>JALXFT010001720.1:0-505498 GCA_023376895.1 Aspiorhynchus laticeps
TGTGTGGTCCTGATATTCCCCATGGAGACCAAATGTCCCTGCAATAATAGTACAACCAGTAAATGTTGTCCTTGTGGAGACATTTTTGGTCCCAATGAGGAAACAATCTTATAAATCATACAGAATTAAGCTTTTTGAAAATCTAAAAATGCCAGTAGTGTGTGAGGAGTAAGGTTAGGTGTAGGGTTAGAAAATACAGTTTGTACAGTATAAAAACCATTACATCTATGAAATGTCCCCATAAAACACAGAAACCCAACGTGTGTGTGTGTGTGTGTGTGTGTGTGTGTGTGTGTGTGTGTGTGTGTGTGTGTGTGTGTGTGTGTGTGTGTGTGAGAGTGTGAGTGTGTGTGCGTGTGAGTGTGTGAGTGTGCACAAGTGAAAAAGGGAGGTGTTATGATTTGTTTCTCTCTAAACACCTGCTCACCTGATCTGACAACTTTTAGAAAGTTACTGCTCCTGTCAATCCAGTCCAGTATGACATTCGGAGAGAGATTTTTCTGGATGTCTGGAGCCCAGATATGAAGACAAAAAAAAAGGTCTGTGTTCTGGTCCTCAGTGATGATAAACTGAATTCAAGCATGACTGCATTGAGACTCAATTAGAAGAGCAGGAATATATAACACATCATTCAGAGAAATTATTAACTTCAGGATCATGATCCAGAATACAATGTTTCCCCAGAGGAGTCGACAAAAGGAAGCTTCACTCCAGTATTCATGTAAGTTTTGTTTGTGTGTGTTTAAATGAGTGTTTGTTTCATTTTTTGTTTTGCTTATTTTTGTGCTGGTCTGATGTTGGTCTGGTTTTGGTTTTGCTGATGGATCATGGTCTTTCTTCTGATTGATCAAGCAAGTCATTTGCCTAATTTAAGCCATAATTGCCATTTATTATATACTCAGTGTTCAGTACATTTGGATGTAGAAAAACTGTGAGTGCATTTTGATTTGTCTGTGTGTACATAATAATGATAATAATAATAATTGTTGTTGTTTTGTTCACTATCATTATGAGGCTTTTTTTTAGGTGTGAAAAAATAATGCAGCTTTTTAAATTTTAAATCTAAAACAGATGTTATTACAACAACAAGTTGAACAAAAGACCAGCTCTGCATTTTGTTGTGCAGTTTATGACTCACTAATGTCCAGACATGACAGACAGAGAGCTGGAGTTATAACAACAGCAAAAAAACAAAAACAAACAAACAAAAAAAAAATATATATATATATAATTTACAACAATAATTAATGATAAAGATTCAGTACATTATCAATAACCAAGCCTTCAATAAGCCTTCAAGAGTAAGCATTTGCTGAAAAGCATGTAAACATCAAATTCTCTCTCAGGAGTCTTAAATGTATGTTAGTAACTTTGGGAAAGAAGAACTATAATATACTATAATAGTATAATCTATTATAATAATCTATTATAATAGAACTATAATAGTGAGGCGATCATCACGTGTTTGCTGGTGACGTCACTTTCTTGAACGTCATCGAGGTGCGCATGGCAAATTTATACGGAAGTGTTTCAGTACTTTTTGTTTGAAAAAGTGCTATTTTACCTTTATATCAGACATATTTATAAGTTATATAATTTAATATATCATATATGAATAATAAACGGGCATCATGATCTTCAGGTATGTTTGATGGATTCAGAATGAAACGATGTTTTGACAAAGACGAGTCATAGCTTCTTAGTAATGTATCTGTGTTTGGCCTGGTTTGTTTAGATCTTCAACTGCTTTATTTAAAACAAGCATTAACAGGAAAGTCATTAATACATCAATCAGCGTAATTCATATCTATAGGGGATATCAAATAACTGTATTTATGTATTAACATTTTTATTTGAAATTAGTGTTAGTTTTGTATTGACAGCTGTTTGTACTTCATTGCCTGCAGTTTGTTTTAGTTGATAATTAGATTTTCCTTTAGTCTCGCAGTACATTGAAGATAAAGTTATGAGTGAAGATGCCTACTTTACTGAACTGTAACATATTTAGAGATGAGTTTAGTATGTACATGAAGATGATCACCAAGATGATGCCACTTCCTATATTATATTAAGGGGCATAAATCAAAACATTTGCTAATTTAGTTTTGCCCCAGTTCTGAGGGGAGAATCACCCCAAGTGCCTCAGTATAACTTCACGCTTCAAATAAAAACAATATTACTATTTTGCACTCTTTCTAGATCTAAATTATCTCTCATATAAAATAGTGTACTCTTAATATCCAAACCTAAAGTAAATTCACTGATCATTACTATCCAGTGACAAAGATAAGGGAGTAATTATCTGACATTAGTGCTGCTAGTGTAATGCTCTGCTGGTTGAGATTAAGAAATGTGTTTTCTGTTTCTGCAGTTGTTGCTTCATCTGTGTATTTGCAGTGCTGGTGAATAAAGGTGAGCAAGAAGCAAACTACGTTTGAAAGATTAATTCATGCTGCTTGTATAAACTGTGTGTTTATAGTTTGTATCATTTCAGTGTCTCTGCAGGACACAGTAGAGGGTGTTATTGGAGGTTCTGTTGTCCTGCCGTGTTCTTCAGCTCAACATGATCATGAACTTCAAGACACTTATGTGTATTGGGTATATAGTGGCAGCACAAATGTGTTTGATATAATCAAGGGAAAAGATTCAGTAGAGGGACAAGACCCACGGTACAAGAACAGAGCTGAAACTTTCCATTCTGAAGAGTATCGGAGAGAAAACTTCTCACTTAAACTCATCAATCTTCAACAAACTGATGCAGGAAAATACACCTGCTTCATCTTACACTCAGATGAACTTCAGACTGTGGAGCTGATCATCAAAGGTGTGTGAAACAGGTTGATTAATGTATGATGTTTTTAATTACATTTATTGAAATAAAATACAGTAAGTCTGAATAAGTGTTTGACCAACTATATATGTTCCAGTCTGAATGCTGCTGTATATAAATGTTAGACAGATCTGTTGCGTTTATCATAATGTAGTAATGTTGTTTGTTCTTTGCTGTTTTGTTGCAGATTCAACTGAAAAAGTAAACAAAACCAATGATCAAGAAAAACCAAACCAAGCAGAAACGGTACCAAATGTGGTGACATCACCTTTTCAATTGGTTAGCATTGTAGTATCTATATTAGTATTATTAATAGTTATTATTGTCTGTTTAATCATATTTTACTTGAGAAAAAAGAGAGCTCAAGCTCCATTATTCTCATCTGCCACGATTGACGAACAAACAACAGCGACTTAAACAGGTCTAGAAGTTTCACATTACACTTTCTCTGACAGTCAGAAAAGTTACATTTATTCAAATCGTTACATCTTTCATTGGTTCCTTCTGGTGTAAACAAAGCTACAAGACAGTGTTTGTTTGTTTGTTTGTTTTTGCCATGTGCACTGCTTTGTTTTTATTAACAGAATGAGATCTTGAAAAACTGATATCTTTTTTTAAATAGTTTAATAATGACTGAATCGTTTGGTATGTTGCTGTCTTAACATTTCTGTAACACAAGTGCTCTTTCTAGTTGTGTTTGCCAGAATAAATGTATTTGTATTCTTTATGTATTATTTTATATTTGTTAAATTGTTGTTGCACATCATGTAAAGTATTCAGAAGATAAAACATAATCATGTTGCTCAGGGTTGAGATCTGTTACACAGCTTTGCAGACTGATGTCAGAAGAGCTCAACATGATGTCTTTTGTATCCTTGAATGAATTTGCTTCATATGCACTATTCAAGTTTGATAAGGTTAGATCTATAAGTTATAATATGTCTGTTCATCTAAACGCATGAGCTTCATGAGAGTGTGGAAAGATTCTGCCGCCTGTTGACTTTAGATCTCTAAAATCTACTGCAGTATTCTCAGGTATATTCAGAGCTGAAGAAACTTGTGATTCATTGTATGTGGATGATCTCAATATTCAAGACTCAATAAATTGTGCAGTTGAAATAATGCATCTGTTGTGTTCACATTTTCTTATTTCTAAAATATATCAATTCTTGTAGAGCATATCGGATTTATTTGATGTAATCATACACAAAATGGACATTTGGATGAGATTCTTAATCAAATGTCTCTAAAACTACTTCCTTACAGATGCTGAATGTACAGTTTCAGCAGATGAAGTACTTTTGAGTCAAAGTATAATTCTAAATGCTTTAAACTAAAGCATATATTAAACTACTTTTTTATAAGTCCATATAGTTTCTCATTTGATCTACATACTACAAACTAGTGGCTTTGCCATTGATCATTTTAAACAAAACCCATTTCTAGGAGTAGATTAACAGTTTATCTTCATAATTTTACTGATTTTAAGCTAAATCATTTTTCCCTTTTGCAAGTTTTCATACAAAGCATTATGAAAGCTCTCTTCTCCTACTCTTATACTAAAGGTGTCATTGTGTTGCTCCCAAACCCATTTTGTCTTCTTAATCACAATTACAAGTCTTAGTTTTTAGCATCTTAAGGATGTACAATACACTATATGCCAGTCCATTTTTGTTGGGTAGGTGTATTTCATATATTATTAGATTAATGTTGGATGTTTTGGGTTACTCCAGGGGTGTCCAATCCTGTTCCTGGAGGGCCACTGTACAGCAAAGTATAGCACCAACCCAATTTAAACAAACCTGAACCAACTAATCAAGATCTTCCTTGGCATAAACCTAAAGGCAGTTGTGTTGAGGCAAGTTGGAGCTGAACTCTGCAGGACCAAGTTTGGACACCTCTGGATTACTCAGCAAAAGCTCTCCTCATTTCATGCATTGGATTTTGTAGAGACAAATTGAGCAAAACTCCCTATTAAAGGCCAGGGCATTTAAAGAGGTCATCCTCCAGGAGTTAAACAGGACAGATGTGACAAATGGTCATGAACTTGCACATAGTGTCAATAAGGGTCAGAGCAGTATACTTAAAATTATGCTGGACATACTAGAATTTTGTGTTTGTTACTTACTTATTTTACATATGTTAATGACATATTATTTTCTAAGTTTTTATTAAATATATTAAGAAATGTTAATTTAGCCATCTTTACATTAAACATATTAGTGACCTTTAAGAAAAAAACAATATTTTGTATTTGTTCAGATGGGGCTATGCTGAGTACTGTATACCACATGGAATTGATATTAAAGATATAGATTGTACCGGTACTTCAAATTCATAAGATCATAGAGATCACTACCTCGTCTTGTACTCACTGTGTGTATGAGATTATCCATATCATCATTGACTTAGTAGATCTGTTATTCCAACCACTGAAGACAGAAACTTGTTTGATTTCTCTGAACTGCTTTGCCTATCTATAAATACAGATGAACTCGATGTAGCAACTATCAATATGGGCACTATTTTCTTTAGCATTCACTGTTATTCCCATCAGGTTAAAAAAGTTTAGAAATAAACATCCTGCACCAAGGTACAAGTCATACTCATACTCTCAAGAGAACAACTCATAACCTTGAGCTTATGACTTTGAGTTGCTACCGTGTGTGAATGTACTTAGTTGAACTTATATATCATTTTCTGTTTGTTAATATTAAAACTGCTTATCATTTACCAAATCTGATTCTTTAATTTCCTATAAGACATCCTTCAATTATGTCAGTGTACACTAGGCTCTGGAGTTTCTTGATGGCTCCTGGAGTCCCATCTGTATCTCAGCAGCAACATTTGGTAGGGAAATGGCTGTGGGATCTTTTGACTCGTGGCAGTGTTTATATCTCCAGTGTCCTGGAGCCGAGTGTCACGCCTTAGTGATAAAACTTCAAACATCAGCTGACACGCAAACTAAACACATATCTATGTAGTTGAGAACCAGTCTGATCACTTTAGTGTCGTTATGTCCATATAATACAGAAACCCAATACAATTATATAATACAAACAATACAAAATGCTCTGCTTTTGAATTCCAGGTATTTGTTGGATGAATAATATGTCAAACTAAAGACAAATTAACATGATAACAATGAAAAGGAATAGATATACAACAAATGTGTACCAAAAAGATTGATTCAACCAAGGAAACACACAGCTATATGCCAATATGACTATAAACCTGAATGAAATTTGAATGGCAAATTTATGAGCAGGCTGTATGTTTCTCTCTTTCGGTTTCTTTGCAAGTCAAATTGAGGACGTCACTGGAAGATCTGCATTCTTGTTGTGATCCAGAAGTGAAGATAAAGGTAAAACATAAGAGTGTATAAAAAGACACAATGACAGCAGGATTGTTCAGAAAACTACACTGTTTGAATATGTGCAGAAATAACTTTGTATTTGTATGTGTGGAAACATGCACAGTGTCAGGATAGGCTACTGTATATTTACATAAAGTATGACAGAAGCCAGTAATCTTATTGAATAAATACACAAATTAAAAGTTAAGTGGAATAAAAAGTGTTAAATGTGTTGATAAAGTGTTTATAGTCTTAAATGTCTCTTGAGTTTGGTGATTGATCTGTAAGCAGTGAGGCATTGTGGGTCTACTCTAGATAGCCTCCAGTGGTGAAGTGTGCTGTAGGTTTAGGGTGTGACAGTGATTGAAAGAGGTGTTGTGGGTCTAGAGAGCCTCTAGTGGTGAAGTGTGCTGTAGGTTTAGGGTGTGACAGTGATTGAAGGAGGTGTTGTGTGTCTAGAGAGCCTCTAGTGGTGAAGTTTGCTGTAGGTTTAGGGTGTGACAGTGATTGAAGGATGTATTGTGGGTCTAGAGAGCCTCTAGTGGTGTAGTTTGGTGTAGGTTTAGGGTGTGACAGTGATTGAAGGAGGTGTTGTGGGTCTAGAGAGCCTCTAGTGGTGTAGTTTGGTGTAGGTTTAGGGTGTGACAGTGATTGAAGGAGGTGTTGTGGGTCTAGAGAGCCTCTAGTGGTGAAGTGTGCTGTAGGTTTAAGGTGGGACAGTGATTGAAGGAGGTGTTGTGGGTCTAGAGAGCCTCTAGTGGTGTAGTGTGCTGTAGGTTTAGGGTGTGACAGTGATTGAAGGAGGTGTTGTGGGTCTAGAGAGCCTCTAGTGGTATAGTTTGGTGTAGGTTTAGGGTGTGACAGTGATTGAAGGAGGTGTTGTGGGTCTAGAGAGCCTCTAGTGGTGTAGTGTGCTGTATGTTTAGGGTGTGACAGTGATTGAAGGAGGTGTTGTGGGTCTAGAGAGCCTCTAGTGGTGAAGCGAGCTGTAGGTTTTGGGTGTGACAGTGGTTGAAGGAGGTATTGTGGGTCTAGAGAGCCTCTAGTGATGTAGTTTTGTGTAGGTTTATGGTGGGACAGTGATTGAAGGAGGGTGAGTTGGTCGTGCTCTCTAAACAACTGACCTCTGTTTAATTTTATTTGTTACATCGGCTATAAACCTCATTGTATGAGTAGATAACAAATCAAACACAAAGTAATGAAGAGCAAATGTTCTTAAAATGATTTCATAATGCTGTTTTAAAAAAGTGCCTTAACTACAAAGTAAATTAAATCATATATTAGATATGTAGTAAACTCATACAGAACTGAAGCTGTGTGAGCCTGGTGTTGTTGTTTTGGCTCAAATACTTCAGTATTAAGTGATCTGGGGCCTGTACCATGAAGCCGGTTTAGCTTGCTAGCCAGGTAAGTTTCAGTTTAGTTTGCACCAATCCTAGGTTTTAGGTACCATGAAAGTGGCTTGACTTTTAGTGGTGTTCATCACCATAGTAACTTACGCTCCACAGCTAACCTGGGGCCTGTACCATGATGGTAGATGAACAAATTCAGAGTTATAGGATAAGTTTTGAGTTGACAAAACCAAACCAATCCAATCTGGCTTTGTTGGTACCATGAAGCTGATCATCAACTTTCTCTGTCAACTCAGGCTTGATCCTGAGTTAATGGAGCACGTGCACATGAATGTGTGACATCAGCGGCGAACAGCCAATCACAACACAGAGCAAGTGTGATTAACTTCTTAAAAACTCTTTTGTTAAAGGTTAAGAGATTAATGAATATGAGGAATTTAAATGCATTTCCACTACTTGTCCATGAAAGAGGACAACTAAAGGAAATTATCTTGCTCTATCAGTGCAGTCACAAGTGAAACTTGTGAAGTTAGTTCATATAGTTGATTATATATAGTGATAGAGACTCAAACATGTAAGGTCACATGTAGCCATTTTTAAAGTGTTATCTATTGATTCTTCCACTTATTTATATTTCATATGATCTGAATTAATATTCATTTAAAATAAATGCTTTATAATAATTGTTAAACTAAAAGTGCTTGTGTGTAATGGAGTAATAATAATATAAGTAATATAATATATAAAGCCAGACTATTTTGTTGTATATATATATTTTTTAAGGTACTTCTTAGTGAGCGTTCATTTGTAGGAAGAGAAACTGGGGGAGTGACTTTTTTGTGTGTCAGACATGTGTCACTTTGCTCCCATCTGATTGGTCCAATTTCAGTTTGAGATCTCTAACCCAGAACATAACCTGCCCCGGAGCAGGTTAGCTGTGCAGTGTAAGTCACTATGGCAATGAACGCAGCTAAAAGCCAAGCTACATTCATGGTACCTAAAACCCAGGATTGGTGCAAACTAAACTGAAACTTACCTGGCTAGCCAGCTAAACCGGCTTCATGGTACAGGCCCCTGCTCCGGGGCAGGTTATGTTCTGGTTTAGAGATCTCAAACCGAAATTTGACCAATCAGCTTCAAGCAAAGTAACACATCTCTGACACAATAAAGCCACTCCCCCAGTTTGTCTTACTCCAAATAAAAGGACGCTACATAGTAAAACATTTTTAAAGATAAAATTGTCTGGTTTTTAGAGACGATTATTTTTTATAATTATTTTATATGATTTATATCCATTACACAAGCTAGCTTAGTTTAATAGTAATTATTAAACTTTTTTTTTAAATTAATAAGCTATAAAGATATAGATAACATGCAATATAAATAAGTTTTAGAATCAATAGCTTTAAACATGACTACACATGAGCTTAGATTTTTAAGCATAATATAATATAAATATTATCAACAATACAACTTTTACTTTTTCATGGATAGTTTTTTTTTCATCTAGTAAATTTGTTTAAAATCTTCATATTGTTCAATCTTTTAATATTTGGTAGTGAGCTGCACTGACTCTCTCATGAGAAGTGAATCACAGTTTCAAGGCATGTGGTTGGCTGTTCGGCACAGATGTCACACTTTCATGTGCACATGCTCCATTAACTCAGGATCAAGCCTGAGTTGACAGAGAAAGTTGATGATCTGCTTCACGGTCCCAACAAAGCCGGATTGGACTGGTTTGGTTTTGTCAACTCAAACCTAATCCTGTAACCCTGAGTTTGTTCAGCCACCATCATGGTACAGGCCCCTGATTTCCTCATTACAAAACCTTGTAAGATCAAAACATACAGATAACTTAATTTTACTTCACTTTAACAACATGAAGTTTCAACGTCAGTACACTAAATCAGACAGTAATTCTGAACTATCACGAATGACCTAAGCAGATTTATTTCTGTTTTTTTTTTTTTAATGCAGTATGCAGAAATTATATTTTAAATGCGGTTATAATATATAGTGGTCATAGTTTGTCTCTTATTATTTCTCTTACAGTTTTCTGAAATCGTTTTGTTGAAGCGTCTCAGTGGAAGCAGCTCTTGTCAGACTAGCTTTTCTTTTCTTCAGTCAAAGGAGGTTACAGAACAGTCAGCTAGGCTAATTGTAGTTCAAATATAAATAATAAATAAATAAATAAATAATATTAAATGTATTTCATTTTTGCTTTGATAACCTGATGTCAAGAATAAATCGTCTTTTTTCTTTTCTTATCTGTGTTTTGTTTTTTAATAAACCGGAACTTAATTCCGGTGTTAGCCACCCCCCACCCCACCCTTTTCCAATGAAGTTCATGTGTAAATATTTAACAACAGCATTACAAGCTTATTAACTATACTCAAAGCAATATAAAATATGCATGAATTAACTGTGTAGATATATTGCAGGCTACAGTAAAAGCAGACACATTGCAATGCTGCTTATTCCATTGAGTTTAAGACAACTGGTAGACACTTGTACTCGGTTAAACCTCCACTCTAGACAAAGGTGACAGAGCCTGTTTGTCATTGGCTGTCAAGTGACAAACCAAACATATTTTTGTAGCCATAACTTAAAAATATGTGCCCACAGAAACTGACTTTACTGGAGTAAGAAGTGTGATAACTTCAAATGCTCATGAAAGTACACCATAACAATATGTTCTTGATTAAACACAATATTTTAATAACATTTTATGTAGTCACACAGTTGCTGTTTGCTTGCTGAATATTTTCCACCTTAATGAACTGAAAGAGAAACAATGAAAACAACATTAACATTCAGCTGCAGTTGATTTAAATGAATCCAGACAAAAAGCTACAATATGTTGTATGGGTGACAGGTTGTATCCTCAATAATTAAACTTACAGTAATGACATTTAGCAATAAATACATAGATAAAGATATTTCTTCACATTTACCTTACTGTACTACAATTGGTTTGAATCTTGAATCAAGAATCAGTGTATGAATCTCAACAACGGTGACATGATTCACGCTGCAATGCATTCTGGGTGCAGCACACAAAAGTCATCCGTGGCTCCCAGCATGCATTACAGCATGAATTGCGTCACCGTTGTTGAGATTAATTAATTCGTTAAATTAGTCATTTTGGCCATTGAGCTCCAGTTTCAACCTGTGTGTTTTGAAAATGTGATGTCTGAGTGGACAAATGTGTTTAAACAATCGAGCAAATACTGTAACAGAGTGCACTATTATATTGACAACATGACTAAGCATTTTGACTATCTTGTTTGTGAACAATGACACAAGGACTTTTCTGATGGCACTGATATGTTCATTGACATAAATACTTACTTTTGAGAGATGAGCTAAATATTTTGAGTAAGTTACAGGCTTTTGCAGGTAATCCATTGTGTGGTGCTGTTTGTACGAATTGTTTTGAGAAATGCACATACTTCTTTGCAAATATTATGGATGATTCGAGAAATGCACCAAAGCGACTGAGAAAAACTGTATCGTCCGTGCACTAAAACAGACAGTAATTCTGAACTATCATGAATGACCTGCAGAGGGAAGCAGAGGATTTATTTCTGGCAGGTTTTTAAAATCAATTAATTCATTTTTGCTATTCCATTATTTGTAATCTAAAAATATTATTGCAGTATGCAGAAATTATATTTTAAATGCGGTTATATTAGTGATTACAGCCTCTGCAAGGTTAACAGCTTTAAAAGGTTATTAACTATATTCAAAGCAATATAAAACTTGTGTGAAGAGTGTTTTCATGAATTAACTGTGTAGATATACTGCAGGCTACAGTAAAAGCAGACACACTGCAATGCTGCTTTTTCCATTGAGTTTAAGTCAACCGGTAGACACTGGTACTCGGTTAAACCTCCACTCTAGACAAAGGTGACAGACCCTGTTTTTCATTGGCTGTCAAGTGACCAACCAAACATATTAATGGTTTTGGTTAGAGCTTCAGTTGAGTTTACCCACACTGTGTAGCCTAGTTACACTGTGTAGATATTTGCTGAATACAAAACTATATAACAAATATATATGTTCATCAAAAACCAAGACCTGACCTGCTTTCACTCTATTCTTGACACTGTCAAAAAATAAAAGGACAACCTATATAAATTATAACAATGATATAAAAAAAAAAAAAAATTGTCATGAATGTGTCACTGTACTTATATAATTGACCAATTATATTTTCAATCATTTTTGTAGCCATAACTTTGTGCCCATAGAAACTGACTTTAAGTGTGATAACTAGTATCCCAAATACTCATGAAAGTACACCATAACAATATGTTCTTGCCTTAAACACAATATTTTAATAACATTTTATGTAGTCACACAGTTGCTGTTTGCTTGCTGAATATTTTCCACCTTAATGAACTGAAAGAGAAACAATGAAAACAATATTAACATTCAGCTGCAGTTGAATGTTAATATAAAAGCTACAATATGTTGTTTGGGTGACAGGTTGTATCCTCAATAATTAAACTTACAGTAATGACATTTAGCAATAAATACATAGATAAAGACATTTCTTCACATTTACCTTACTGTACTACAATTGGTTTGGATCTTGAAGCTGATATGTAACTTTTGTCTGCAGATCAGTATGCATGTGTTTTTCCAACCGCTCTGTTTTTCTAACAGCAAAAACTAAGAATGAAACAGAAATGTATTTAATAATGGTTCCTTATTTTTTAAATGGTAAAAATATCTATGAAGCCACACACTAAAGGCAAAATTAAAAACTTCACCTACAGCGAACTGCATTATATTGATATTTTTACACTGTTTATTTAATTTGATAATTTTAGAACAATAAGAAAAATAACTCACGGATCACCACAATGATCAGAAGTCCGTTCATCAGAGCAGATATTATGATGATAATCTGATATTGTGTTTGATTCTGATCAATAAACTCCACCACTGTATGATTCTGACACTCAGTTAGTTGAGCTGATTCTGTAAAGAAAGTGTGATATGAAATTAATATATATAACATCTCTGTGTTGAGCAACCACTGAGAGGTTTATTGTGATTTTCCTAAGTGTTTCAAAATCTGAAGTAGTAAATAACACATAATGAATAGATAATAACCATAGTGATCATTGATATGTATTGATGACTGAATGAACAAATGAACTCACCAGTGAAGTATATTGTGATGCTGTTGCTGAGTTTTGGAGGTGTGCGTGTGTTCATACAGTAATAAACTCCTAATTCATCTGCAGTCACATTTTTAATAACCAGACGATGTTTAAACTGCACTGAATATTTCTTTCTGAATGTTTTATTAGGGTAAAAAGGTGGTGTTGGTGTTGAGAATGATCGTAGAATCACTGTTGGAGGATCTGCTGTTTTCAGTAAAATCCAATAAACCTCATTTTCATCAAGATCACAGTTTATGATCACATTTGATCCCAAATCAGTTATTAGATCTGACACTGCATACTGACAACAGATTAATACATCTATAAAAAAAAAAGAATGAAAAATATATATATATATGATAGCTGCTTAAATTTACTGTGAAGCATGAAACAATGTTTGACTGTTTCGAGTTTCTGAAATGCATGTAAATGTATTAATATAATGTAATAAACTCACAGAGCTGCAGCAGAATGATCTTCATGTTGTTCTCATTATTAAAACACTCCAGTTTGAAATCTGCTTCCTTCCACACAGCAGTTATATGAATTTACTGCAGCTCTGAAGCAAACACAGAGGAAGAAAAAACCTTTCACATCAAACAGAGGAAGTCAAAGACAAACTCTCTCTGACCACATCTTTTTTCAACATCTAATGCCCATCACCAACATCACTTAAATAAATACATACATACATAAATAAATAAATATAACCATCTTGTTCTCTATCTATCTATCTATCTTGTTCTGAGATCTATGCTATTTTTAATCATATTAATGTGACGTATTTCAAACTGAGAATCTATTGAATCTCTTGATACAGTAGATCTGGAGCTGCTGCTGTGTCACAATAATCTTCAGAGTTGTTTCTGTAGACTAGTGACTCAGGAGGATTGTTTCATGACCAAATTTACAGTTATGGAGCTGAATTTGGGTTGACAAAAAATAAATAAAAAAAAATATTGTATAAGTATGTAAGTAAATAAGTAAGTAAGTAAGTAAGTAAATAAATAACCTGGTTCATTGGTCTCACTATCATTCTCGTATTCAAGTTTGATCTTGAATATGATATGCTAAATGATGAAGTTTTGAGTGTGTGAATGTGAAAGTGTAACATTTACAGCGAACAATCAATGGCATGAAACAGAGTCAGAGTCATTGCTGCACTTAGCTGTGGCTTGTCTGTAAGGGTATTCATACATAAACTGAATCAATAAAAAACAGTATTCAGCATTCTGCAACAAACATAAATGTATTAATATTTTTTTTTATATATTCTAGATTATTTTATGCCGCAAAGTAGACAGGATACATTAAAATTTCACACCTGGCTTCAACAAATTATGATATTAAGTGGGGAAGACAGTGCATGAGTCCTCCCCTGCTCTACAGCGCCCCACAATTTTCCCAGTGTTAATCTGTGGTGAGAAATGGAACTGCAGCACACTTTATCTGAGAGCCATTGGGACAGATTTGAGACTGTCTGTATAAGAACATATGCATGCCAGTATATAAGAAAAAAAAGTGTTTAGCTGAGTTCAGATTTTTTTTTTAAGTCATGGCAACATGGTGGGTGGAAAATTAGATTTAACATTAGGTTTTTGATGATTTTAACTTCAAAATATATAGATAAATATACTGTCACATATTTTTCAATATATGAAAAGTGCCAATTCTGCCGCTCAATATTAATCAATATATTATTATGTGTGTTTTCAATAATTTAACATATTGATTGTTAAGAAATAATGGAAAAATATTTTCTTTCTGTAAGTGTATGTACATTAGACCGATGGAGTGTTTTAAGGTGCAGTTAACACAATAATTAATGATAAATAATTTCTATACGAGCGCTCCATGTATCCGTTTCATTCATCTGTAACTCGGCCTCAACGCTTGATGGAGGGCGTGTCTGAAGCGTGGTGCTTTAAAAAATTATTTGAATTGTTTGACAGTATTATTATATACGGTTATGTATATTCCTTTTGTATATTTTCTTATGTATATTGGACTAATCCTTCGTCATAGTAAGATTCCTTTTTTTTTCCTGTAATGTCTCAATAAACTGTTCCTGGATCTGTTATTTTTTACATGGTTAGGTGGAAGTGACGCAGGGTGAGGAGGGTGTTACAGATGAATGAAATGGATACATGGAGCGCTCGTATAGAAATACAATGCATGACAGCAAGCGGGTCTGCTTAAAAGAAGTCATCATTATCCTAGAGTAGACAGTTCAGAAACGACACGAGCAATGACAGTGCGCGTCTTCCAACAAGAAAATACCACGAAGTTGCGTCAGCACCACGCTTCAGACATGCCCTCCGTCAAGCACTTTTTCCCTCTTATAGAGACAGTGACCTATACCTGCCATTATATGACTGACAGACTAGAACGGTTTGACCTAAAAACATCAAAATTGGATCTACTGAAGAAAAAAAGACACCTACATCTTGGATGTCCTTGGGGTAAGCTGATAGATACCAAATTTTAATTTCAAAGTGAACTATCCCTTTAATGTTCTTCTGATTGAGTTACAGAAACTGAAACTTTCTCTGATGAGTATCTTAGAGGAAACTTCTCTATCAAACTCACCAATCTCACTCAGACTGATGCAGGAGAGTTAATTTACCTCATCACAAACTCATATCAACATGAGACTGTACAGCTGAAACTGCTTGATTCATATATGACGTTTTAATTTAAAAAGCTAGAAAATCCAATAAGTGAATCCAGTAAGTGATTAATCAGATGGAAAGCTGAAGTTCACTAATGTTCCAGTCTGAATGCTGCTGTATATAAATTATAGAAGGATCTGTATTTATCACTGATCTGTATTTAAACTGTAACTTGATGAAATAGTGCAAATGTTGGTGTTCAGATCATTTGCATGTTTTGTCATAAAAGACTCAGCCAAATAAATCCCATTAGTCTTACTTTTCATGTCTCCCACAATATGATTTATTGCTGACAATGCACCTGACAATCTCAGGCTACCTCTTCCTTGTGTGCTGAACATTGCAGAATTTTGGCACGTAACTTGATATTAATCAGAATATGAAGTTCAATGAAATAAAAATTATAGTGCACATCTAAAATTTTACCTGACGGCATTACATTCACACGGCATACAGAAGTGGAAGAGCAGCTACCATAATTCCAGAAATATTTATGTGTTAAACACAATATAAGAATACTATTAGGGCATCATGATGATTGTGTATGTATTGTGATTTCCACACTAGTCAACATTTGAGGTGGATCAAAACCTTTAATCAAAGTTGTCCTAAAACCTACAGTGGTGTGAAATTTGTTTTACCCCCTTCCTGTTTTTTTTTTTTTGCATGTCACACTTAGATGATTCAGATCAAACAAATTTTAATATTACAAAGATAACCCGAGTAAATACAAAGTGCAGTTTTGAAATAATGATTTAAATTTATTAAGGGAAAAAAAGCTGTCCAAACCCGCCTGGCACTACATGAAAAAGTAATTGCCCCCTAAATCTAATAAATGGTTGTGCCACACTTTGTAGCAACAACTGCAATCAAGCGTTTGAGATAACTGGCAATGAGTCTTTCACATCGCTGTGGAGGAATTTTGGCCCACTCTTCTGTGCAGAATTGTTTTAATTCAGCCACATTGGAGGGTTTTCGAGCATGAATGGACTGTTTAAGGTCATGCCACAGCATCTCATTTGGATTTAAGTTCGGACTTTGACTTGGCCACTCCAAAACCTTAATTTTGTTTTTCTTGAGCCATTCAGAGGTGGACTTGCTGGTGTGTTTGGGATCATTGTCCTGCTGCATAACCCAAGTGCCCTTGAGCTTGAGGTCACAAACTGACGGCCGGATATTCTCCTTCAGGATTTTCTGATAGAGTGCAGAATTCATGATGCCATCAATTAAGGCAAGTCGTCCAGATCCTGAAGCTGCAAAGCAGCCCCAGACCATCACACTACCACCACCATGTTTGACTGTTGGTATGATGTTCTTTTTATGAAATGCTGTGTTGGTTTTATGCCAGATGTAACGGGACACGCACCTTCCAAAAAGTTCAACATTTGTCTCATCAGTCCACAGAATATTTGCCCAAACGTTTTGGCAAATGTGAGACGAGCCTTTGTGTTCTTTTTGGTCAGCAGTGGCTTTTGCCTTGGAACTCTCCCATGGATGCTGTTTTTGCCCAGTCTCTTTCTTATTGTTGAATCATAAACACTGACCTTAATTGAGACAAGTGAAGCCTGCAGTTCTTTAGATGTTGTTCTGGGTTCTTTTATGACCTCCTGGATGAGGTTGTTGTTGCGTTCTTGGAGTAATTTTGGTAGGCCGGCCACTCATGGGAAGGTTCACCACTGTTCCAAGTTTTCTCCATTTGTAGTTAATGGCTCTGACCGTGGTTCGCTGGAGTCCCAAAGCCTTAGAAATGGCTTTATAACCCTTTCCAGACTGATACATGTCAACAATTTTGTTTCTCATCTGTTCCTGAATTTATTTAGATCGTGGCATGATGTGTTGCTCTTTAAGCATGCTTCACTTTGTCAGATAGGTTCTATTTAAGTGATTTCTTGATTCAACAGGTCTGGCAGTAATCAGGCCTGGGTGTGGCTAGTGAAATTTAACTCAGCTTTCTAAAATAATGAAATTAATCACAGTTATTTCATGATTTAACAGGAGGGGGCGATTCATTTTTCACGTAGGGCCAGGTAGGTTTGGACAGCTCTTTTCCCTTAATAAATGAAATCATCATTTTAAAACTGCATTTTGCATTTACTTGCAGTATCTTTGTGTAATATTAAAATTAGTTTGATGATCTGAATCTTTTAAGTGTGACAAATAAGCAAAAAAACTAAACAAACAACAACAACAACAACAAAAAAACAGGAAAAACCTTTTCACGCCACTGTAAAAACAAAATGCGTTCTTGTCTTAGGACAACTTTGATGAACTTTTTTTTTTGATCCACTTCAAATGTTGACTACTTTAAATGAAAACTATTTGGAGAAACACATCATACTGCGTCGTTGAAGCACATCGTAACACTACATTACTTTGGAGACAGGTCGTAACACTTCACTTCAGCATTGCTGTTCTTTGTATATTGCCCTTACAGAACAAAAATATATGGAAATATGTAATGCAATAATACATTTACATTTATGGGAATCTAGTTCTTGTATTTTTCTGCAATAAATGCTTATTTTATTGTTTAGTTACACATTCATACAGTGGTGGCCAAAGGTGTTGTCTGGAGGGACATTTGCACAAATTGATATTTTGCTTTTAATGACCGTACAGATTCATTTAAACCATCAAAATATGAGAACAAAAAGTTCACAGGAAATAAAGTATACATTGTCTATATACTTATAATCGGTTATTCATATTTAATTTGTTCTCCCTCATATTTGATTAGCAGCCATTCCTCAATGAGCATGTTTGCTTGTGTTATCACAAATGAAAAATTGAAATCAATATAGCATCAATATGTTTGAATAAAGGGGGAGCATATAATTTTTATATTTTCCTAGGCTGAACATTACTTTTGGCCACTACTGTATATAAAAATATGTGTGATGGTATATAAGAAAAAAAAAAAAGTAAATGTTGGCATATAATATTTCAGTATATGAAAAGTGGCAATTATTTATGTATTATTCAATATATTGTAGTATATAAACACAAATGTAATTTTCTGTATATTTTCAATATGTTAACTTTTGTTAATACTGTATATACATAAATATATTTTCTTTGCATAAGTGTACCTGTACAAGACATAAATGTGTTTTGTCACAATGACAGCAAGAATGTGTTTGATATAATCAAGGGTGAAGATTCAGTAGCAGAATAGGACCCAACGTATAAGAACAGAGCTGACAGTTTCCCTGAGGAGTATCTGAGAGGAAACTTCTCCATCAAACTCAACAATCTTCAACACGCTGATAAAGGAAAATACATCTGCTACATCACACACTCAGATGAACTTCAGACTGTAGAGCTGATCATCAATGGTGTGTGAAAATACTTGATTAATGCATGATGTTTTTAAGAAATATAGATTATGTTCACCAGTGATACTTGTCATGTGTCAGTTTCCATTTAGTTCCTGTTTTTGCCCTTATTTGGTCTTTCCTGTTCTTGTTTCCTGTTATTAGTTAATTATCGTTTATTCCTTTTGCCTGTTGTGTATTAATCATCTTGTTTCCTCGTTTGGTTGGTCCCTTTATAAGTCCTCAGTTCTCCCTTTGTCAGTTCTACATGTTAAATAAATGGAAAAAGTGAGTTGATGCTATTTTGTTCTACAGGCCTTTATTGCATTTATTTATTTGAACTACAACCACAAACCGTTACAGAAGAACTGACCTTTACAAAAAGATGAGGAGGCTGATTTTAGTTCCCCGCAGGGATGGCCTGGGGATTATCAGCCTGCTACCGCCCACGGCGTTGATGATTCCGCCGCCCACGGCGAAGAGAGTTCCGCCGTCTGCAGCGATGATGATGCCGCCGTCCGCGGCGATGATGATGGTTCCGCCTCCCACGGCGAAGTATGTACCACTGCCCGCGACGATGATGGTTCCGCTGCCCGCGGCGAAGTATGTGCCACTGCCCGCGATTAGTCAGGAGCTCATGGATGAGGCGATACTCCCAGAATTCCTGGCTCCTGTCCTCTCCCCCAAACCCGCTACAAGACAGCGCCCTCCTGTGCCCGCTCCAAGACAGCACCCTCCTGTGCCCGTTCCAAGACAGCGCCCTCCTGTGCCCGCTCCTCACAAGCTCCTTCCTTCGTTTCCGCTGGTCCCGTCCAGCTCTCCTTCGTTTCCGCTGGTCCCGTCCAGCTCCGCGCTGCCTGAGCGCCCCCGAGTGTCTGCGCTTCCAGAGCGCCCCCGAGTGTCTGCGCTTCCAGAGCACCCCCGAGAGACTGCGCTTCCAGACCGCCCCGAGTGTCCGTGCTACCAGAGTGTCCCAGAGTGTCCGCGCCTTGTCCCGCCATGGCCTCCCGAGTCTTCTGTCCCGCCATGGCCTCCCATGTCTCCAGTTCCGCCATGGCCTCCTGAGTCCCCGGATCCGCCATGGCTTCCCGTGTCTCCTGTCCCGCCATGGCTGCCTGAACCGCCCTGGAGGCCTCCCCAGTATCCTGCCCTGCACCGGTCTCCAGGGCGCCCGCCCCCCCTCCCCGGTAGAACTGTTACGGTGCGGGACGCTCCTACCGGGAGGGGGGCGATCTGTCACATGTCAGTTTCCATTAAGTTCCTGTTTTTGCCCTTATTTGGTCTCTCCTGTTCTTGTTTCCTGTTATTAGTTAATTATCGTTTATTCCTTTCACCTGTTGTGTATTAATCATCTTGTTTCCTCGTTTGGTTGGTCCCTTTATAAATCCTCAGTTCTCCCTTTGTCTTTGTCAGTTCTACATGTTAAATAAATGGAAAAAGTGAGTTGATGCTATTTTGTTCTCCAGGCCTTTATTGTATTTATTTATTTGAACTACAACCACAAACCGTTAAAAAAATCTAGTCAGAATGCTGCCATGCATAGATTATCTGGATCTGTTGCTTTTATCACAATGCAATTTTTTTATTGTTTTATTGCAGAATCAAAAGCATAAATGGGAAACAAACCCCATGATCAAGGAAACCAAGCAGCAGCTTCAGGAGCAGACAGTGTGGAGAAATCATTGCTCTGGGTTTGCATTGTATTATCAGTATTAATTCCAGTGTTTCATCATAATTCTCTTTAGAAACAGCATTCAAGCTGCCTTATTCTCTTCTGTCATGAAATGAAATGACAAACAGATAAAAAAGTTTTCACTTTCTCACCTTTCTGATTGTTACAGCTTTCATTTGTTGTTTCTGGTGTAAAAGATAGTGTTTTATGCTGTTTGCATGGCATTGTTTTTATTTATTCTATAACAAAACTAAATTTGCTCTTGAAACACTGAACAATTCATGCTGTCATCCTATTGTGTTTGCCAGTATCAAAAGTAATTTGTAATATTTAGTAGTTTATATTTGTTACTATTACAACTGCACATCATTTATTAAATGTGATCATTATATTACTGATAACACACATCAGTCAAGTGAATTGGACAACATTTTAGGCTGCTGTTTTTGATTATTTGGAGTTTAAGAATGATAGTAGAATCACTAGCTGCATTTACATGGACCCTAATAATCTGATCGTAATAGGACTAGAAGCACAATCGGAATAAAATAGTCACATGTAAACACGTCAATCGATTGAATTGGCCAGATCTGATTAAAATTTTGATCGGATTGTAAGGGGTAAGTCCGATAAGATTCAAATTCATTCTGATGGAAGCAAAAAGTGTCCATGTAAACGTAGCTAGTGTTGGAGGATCTGGTGTTTTCAGTAAAATGCAATAAATCTCATTTTCATCAAGATCACAGTTTATAGAGGATCACGTGACCCCTCGACGGTGATGCAGGCTTAGTTTTTCGCTCCGCTCACTTTGCCAAATATTTTGCGATCCTGTCAGTGAAATTTGGACCACTCTGCATTAGACCCAGCATGAGTGCTAAGGCAGACAAAGGAGATCGGAAAAGGGAGATTGAGCAATCGCCAATGAAGAAAAAATTCAGAGATTCAGACATCTCCAGTGAGGAGCTGGACAGTGCTATTGCTAGCCGCATTGAACTAGCATTTAAAGAACACCAAAGCACTTTGAATTCGGTTGTGAACTCGGCAGTAAGAGATGCGATGGACTCTGTGCTGATTCCAGCATTGCGCGAACTGCGTGAGGACATACAAGCGACCAATAAGTCTGTTAAAGAGCTAAGAGAGGAGTTTGAGGCCATAGTTACCAAGACGAAGCAGACACGTGACCGCGTTGATTCTGTTCAGGCAGCGGCGCGGGAAGATAAGAGAACAGTTACGGATTTAAAGGATCAGCTGGATCGACTCACCGAGAAGATGACAGATATGGAGGACAGGTGCAGGCGGAACAATGTTAGATTGGTGGGACTCCCAGAAGGGATGGAAGGTCCAGATGCAGCTAGTTTCCTCCGAGCTAATCTTTCCAAGTGGATTCCTTCCTTGAGGGGCCGTGACATTGAGATTGATCGGGCGCATGGCGTGTATGACGGAGGGAGGGGCTCCGATCGGCCGCGCACTCTCATCTTCCGTGTACTGAGATGGCATGACAGATCAGATATCCTGAAAGGTGCTCGGCAGGCGTATCCGGTGAAGTGCGCACAGAACAATGTCACACTGCTGTTTTTTCCTGACTTTAGTCCGGCTACAGCGATCAGGAGAAAGGCATTTGGTCCGGTTTTGAAGAAGATGACTGCACTTGGTCTCCAGCCCTTCCTCATCTATCCAGCGGTGATTAAGCTACGGCACAAAGGAGAACAGAGAAGCTTCGATTCCCCTCAGAAAGCGGAGGATTTTATCAGTTCCATGTCTCAGCAGAAGTCCTATGCCGCCGCTCTTCGGGGACGGGGACGGGGGAGCAGCGGCCGCTGTTTCTCCATTTCCACGGGAGGGGCGTGACGGCCGGGATGGACTTGGCCCTAGCTGCCCAGAAGGGGATGATAGCAGGATGGCCATGGATGCTTGCTAAACCTATTGTTTGCGTTTTCTTCTCTTATACTGGGATATTGTCCTTATTTATATGGTACAACGATCTCTTTGCTGGTAAGACTGACACTCCATTTTTCTGTTTTGGAGGGGACTAATGGAGAGTAGGTTTAATTACTAAAAAATTTTTTTTTTTTGGCTGTGTGAGCCTTTCGGGAGACATGTCTTGCGTTAGGGTGGATTGGTCACGACCCATCACTGTTTTTTGTTCCTCAGTCAGACCTATGTTCTCGGTAATGTGCGGTCTGAGTTGTTCTTTGTTTATGGTTGTCGGTTGTTCACATTTTTATGTTGTTTTTGTTTTTTTACAGCAGACATTTATGCTTTTATCTATTTTACATTATTTCTAAAGGGATTTTTCATATAGGAGGTTTGGTATCTAAAATGCACATCAGTGTTTACGGGTTATTTACGAAATGGAAGTGCTTCTGTTTTTTGTTTTTTGCATTTATTGTGTACAATCTTGGGATTATGAATATTCAATGCATACTTTAAATATTTTATCACTGAATGTGAATGGTTTAAATTCTGCTGTTAAAGGAACCCGTGTATTAGAATATTTACACCGTAAATCTATCTCCTGTGCCTTAATACAAGAGACACATTTAAAACAATCTGACGTGGCACGTTTCCAGAATAAGTATTACAAATTAATAGCTTTTTCCTGCGCTCAAAATAAAACTAAGGGGGTGCTTATCCTTGTTAACAGGAAGTTAAATTTAACAATTGAACACCTTGGTAGTGATGAGAAGGGTAGATTTGTTTTATCCGATGCAAAATATATAATAATAGGTTAGCATTGGTCTCTATTTATGGTCCGAATGAGACAGACAGTGCATTCCTTGCACAGATTTCCAAAACTTTGCTTGAGGAGATTGATTGCCCTCTAGTGGTGGGTGGTGATTTTAATGCTGTCATAAATCCTGCTTTAGATAAATCTCAATCTGATACAACAGCCAATCCATCCTCTAAATTATTGAATAAATTTATCACTGAGCTCAACTTAATCGATTTATGGAGAATTCAGAACACTAAAGCTAAGGACTTCACTTTTTTTTCTAATAGACACAAGACTTTCTCTAGGATAGACTACATATTTCTCAGCCCATCTTTAATTTCATCTAATTCCTCTATATCTATATTACCAATTTTATTATCTGATCATTCTGCTGTGTTGTGCAGTGTTCCTCTTTCCGATGTCAAAGCCAAGTCCCCTAGATGGCGCTTTAACATATCATTATTAAGTAATCAGACTTTCATTACCTCTCTAAAAGAATATATTAAGGACTTTCTTGAAATTAATATGCCCTCTGATGTGGATCCTCAAATACTGTGGGAAACGACTAAGTGTGCTATACGAGGTTTCTGTATATCTTTCTCCTATACTCTTGCCAAAGTGAGAACTCACCAGTTTACACAAGTAGAAAATAAAATCCAATCATTACAAAACCTACAAAAACAACATTTTACTGAGCAACAGGCTACACAGCTGTCCTCTTTAAAAGAAGAATATGATTTACTTTCAAACATCACTGATTTCATTACTTCTTAAAAAAGGGAAAGATCCATTAGATTGTTCCAGCTACAGACCGATTTCGCTTATCCCATGTGATCTAAAAATGTATGCTAAAGTGTTTGCTTCTCGTTTGGAGAAGGTAATTCACAGTCTGATCAAGGAGGACCAAACTGGTTTCATCAAGGGGCGCAATGCATCTGACAATATGCGTCGACTCCTTCATATTCTTGACTTTGCGGACTCCCACCCAACACCTTGTGCAGTCTTTTCACTTGATGCAGAAAAAGCCTTTGACAGGCTAGAGTGGAATTATATGTGGGCGGTTCTGCAATGTTTCGGCTTCGGTGAACACTTCGTTTCTATGATTAAGACATTATACCACTCACCTGCAGCATCAGTCATAACTGGTAATATTATTTCCCCCTCATTCCCTTTACAGCGGGGAACGAGGCAGGGGTGTCCACTTTCCCCCTTATTGTTTTGTCTATCTCTTGAACCCTTAGCACAAACCATCAGGAAATCTGAAGTATCGATTAAGATTCATGACCATAATCATTGTATTTCATTATACGCTGATGATATTATTCTATATTTAGACCACTTTGATGTTTCAGTCTCTAGTGTAATTAAGGAATTTGATAATTTTAGTAGCCTATCAGGATATAAAATAAATTGGAGCAAATCTGCTCTAATGCCAATTAACAATGTTAAGGTTAATTTTTCTATTCCCTCATTTATCCCTATTAAGAAATCTTTCATCTATTTGGGCATTACCATATATAAAAACATTCATAAGATTGCCAGAGACAATTTTAATAACATTTTAGTTAAGGTCAAAAATGACATTCAAAGATGGAAGAATCTTAAAGTCTCTCTCCAAGGAAGAATCTCCACTGTTAAGATGAATTTGTTACCTCGATTTAATTTTTTTTTCTCTATGCTACCACTTTCTCCCCCTCCAGGTTACATTAAGGAGATCAACTCCATAATTTCTAAGTTTATCTGGAATGATAAATGTCCCAGAATTAAACTTACCACATTACAACATCCTAATAGTGCAGGAGGACTGGCTGTACCAAATTTTGAATTATATTATTGGTCGTTCCAGCTTAAGGCCCTTCATAATTGGGTTGATCCTCAATCTACAGTTTCATGGAGGGTGATTGAAGCTGACAAGGTTAAACCAAATAGACTTCAAGTTATTTTATTTACTGGCACAGGAAAAAAAGGGGATAATTATAAATTTGGTCCGGTTGTGGCTAACTTTGCTGTGTTAGGAATATTTACAACACTTCAGTGTGACGTCACTGAGATTTGCTATAACATGGCACATCTCTAGACGAGGTTATATGTGGCTACTTGGTTTCACACCTTGGTCTTGTAGGGGGACTCAATACTGTAAAGAATACTGTGAAGGTTTCGCTGAAGGGCCCTTGCGAAACTGGAAGTAGGACGCTGCTTCTAAGATGGGTGGGAAGCAGGGGCCGCCCAGATCATAACCACAAGTTCTGTATGTTTGCAAAGACAGACTCACATTTTAAAGTATATGATTTTCTAAAAATGTACCATGTAAATGCATGCACATGAATCATAGACACACTTTAATGTAATACATCAGTGTGTGAAACTTGATTTTTATGTAGGTTAAACAATAATAGCCAAATTAAATGGAAGATGTTTTCTATATTATTTAAAATCTCTATATTCCATTAATCTATTCTCCAAACTGTGATACAATACTTTTTTATTTTTTAGATTTCCTCATGAGCCATCGAATTTCAATACTTATAGTACCACTATGTAAAAGTGTTTTTTTTTTATTTATTATTATTTTTTTTATCAAAGCCTCTGAGAAAGACCCTATAGATCTATGTGAAATGGCTTTGACATTTGGAGTCTATTAACTGTTGGACATTTACAGCAATACAAAGTTCAGTATCAAAAGTGAGCAGCACTTAACACTTATCAATATCAAATGATCTGACAGTAAATATGCAGACCTAGTATACAAACAGCCTGCAAGCTGCAACGCTGCTCGGTTTCCACTTGAGGTTTAGACAACTGTGAGAACTGAGATAGATAAATGTATAAAGGTACCGGAAAAAAACTGCTCTGAGTTTAAGGTTAGACCTCCACTCTAGACAAAGTTGACAGACACTGTTTATCATTGGCTGTCAACTGACCAAACCAGTGGAACATATTTATGGTTTTGGTTTAGCACTTCAGTTGAGTTTAACCATACTGTGTAGCGTGTATTTTTATAAGCAGTGTGTATCACACAGGCCTATATGCTCACATAAACAATACATACAATGTCATAAGACTTTTTATATGTTTATTTATTATTCAGTTTACTGTATCTGATAATGGTGTCTGAGTTTATACAGTTATAAACACATCAATAGAGATTGTGACATTATTTAATGATGCTAAAACTACATTTACTACTTGTGTTTTTATTTAAATAAAATCATGTTTACATAATATATTTATACGCTATTTATATATTAAAAACTATTTCATACCTAATTAGGAGTCATACTAACCTAATAAGGGAGTTATATTTATATTGTTTAATAATAAAATAATGTATTTCCATCCCCAAAAACTAAAAAAATACTTCCAAAGGCAAAAATAACACAAACAAATAATAAAAAATGAAGTTATTAAGCCACCAACTTTTTTATGTATCTATCAACAATAACTTACATTTTTATACAGATTATTTTATACAGGCATTAATAAAAGCATGTTAATAATATAAGCAATTCTCTCTCTCCTTCAAAAATTAGGAACTCTTTCAGATATTGCTACCTCTTCTGGGTCCAACAGCATTGAAAACTGAACCCAACAGGCTCCACAAAAACTAAATAGATAATGTTCACATTCTCTCTTTTAAAATCATTCCATTTGTGTCAAGATATAGTATTCAGAGAAAGCAATGAATGACAGAAACATTAAGACTCACATCGACAACAGCTAACTGTGAACAACTAGTTTTTCTAAAGATACAGATATTGCAAAACAAAGGTCTTCTGATTACAAAAGCAGACACACTAATGAATCAAAACATTCTTAAATACATATTTAATATTAAGCAGGGGTTTCATACATTATGATGATATTATGATATTATGATTCTCTTGCAGGACCCCCTAAAATATAAATGCAGCTATAAATTGTCATGTGTTCCGATATTCATACAACATTTTAACAACATTTCAATAAAAATATTTTAAATAAAATATAACATTAATCGGAAAGTATTTACTTTCTATTAAGAAGACATTTGCATATTTTTTTCTGCCCATTATTAGAGTAATTTTAGACGTACTATGAACTTGAAGAGTAATGTAAAACTATGGCTGTCAATACATTAAAATAATTGTAATGATTTTTTTTTAACTTTCAGGCCTTTTCCATCTTTAGAAAGCAGAATGAAGCAGTTATATCATAAAACTGCAGCACACTCAGTCAAATTAAATCTTTTTAATTAATTCACATTTTTACTTAAGTTTTTACTTCATTTGAAAACCGCTGATCTACAGAATGCTTGTATGTTAGACTGGCTTGTGGTTAGATGTTTGCATGAGCATCAAGAATGTATCATAAGTGCATGCATGCATGCTTATGATTTTGCCGGTTTTAAGGCAGCATATGTGCTGTCGACCTGGCTGGTACGAATTTTTCGACGCAGCTTTGTAAAATCGACTTCAGCATACTAAAAAAAAAAACAATGAAGAAAACAAAATGAGCATTTTAGGTGCAGTTGTCACTGAAGCAAAATGAATGTTTTCAAATTGAATAAGTCAGCAAGAATCCTCGCTTGCAGAAATAAATGTTCAAAATTTTAAAGTTATGATGATGGTTACCTGTAATTGGTTTGGGTCCTGATGCTGTTCTATAGCTTGCATCTGTTGTAGATCAGTGTTGAGTTGTGATTGTTTTTCTGACCTTTTTCCAAAAACCAAAACTTTTACTAGTCCTAAAATGAAATAGTGATTTAGTATTTACTAAAGGTTGTACTATTATTTCTTAAATTATAAAGATATTATGTAAGTCACATAAATGACAAAATAACAACAACATAGTCAAAATTAATGTTTACACTAGAGAAGATCATAATGATATTTTTATATTTTTAAAAATAACTCACCAATCACCACAATGATCAGAAGTCCGTTCATCAGAGCAGATATGATGATAATAATCTGACATTGTGTTTGATTCTGATCAATAAAGTCCACCGCTGTATGATTCTGACACTCACTTAGTTGAGCTGATTCTGTAAAGAAAGTGTCACAGTCTGACACAACCTTGAAAATTGTGATAATATATGATAAATAATATATGGATATAATTGTTTTTCATGAGTATCAAAAAAAAATTTGAAACAGTAAATGACAATAAGTAGTGATTAATAAAATGTCTTAATCACTGAAGGAGTAAATGAAATCACCATTGAAGTATATTCTGTGTGTTCATGCAGTAATAAACTCCTAATTCATCAACAGTCACATTATTAATAACCAGACGATGTTTAAACTGCACTGAATATTTCTTTCTGAATGTTTTATTGAAGTAAAAAGGTGATGTTGGTGTTGAGAATGATTGTAGAATCACTGTTGGAGGATCTGCTATTTTCAGTAAAATCCAATAAACCTCATTTTAATCAAGATCACAGTTTATGCTCACATTTGATCCCAAATCAGTTATTAGATCTGACACTGCATACTGACAACAGATTAATACTATAATATGAAAAAAAAAAAAAACATAAGCAAACGTCATGATTAAGAATACCTGCTTAAAACCACTGTGAATCTATAACATAAAACAATATATGACAAATCACATGCAAACAACATGTAATAAACTCACAGAGCTGAAGCTGAAGGATCTTCATGATGTTGCTGTGAATAAAACAGATAAATATAATGAAACCTTTCTCAGTCTGCAACTCTACAGCAGCTGTGAAGACAGGAAAAAAACAAAAAAACCTCCCACATCAGTCAAAGTCAAGTTTGCTCTGACCACACTGTACACACTTTTTTTAACACCTATGCCCCACAACGATCATCCCTTTATTAATCAATGCAAGCACGTTCATTTTCTGTTTTATACCCTAAAGACACATCTTTTTTGCCAACACCTGACTAACTAATACTAACTTACCTATTCTATTTAAAAAAAAAAAAAAAAAAAAAAAAAAAAAAAATTCCTAGCTACGTGTACTGTGCTAGACTAACTGAGACTTGTCATGACACTTGTATACTGTTGCTCTCTCGATGTTCTGATTGCTTCTATTGTTCTCCTCATTTGTACGTCGCTTTGGATAAAAGCGTCTGCTAAATGATTAAATGTAAATGTAAATGTAAATGTACCCACTGTATTTCAGTCATATTTGATTGTTAAAATGTATTAAAACTAGTGCTGTCAAATGATTAATCGCGATTAATCACATCCAAAATAATAGTTTTTCTTTACATAATATGTGTATACTGTATATATATTATGTATATATAAATACACATACATGCATTCATATATAAATTATATGAATATAAATATATAGATGTAGATATATGTAAATGTTTTCAAAATATATATACTGTATATATATTGTATGTGTGTGTATTTATATATACATAGAACACACACATATATTATGCATAAAAAAACAACTTGTATTTTGGATCCGATTAATTGCGATTAATCGTTTGACAGCACTAATTATAAGTAAACTGTATTAAAAATTTAATTGTATTAGGTAAGCCCTACTTAATAATGAAAAAATAAAGGGTTGAAGAGGGGTCTCATAGCAGAAGACACTCTTGGCCTGATTGTGGCCTCAATCTGGCGCTGCAGTGTTATTATAGATACAATAACTAAAACCAAAACCAAAACCTGTAACACTTCTTGTTGCTTGAAATAAACATTAAATTAAATTAAATATGTGACCCTGGATCACAAAACCAGTCATAAGTAACACAGGTATATTTGTAGCAATAACCAACAGTGAATAGGTCAAAATTATTGATTTTTCTTTTATGCCAAAAATCATTAGGATATTAAGTAAAGATCATGTTCCATGAAGATATTTTGTAAATTTCCTACCATAAATATATCAAAACTTAATTTCTGATTAGTAATAGGCTATGAATCGCTAAGAACTTCATTTGGACAACTTTAAAGGTGATTTTCTCAATATTTAGATTTTTTTGCACCCTCAGATTCCAGATTTTCAAATAGTTGTATCTCAGTCAAACACAGGTGCATCTCAATAAATTAGAATGTCGTGAAAAAGTTGATTTTTTCTTGCAAGTTATTTCAAAAAGTGAAACTTTCATATATTTTTGATTTATTGCATGTAAAGTAAAACATTTCAAAAGTTTTTTTTTGTTTTAATTTTGATGATTAGAGCTTACAGCTCATGAAAGTCAAAAATCAGTATCTCAAAATATTAGAATATTTACATTTGACGTTCAATAAATGACCATCCCTACAGTATAAATTATGGGTATCTCTTGTTCTTTGAAACCACAATAATGGGGAAGACTGCTGAGTTGGCAATGATCCAGAAGACGAACATTGACACCCTCCACAAAGAGGGTAAGTCACAGAGGGTCATTACTGAAAGGTGTGGCTGTTTACAGAGTGCTGTATCAAAGCATATTAAATGCAAAGTTGACTGGAAGGAAGAATTTGGGTAGGAAAAGGTGCACAAGCAGCAGGGATGACTGCAAGCTTGAGAATACTGTCAAGCAAAGCTGATTCAAACACTTGTGAGAGCTTCACAAGGAGTGGACTGAAGCTGGAGTCAGTGCATCAAGAGTCACCACGCTCAGACGTCTTCAGGAAAAGGGCTACCAAGCCACTTCTGAACCAGAGACAACGTCAGAAGTGTCTTACCTGGGCTGTGGAGAAAAATAACTTGACTGTTGCTCAGTGGTCCAAAGTCCTCTTTTCAGATGAAAGTAATTTTTCATTTCAAGGTCCCAGAGTCTGGAGGAAGAGTGGAGAGGCACAGAATCCACGCTGCTTGAAGTCCAGTGTGAAGTTTCCACAGTCAGTGATGATTTGGGCTGCCATGTCATCTGCTGGTGTTGGTCCACTTTTTTCTGAAGTCCACAGTCAACACAGCCATCTACCAGGAAATTTTATAGCACTTCATGCTTCCTTCTGCTGACAAGCTTTATGGAGATGCTGATTTCATTTTCCAGCAGGACTTGGCACCTGCCCACACTGCCAAATGTACCAAAAGCTGGTTCAATGACCATGGTGTTACTGTGCTTGATTGAGAATCTATGGGGTATTGTCAAGAGGAAGATGAGAGACACCAGACCCAACAATGCAGATGAGCTGAAGGCCACTTTCACCCACTTTCGAAACCTGGGCTTCCATACCACCTCAGCAGTGCCACAAACTGATCAACTCCATGCCACGCCGAATTGAGGCAGTAATTAAAGCAAAATGAGCCCCTACCAAGTATTGAGTACATATACAGTAAATGAACATACTTTCCAGAAGGCCAACAATTCACTAATATGTTTTTTTTTTATTGGTCTTATGAAGTATTCTAATTTGTTGAGATAGTGAATTGGTGGTTTTTTTTTTAAATGTGAGGCTAAATCATCACAATTAAAAGAACCAAATACTTAAACTACTTCAGTCTGTGTGCATTGAATTTATTTAATACACGAGTTTCACAATTTGAGTTGAATTACTGAAATAAATTAACTTTTCCACGACATTCTAATTTATTGAGATGCACCTGTATTGTCCTAACAAACCATACATCAATGGAAAGCTATTTGTTTATTTATAAAAAAATAAAACTTATTTCAGCTAGTTTCCAAGGAAACATTTCTCATTTTCATTCAGTTTAACTTTAAACTTACTGCAATGACCAAGCCCACAGGTGTTTATGATGCAGTCATTTTGTTATGTAGCAAATTACACTAGATTAACAGACTTTTAGCTTTTAGCATCCTCTAGAGAGCAGCAGAGGCCATGACACTTTGGTTTTGGTTCTAAACTCTGACATGCTGCACTACGTGTTTGCAGAGGTGGACAGTACTGAAGTATTTTTTACTCTGCCTTAAAAGTACTTATCAAGTGTCTGTACTTTATCGGTGTTTTTCTTTAGAAAACTTTACTTAACATTCCAAAGCGTAATATTGTACTTTTTACTGCACTACGTTTGATATTAAACATCATTTAATACTTATATTACATTAGAAATCTATTACTTTCTTAACTTTACTCAAGTAAACGTAATTCAAAGATTTACTTGAGTGCAAGAAAGTAGGCTACTACATTTTTAATGTTCTGAAGTATTAAAGGTAAAGCAAACAACAACTTTTATTTATGAAATGTAGGCCTAGTGCTGTATAAGTATGACATTATGCTTTGGAATGTAGTAAAGTTTTCCAAAGAAAAACACTGATAAACTACAGACACTTTTTAAATTTACTTGAGTGAAGTAAAAATACTTCACTACTGTCCACCTCTGTGTGTTTGTTGTCAGTAATAATAATAATAATAATAATAATAATAATAGAAACAAATTAAACACACATCATAGCTATTTGCCAATATGCCTAACTAGTGATGCAAGCTGTAAGTTTTACTATATTGTTTACATTTTTTGTCAGGTTTCTCTGACTGTCACAGATGAGGTTATATAGGCTTAACTGGAATCTCTGCATTCAAGCCACATGACAGTTTATTCAAAGACACAATGCCCACTGACCCGCTCATCCAGTTTTTTTTAGTTCCTCCCATCAGATTGCCAAAGAATATTACCATCTCACCAGCACTCAAAATGAAAGAGAGAAACTATGACGCAGATCTTTCTACATTTAACAAGAAAAAAATCACAATACAGGTTATATCTTATTTGTAGAACACTGTCAACTTGTTAATTATTATTTATGTATTTACTACTTTTCAGCAGAGAGCAAGTGCTTTTTTCTGTTCTACATCTACTGATAAACAAATCTGAAAGGCAAATCTCTCTCTCGAACTGGAAAGACTGCATGCTTGCTACACTCCTACATCATTCAAAGAGGAACAGGATTCAGAATACAGTGCTTTAACAGAGGCTTCACTTCTCTTCACATCACATTCATGTAAGTAACTGAATTATTATGTTTCATCAAGATTGACTTTAGTAACACTCAACTCTTCTACTTTATAATGTATAAAAGCAAGAATTGCAATTTTATAACTCAAAGAAATATCAAGAAGGATACCACAAAAATATCCAAACTGTTTTCCCTGAGATAATAGCCTATACAATATACAAATCAGTTTACAGGAGTCATTTAGGTAGCTATATCAAAGTCACCAGAAATAAATCTCTTTAAATGTCTTGTATAGGTGCACTGATATTCATTTTATTAATTACAATTATATATAATTAAATAATTAAACTAAACAACTAAAAATCATATTGTTCTTAGCTGATTCATGAAAATAAATTACAACTGTTGTTTGATGCTGCTAATTTCACATGTAGAACTAACAGAAAATTAATATTGCCTTTTTCATAACTGTAGTTTCATAACTACATTTTTCATGTAATATTTCTTATTTTCGATGAAACATGAAGTTCTTGTCAGTTGCTCTATAGTTCTTTGAAAATAAATATAGCAAAGCCATACAAGAATCACTCAGCTTTAGGAGGAAAAGTTCTACCATTGATAATTTAATAATAAATATATGCCTGAAGCAAGGGGCGCTGCTATGGTTTCTAGGCCCCCTGAACAGAATATTGACTCTGTAGAAATTGCGTTGGTAAGAAATTGCGAAACTGTGACTGCTTTACCAAAGAATTAGATTTCTCAGTTGTTGAGCCCTTTAAAGAAATTATCTTAATTGCTTTGCTGAAAAAAAGAACCAAGACCAAATTCTTCTTATAAAATCTGTATAATTAACACCATCAAAAATTAATCAAATTTTATTGGAAATGTGTCATACAGAACATGGCGAGATATATTAAAGTTTTTTTTTAAACATTCTTAACTAAATATACTAAAAACTGATGATAAACAGCCTAAGACTTTATAAGTAAAGTAGTAATTGACAAGATATACAAGATCACAGTAGCAGCATAATGAAGCCTTGTGTAAGTGTATACTGGGAGAAAAGCTTTCACAATACTTTTCTAAACTTGCAAATGAAAAGGTTTTATTTGTTTAGCAATTCAGGATTTAGATGGCACCATCTTCACTCCTGGAAATGTAACAAGTCACACATGCATCTGTCTATCCAACTAGCTAATTTTATTATCTAGGTAGCAAATAAAACAATATGTTTACAGCTGAACAGTGAAATTGTGTAATAGAAAAAGAGCAAATTATTGCACAAAGTTGTAGATTGAAGACTTTAAGGCATTAAAAATCACATTCCTGCTTCAAAAACACCTTAGCTTCAATTTTAAACAGTGTATTCAGCGTTCAGTGTCCTCCACTAATATTGGCACCCTTACAAATATGGTAAATATGACCAAAGGCGGCTGTGAAAATAAATCTGCATTGTTTATCCTTTTTATCTTTCATTCAAAAAATTCACAAAATTCCAACCTATCACTGAAGTAAAACAATTGAAAGTGTGGCAGGGGATCTCATTGTGAAATGAATGCTTTCACTATTTCATGTTGGCCACAATTATTGGCACCCAATTATTGCAACGTCCTTTTCCCAAGGTAACAGCTTTGAGTTTTCTCCTATAATATCTGAAGAGTTTGGAGAACACCTGACAAGAGATCAGAGACCATTTTCTTCATACAGAATCTCTCCAGATCCTTCAGATTCACAGCTCCATGACGGTGCTGCTTCTCTTCAGTTCACCTCACTCATTTTCTGTAGGGATCAGGTCAGAGGACAGAGACAGCCACGGTAAAATATTTATTTTGTGCTCAGTGACCCATTTTTGTGTTTATTTTGATGTTTGTTTTGGATTGTTGTCCTGGTGGAAGATCCACACACGGCCCAATATAAGATTTCTAACAGAGGCAGTCAGATTTAGATTTTTTTATCTGTTGGTATTTGATAGAATCCATGATGCCATGCATCTGAACAAGATGTTCAGGACCTCTGGCAGAAAAACAGGCCCACAACATTAAAGATCCAGCAGTATATTTAACCGTGGACATGGGGTACTCATCTGGTGAGTTTGCTGCCAAAAAGCTCTTTTTTTCAGTTTCATCTGACAATAGAAGCCAGTGCCGTTTGAAGTTCCAGTCGTGTCTGACAACTGAATTTGCTGGAGTTTGTTTTTGGATGAGTGAGGACAATTTTTCTTGAAACCCTCCCGAACAACATGTGGTGATATAGGGGATGTTTGATTTTTGTTTAGGTTTCTGACCCCAAGACTCAACTAATCTCTACAATTCTCCAGCTGTGATCCTTGGAGAGTCTTTGGCCACTCAAACTCTCCTCCTCACCGTGCTTTAGGACGATATAGACACACGTCCTCTTTCAGGCAGATTTTTAACATCTTTAGTTGATTGGAACCGCTTAATTATTACCCTGATGGTGGAAATGGGGATTTTCAATGTTTTAACTCTTTTCTTACAGCCACTTTCTATTTTGTGATGCTCAACAATCTTGTTCTTCACATCAGAAATATATTTTTTGGTTTTTCTCATTGTGATGGATGATTAAGGGAATTAGGTCTTTGTGTTCCTCATATTTATAATCCTGTGGAACAGAAAGTCATGGCTGGACAATTTCATGCTCCTAGTCACCCTGGTGTGTTAAAAAATGTAAATATGAATGGGAATATACTTCAGAGATATTTTACTCATAAGAATGTCTAGGGGTGCCAATAATTGTGGCCAACATTCATTGGCGAAAAACATTTATTTCATCATGAGATTTTCTCCCCACTCTCAATTGTTTTACTTCAATGATAGGTTAGAATTTTGTGAATTTATTGAGTGAAAGATCAAAAGGATAAACAATGCAGATTTATTTTCACAGCTGCCTTTGCTCATATTTATCAAGGGTGCCAATATTAGTGGAGGGCACTGTATATATTCATTCACTGTATATTCAAATGTTCAGACACTGATCCAAATGTGCATTTTCAGTTTTAAAAAAACAAATGTGGATTTTTTTTGTGCATTTTTGGTTTTTACACACATCAATTAGACCTCATGTTCCCACAGTTTTTATATTTTATGTATTAAAATGCATTTTTATATAATTATTACCAGAAACCTTGCAGGAAAAATAACAAAATTAACAAGAATAAAATTAACATTAGCAAACAATATTCAGTAAAGAACACTTGAGATACAGAAATTACCTATCTCGTGTTCTTAACGTTCTGCTTGAGCAGATGAAAATGTAACTTAATGAGAGGATGGCAGCCAGAAAATTAACATTTTCATCTTCATTGGGATTCGGGGTGAATGCTTAGGGACATTTGCTCTGTTTTGTTTGGGTTTAGGAAATGTAATAAAATAAATTATATTGCCCATCCTCTCAGGATACCTGGAATCAGTGTTACAAGTACCCCAGGCACATCGCTGTAGCATTAACACCATCAAACCGATGAGCGCTGTGGATCTTCCAATGTTTCTCTGTGGTGCTGAAACATATGTCTGAGTTCTGCTCCCCGTGCAACTGATACTCGACTGCCATTGGCTCATCTGTATTCGAGGGGAGGGGCTTACCAATAGGTCAATTGTTAAGGCAGTAACACACTGGAAGACACATTCATTCTTTAACTTATAAGTTTTCCCTTTTCAGTACTTCAGGAGTTCACCCTTTTATACAATAATAATATCACAGTGCAGATGGCAAGAGTATAACAGCACAAAACTGTGCCTTTTACATCAGAAAGAACCAATGAAAGCTGTAACAATTCAGTTAAAAGTAACAGAAAAAAAAAGTTTCAGAAAAGTTTTAGACCCGTTTTTCATTCATGTCAATGTTCACTGTCTCGTCAGTCGTGACACAAGAGGAAAAGGCAGATTTCTTTCTCTTTCGATATATGATGAAACTGGCTGCAACTACTACGCTTAATATACCTATTATAGTAATGCAGACCCAGAACACAGTTGGTAACATCCCCGCACTTGGTGCTGGTTTTTCGCCTCCATTTGTTTTGCTTCTATTTTCTGCTTTTGTTTCTGCAAAAATAAAAAAATAAATAAATATTGCACTGTGATACAGACATCAGATCCACCTATACTGTATATACAACTAGCATTCAGACTGGAACAGCAACAGTGCATTTTATTTATTAAAAACTATATTTATCATTAAAGATTATATATATATATATATATATATATATATATATATATATATATATATATATATATATATATATATATATATATATATATATACACACACACACACAGTGCACAGCATAAATGAGTACACCCCCTCTGAATAAATATAAAATATGTATTTTCTTAATGATCACAAATATAATTCATGGAAAGATGGCAAAATTGAAATGTATTAAACATATACTTAATAAAAACTAATAATAAATAATAAAAAACTTAATAAAAACATATACTTAAAGACAAAATATATGCCAACATTTTCTGTAAGATAAGCAAATTAGCCAATTTAGTTTAAATGAAGGACTGCAGAAATGAGTACACCCTAGATTTAATTCAGCAAATGTATAATATTCTAGTACTTAGTTTGTCCTCTAGAACTTTAAGTACATTGCTCTGACCCTTCTTGGCATTGAGTGTACAAATTCATGACACATTTTCACATCTGTCCTGTTTAACTCCTGGAGGACGACCTCCTTGAATGCTCTGGTCTTTAATGGCAAGTTTTGCTCAGCTCGTCTCTACAGAATCCCCCACAGCTGCTCAAGAGCGTTAAGACAGTGAAATACATGTCCACTGAAGGATTTTCACCTTGGGAGAATGAATATCTTCATTGTCATGCTGAAAAAATGCCCAATAATGCAGGGAATGAGGAGAGGGTAGCATCTTCTTTCAAGTTTTTGTATTACATCACACAATAGTGTGTGAATTCATGACAGCGTTGATAAAGCACAACTCCCTCACACCTTCAGCACTCATTCATCCCTATACAAGAGCTTTACTAGCACTGAATGTCACTGTGGGTACCAAGCACTTCTCACTGTACTCCTCCTCTAGTAACACCAGAACATTTTGGATGCTTTTGGATTTGAAATGATTGACTTGGTCTCTTGAGACCAGAGTATGGATTCCCAGAAGTCTCTATTTTGTAGATATGGGCCTTGGAAGAGGTTAAATGAGTTTATTTTGCTTTGGCTACAGTAGGGTAATTAGTGGTGACAACAACCATGCATGTCACTTCTGCAGGCTGCGTCATTCTCTGTGAGATGAAGTGTCACTCTTTTCATAGCTTTTGCCGGCTCTGAGACACTTGCATGTTATTTCTCCTGCTCTTTTTCTAGCAAAAATTCACTCATCACTAAATGAAAACTTAAAGTAAAGACCTGATTATTTCAGGAGCCTTGACACAAGTCCATTGTTTTTGAATGTCGGTGCTACTTCTGCTATATTTTGACACTTAAAACAATAATTTGGTATTCCTCTTGTACCATTGTCCTCTTATGCTAAGGAATAAGTCACCTAGTAGTTCTCTTCCAACTGGTTCCACTGCTGCCAGCATTAAGTCTGAGTATGATTCAGAGGACTATGAAACACTTTTAATTGCCAGGAAATTACTGGTCTTTAAAAGTTTTGGTTCAATATACTCACCTGTTGATCAAAAATAGCCAACGCAATCTCACGGCAATTCGTACATATTTTACGAGGTGGCTAATTTGTACGAATTCGTACGACCTCACTCGTACGATTTAGTACGATTTATCTAAACCCCAGTGACGGTTAGGTTTAGGGGCGGGGTTAGGTGTAGGTCATTCGTACAAATTCATACGATCTGACAAATCGTAAAATACGTACGATTTAGCAAAAAACGTATGAATTTGTACGAGGTCGTACGAATTAGCAACCTCGTAAAATATGTACGAATTGCCGTGAGATTGGGCTGAAATAGCCTTAAACATTTTTTTTGTAACTTTCAGGAGGGTGTACTCATTTTTGCTTATCACTTTGATAAGAAAATCTTATTTTGGTGAATAATTTAAAAATTCTTCTTTGGTAATTGATCAAGCAGGCTTGTTGGAACATTATATCTCCAAAGAACCCTAACGTGTCATCTAAGTAAAGAGTATTTACTCAATTTGTTAAGTATTAGAGGGGGTGTACTCATTTATGATGTGCACTGTATATATATATATATATATATATATCTGTATATATATATCATTAATTTTTACACACCGTTGATGCGCAGCAGTACAGTGTTTTTTTCAGATGCATGTGAGATGAGGCAGATGAACTCTCCTGCATCAGTGTGAGTGAGATTGATGAGTTTGATGGAGAAGTTTCCTCTCAGATACTCATGGAAACCTTCAGCTCTTTTCTTGTACTGCTGGTCCTGTTTCTCTAATGATTTTTCACCCTTGATTATATCAAACACAATCTTGCCATTTGTGTCTCTCCAATGGACATAAATGTCTTGTTTGAGAGGACGTTCATCTGAATAACACTGCAAGATGACAGAACCACCAATAAAACCCTCTTCTGTGACCTGCAGACACACTGAAATGACAGAAATGTTAACCGTAACAGTTCGGCAATTACACGTTTGTTTTTTATTTGGCTATTTTCATTAAAATGTAAAATTTACTTACAAAAAAAATAAAAATAAAATATACAAGTTATAAAACAATTCTCTCAGAGAAGCCGAAATAGTACAGCCCAGTAAAATATTTTACATGTCTTAATCAGCCCTCTACATAACTTCGGTAGTGCACGGAGCTAATCTCATTGGCTAGCACTCACCTATTATGTCTAGGGATGCAACGATACCATTTTTTCAGATCCGATCCGATCCAGAAAATTCTGAGTATCGGCCCTTGACCGTTCGCAAAACCCGCCCACCCTTAGTTACTGTTGCTATGCCCGACATACAATGCGCTCTCACACTACACATGTTCTCACGTAGTGAAAAATACATCGCAGAGCAAAGAGGAAACTGACAAAACACCGACAGAGAAGACAGAGCAGGTTATGTCTGATATGAAACAACGTCTCAGGACCCTCCGCTTTTAAACTGTCATTTTTAAAGAAATTAAAACAATAAATACAGTTTTGTGGCTCTTCAATGTGTCATGACAGATCACTGTATTGCCTCAGTTCAAACACGTGAACCGATCGTCTTTTCATATTTACTTAAAGCACAAAATGAACATGAATAAACATCAGAAAGTGTTTTATTTCAACCGCGGAACACACCATTTTTCAAGTTTAAATCCACCGAAGTTAATCTACTCTTCTGTCTGATTTGTGGTTGAGGCTAGAAGGAGACAGCTGTGGCAACTGGTCATATGTATTTACATATTTTCCAAGCCGACAATATAACGTGAAACCTATGAAAATGGTTTTAAAAAGCACATAGTGCCGTAGTTTCATCACTTTACAGTGTCGCAGTGACAGTCTTTTTGCAGTAAAGTATCTGTCATAGTTTAATTATTGGAAGATGACATGAAGAGATCCAAGGTTATAGCTGCATTGTAAACAGATGAGCGCACATGTGCATATAAAGCTCCCGATCGGGGCTAAGTTCACGAGATTTTGTCCACAGAATGATAAGAGCACACATTAACATATTATTTTATTATTTCACACTCAGCATTTAACTTAAGCGCTGCAAGCCATGCGTACAGCGCTGGACATGACAGATTTGCTGTTACCAAAACAAGTAACGTACTTTAAAGGAATACCTTATCTTATTGCCGTTACCGTGGCAGCCATCAACAGCACAGCTTAACCCTCCGCACATTTTTATATCGAGTTATATTGAAAAAGTTTTAATTGTCGATCTTTTTTTTAACATGGATTTCTATGGAGACAGGCCGTAGCTGTCGGGCAAGATGGCGGATAGCAGTGGCGGTGCATAATATCTGCGTTCTGATTGGTTAGATCGCCTGTCAATCAAGCTCTTTGCGAACGGTCAATTCCGATCCGATCCTAGCGCAGGTTTTTTTTTTTTTTTTTTTAAATCAATGTAGAGTTTCTATACTTCTGTGTCACTCTTTTGTGTGTTAAACACAATCTACTAGACAACTTCATTTTAAAGAAAAATAACATGAAAAAATATATAGGGGCTGTTTACATGTTGACGTGAACTTCGTTAAATATAGCGTGGGAATTGAAGATTGGATTTATATCTGTTTTGTGAAGACACATGTATGTGGCCAAGTGTAAATGGAAACGTTTTATCAAATCAGATAGATATCCAATCAGAGAAAACGCATGAAATGACCAGGTGTAAACAGACCCATTCATAATCTATGACAAAAATACTATTATAAACTAGGTTAGTGGATAATCTAGCAGCAAAAGTTATTCTAGAAAAATCACGAGTACACAATTTTATAAAATTACAAATAAAAGTGAATATGTGAAGGACTAAATCTGGTAAAATGTTACACATTGCTCTTTGCATTGTTCTAAAATACATTAATGAAAACAAGTAAATGTATTTATTTATAAATAAACTACTAAATTAAAATACATTTCTTTTAAATATATAGCACAGTAATGAAGGCAGCAACATATGATAGAGGAGTCCTATCTATCATATGTTGCTGCCTCCATTACTGTGCTATACATTAGATTATTAATAGCCTTGATAGGACAGTACAAGAAACGCTATAAATATTTCATTGCGCAAAAGTATTATAATACGAAAAGCTCCAATAGAGAGCGGCATATAGCGCTTATTCACTTCCCGTGTGCAGAATGATGTGCTTGAAGCAGCACGGAGTCACAGCGCGCAGCGCCGGATGGAGAAGTTCAAAGCACAGAGGAAAGAGAGATTGATGCTTAGCTTATTAAATCTGCGCGATAGTTTGAGACTTTTCTTTTAACGGTTTTAAATCTCAGTTATTGAGCGCTCTTGAAGAGAGTTTCATTGTTTTGACTGTAGTAACCGAACGCAACACGCAGTTTGAACGCTGAACGGAGGATGACAGACAGACGCAGCGGAGAGAAGTGTTTATGTTACATGAACTTGAATTTAACAACTTAAATATTCATCTGTACCTCACATTAAACTATGGAACGGCTTCAGAACACTTGGACTTTGACTTTATGGTGCTTTATAATGTTTTTGTGCTATGCACAGAATAGTATACGCACAATATCGTATTTGGAACGGTCTCGTCTCTCCGATACCCGATCCGCGGAAAATGACCGGATCCTGATACTGATCCTGAGTATCGGATCGATGCATCCCTAACTATGTCCCTGGTTTGATGTCAGCAAATTATTATTTAAGAACCATGCATATTATTAGACCTTTGCACATTTTATATTATTATTAGTAAAATTATTTTATTAGTAGGCTATTGTTTTTTATTTTTTTAAGTAAATACTGATTGACCAAGCATCACTACCAGCCCATGAGTTAAAAAAATATGGATTGACTGATACTTTGTTAAAAGGTTAGTTATTATGGTTTCAAATCATATCATGTATGAATGTGAATCATTCCCTCTCTCTCACACACACACAGTTGCAATCTAAATTATTCAACCCCCATTGCAAATCAGGTTTATTGGCAACATTTACAGACTTTTAGCTGTTTGCAATGAATTAGGGCTGTGACGGTGGCAGATTTTTACCACCGCGGTGGTAATGAACCAACTACCGCCGGTGGCGCAGTGTTGTGATATAGATATATACATGGGCGTAACCACCATAGACATTGAGGGGGACAAGTCCCCCACAATAATTAGAAATGGCCAAATGTCCCCCCCAATATTTGAAATTCTTGCACTGATCTGCGGTCCTCCATTACGCAGCGCTCTTGTTAGGATGACAAAAAAAGCTTTAAAAGTAACATTTTCAGTCTGCTCTGCCTCAGCTGGCTAACAGCGCTCGTCAATGTCAAAATAATTGAACTGGCCAATCAAATCAAAGTAGGCGGGGTTTAGCGTTCACAGATGCTGAGCACGCCGCGAAAGGTTGAAAACACTGAAAGAGAGCGAGGTAAGATGAAAGCTGCTAATCAATTAATGTTTAGTCAACTGTTTTAGGAAAGAAATGTTAAATGACCGACAGTTATATTCAGTGAAGCAATTACTTGACTTTTTAAAAAATATGCCCATTTTGAGAGAAAGAGAGAGAGATGAAATGTGCGTGTGTTAATTATCTGTATCTGTTTGTCTGTCCCTACAAACAATGAAACTGTCAATTTAGTCCTACTTCAAAAACACGTCGTTGCTGAGAAATATAATTGATTCAGTATGGAAACTATTTTATTACAATAAAAGTCGCGGGGTAACGTTGACAAGTCTCTGTGTGCGAGTAATAATGTGTGTGCGTCAATTAAAGCATATATATATATATATATATATATATATATATATATATATATATATATATATATATATATATATATATATATACACACACACAAAAATACATACAAAAATTGGTCCCCCCCAATGTTCAAGACATGGTTACGGCCTTGTATATATATACTGTATATATATATATATATATATATATATATATAATTCTGAAACGCAAAAATAAATAAATGAGGCTCAATCATCTATTAACAAACGTGCGTGTTTATTTTAGCACTTCCGTCAGTGAACACGCAGCCTGCAAAACACTAAAATAAATATCAAATAGATAATACAGTTAAATAGGAAAGTAGCCTTAAATAAGAAAGTTAAATACACCCTGTCTACCTCACACGAGCGGCGCGGCGAGAACCCATTATAATCAGTGATACTGTCTACACTAGATGCGGCGCGATACAACATGACAAATCCCTCACAGTAAACTGCCTCGTCCTATTTATGACATACTAACACGAAGTTCAAATGTCCTGTAGACAGACTCAACCTGTTGTGTTGCGACACGGCGTCCGGTTTAGACACGGTTCACTGTTCCGCCACCAAGTTAACTCCGTTAACTCCTCGTCTGCACGCGCTCTCTGTGGAATAGGAATCGCGGCGTATGTTGCCACATTTCTTGTTAACATCTTCCATTTACTGCTGTCTCGTTCGTATTTGGCCAGTTTGGAGAAAGCCTCACCAACACAAACCTGACCAGCCGGGCGTTTGCGATCGTGAACTTGAAGACACTTGTACAAACGCGGATGGGTGACATGAATGGAAATGATTCCAGATCGGCGATGTAGTATTTGGTTTCCCAACAAGGTCCATCGCTCATCACGAAATAAATTTGCTGAATGCAGAATAAACTGTATTTTCCTGCGCTCAAACCTGCCAATCTAAAGAAAACGCCGTATGGCCTTTGAGGTAATTTCTGAATTAGCATAGATTTATAGTCTAAATAAAACAATTTGCAACTGTTACTATTATTACACTTGTATACAAAACTTTATGCTTGTTATAGAGTGTGTGACGTCACGTGCACTAACGCTGGTGGCAACCGACCACCGCGGTAACGCGGTTGTCACGGCGACCGTCACAGCCCTAGAACAAATCAAACAGAAGTAATTAAAATAGCTAAACACATCGAATGTTTCAAGAGGTTTCCCCAAATTAACTGAAATACTAAAAACTTTTAATGATTTCTGCAGCCTCAAAATTATTCAATCCACTAAACAGAATCCCTCACAACAGCACAAATCTGCAAAACAGGTGTTGTCTCAAGCACACCTGATCAAGGGCTTCTTTAGTTGCACCGGGGGCCCGTTTCAGAAAGGAGGTTAAGTGAAAACTCTGAGTATGTTAACCCTGAAATGAGGGAAACTCTGGGTTTTCCGTTTCAAAATGGGAGGTTTGTTAAACCCGGGAAAGCAGGGTAAGTCAAGCCCGTTTCAGAAAGAGAGGTAACTTATACTCAGAGTCAGTTACCGTGGTAACTTACGCTGTGAACCTAACCTGGTCGGGAGCAGGTTTTCTTCGGTAAACCCAGAGTTTCTTTCCATCTCCTCCCCCTTTTTAAAGTGTAAGCGATGTTTTAATACCTCATTCATTCATTCACGCTGCAAAATTGCTTTTCTTACTGAGTATTTTTGTCTTATTTCAAGTACAAATATTTAAAAATTCTTAAGTTAAGATCCATTTTCTATAGATAAAAAAATATCTAGATATTTAGTCTTGTTAAAATATAAAAGTGTTCTCCATAGGGTAAGAAAAATAATCTTAATGCAAATGGAAACAAGAATGGGCTATTTTTAATTTATTACCGCATTGCCAGATAATTTGCAAAATAAAATAAAAAATCACTTAAATTAGTTTTTTTTCCTTCATGGAAACAAGACTAAATACTGTATATTATGTATTTTATTATAATTTTTTTACTCCATATTCATGTGCATATTGATTTGAGCGGTACCATTTTAAATGGTAGTTTTCTTTAAAACATCGGAGATGCAGAGCATATTATAAGTCCTGTATGCAGATTTTAAGGAAAGTGTGCATCGCTCTCGCGCTCTTTCTGAGATTTTTTTCATGAGCACAAATCCGTCAAAGAGGAGTATCACAGGACTGTATGTTAGTGGTGTAGAAATCGGTTTATATGAGGCTAAACTGATAAATGATGTTCACTTGATAACATCTTTCTGTGACGTCTGGAAGTAACCCAATAATCAGAATTTCCTTCAGGATTTCCAGTGTGGTTGGATGCATTGATTACGAGCATATCTCCACCATCACATCTTCTGAAAATGAAACTGATTACTGTATGGAATGGAAGGATGCCAGATGGAGGGGTAGTACGAGCCGTAACCACCACCACAGCTGTTAAGTAAACTAATTATTCACAATTTTTTGGTCATCTTTATTTCCCAATACAAAAGCAAAAGTTATTCTTTTTACTTTTGGATTTTAGAAATCTTCCAATACTTGGCCATCTCCTCTTCATCTGTCAGTGGTGCTGCTGCAGGTTCTCCCTCTGCCTTCTTGCTGTCGACAAGTCAGTAGTTAATTTTATTACTCTAATTAAGAAATGTAACAGGTTGGATTAGAGAATATTTAATTATGTGAAAAGAGTGTTAGACTATGTGGAAAAAGCTGCAGCGCATTGAAATAGACATTGAATGATATTTAATGTCATAAATTTGTAAAGTCATTTAGCCCACACCCATGAACCTTTCATGTTTAAAGCTTTACCTTGATTGAATTGTGTTTTTATAATTAATTTTTAGCTGCTGCCACGTTCTTTTTTCTTCTTTCTGTCTTTCCTTTTTTTTGTGGCCATGGGATACCATTAAAATGAATATAAGTTCAATAATTTACAGTTTTCACCTCTGATATTATAACAGTTATTAAGTTATTGACAGTTATTAAGAATTAAAGTTACGCATTGACGGAAGTATGCGCGCTGACGTCTTTTTGGCGGGAGCTGTTGCCATGGTGAATCGTAATTTCGGAGCTCCACTGATCATGACTTTTCATAGTCGTGGTGCACGCGCTAAACTCAGAGTCAACCTACTTAGAGTTGAGTAAACTAACACAATTCAGCTGTTCTGTAACCGAAAACTCTGAGTTTCCCATCTCAAAGTAACTCAACTCTGAGTTCAAGTTTAAACTCTGAGTTGGTTGAACCTCCTTATTGAAACGGGCCCCAGGTGTGCTTGAGATAGAAAAAAGAAGCTATCAAAAGCTGCAACCAGATTTCTGAGAAGGCAAGTTCAGAAAAATCCTTGAGTCACTGCAAAAGACCTACAGCAAGACTTGGTGGTAACTGACACTGAGGTTTCACAGTAAGGCACGAACTAAATGCAGACATTTTCCATACCAGAACTCCAAGACATACACCACCACAGACCCAAAAGCACAAGAAAAGTTGGCTCCAGTTTGCTCAAAATCACATAAATAAGCCACAGAAGTTTTGGGATTCAGGGGCCTGTACCATGATGGTGGCTGAACAAACTCAGGATTACAGGATTAGTTTTGAGTTGACAAAACCAAGCCAGTCCAATCCAGCTTTGTTGGTACCATGATGCTCCCTGATCATCAACTTTCTGTCAACTCAGACTTTGAACCTGAGTTAATGAAGTGTGAGCACATGAAAGTCTGACATCAGTAATGAACAGCCAATCACATGCCTTGAAACTGTGATTCACTTCTCACAGTGCGATGGTCAGTGCGATTCACCACCAAAGATTAAAAGTTTGAACAATATGAAGAATTTTAACACATTTACAAAGCAAGATGAAACGATCTATCCATGAAAGAGGAAATCTTAAAGAAAACATCTTGCCATATCAGTGCAAGTAAAAGTCGTGAAGTTGGTTTATAGAGTTGATAATATTTGTAGGTATAAAATATAAAAAATGTAAGCTCAGGTTTAAAGGTTTTGATTCTAAAACTTGTTGCATATTTTCTATATACTTATATTAATTTAAAATAAAAGCTTAATTTCTACTAAACTGGCTTGTGTAATGGATTAAGGGTATAATAGTTATATAAATCATATAAAATAATTATAATAAATAATCATCTCTAAAAGTCAGACGATATTTTATTTTTAAGAATGTTTTACTCTGTAGAAAAACTGGAGTGGATTTATTTTGTCAGAGATGTGTCACTTTGCTTGAAGCTGATTGGTCAAATTTTGGTTTGAGATTTAACATAAACTGCCCTGGAGTAGGTTAGCTGTAACGTAAGTTACTGTGATGAACGCTGCTAAAAACCAAACCACTTTCATTTTACCATGGTACCTAAAACCTAGAGTTGGCACAAACTAAACTGAAACCAGTGGCTATCCAGCTAAATCGGCTTCATGGTACTGGCCCTTCTTCTGTGGACGGATGAAACAAAACTGGAATATTTCAGTCCTATAGATCAGCGCTATTTCTGGAAGAAGAAGAATAAAGCAAACACTGAAAAGAACACTGCCTACAGTTAAGCATGGTGGTGGATTGGTGATGCTCTGGGGCTGCTTTGCATGCTCTTCCACTGAAAACCTGCAGTGTGTGGACAGCAAAATGGATTCATTGAAGTATCAGGAAATCCTATGAGAAAATGTCATGCCATCACAGCTGAAACTTGGACCTTCCAAAACAACAATGATCCCAAGTACACTTTAAATTCCACCAAGGCTTTGCTGGAGAAGAAGTCCTGGAAGATTATACAGTGGCCATCACAGTGACCTGACTTAAAGGAAAACGCCACCGTTTTTCCATATTCCAATATGTTCTTCCCTCAACTTAAGACGAGTTGATATGTACCTCTCCCGTCTCAGTCCGTGCACTTAATCGCTGTAGCGCGAGGCACCACTATGCTAGCGTTTAGCTTAACACCATTCATTTCTTAGGATCCAAACTGGGATAAATTTAGAAGCTACCAAACACTTCCATGTTTTCGCTATTTAAAGATAATGTTTACATGAGTAGTTACACGAGTAAGTATGGCGACACAAAATAAAACGTGGCGATTTTCTAAGCGGATAAAAATGATAACTATAATGTGTGGCGGAAGAGCACTTTGCAGCACTTTGACCTCAGCGCAGTAATATCATCACTCCTGAAAACTCTCCCTCTCCCTCTTCCGTCAATACAACCAACGTGGCCTGCACTATCACTATCAGGGAGAGGGAGTTTTCAGGAGTGATGATATTACTGCGCCGAGGTCGCCACATTTTATTTTGTGTCGCCATACTTACTCGTAACTACTCATGTAATCGTCTTTAAATAGGGAAAACATGGAAGTGTTTGGTGGCTTCTAAATTTATCCCAGTTTGGATCCTAAGAAATGAATGGTGCTAAGCTAAACGCTAGCATAGTGGTGCCGCACACTAGAGCGATTAAGTGCACGGACTGAGACTGTAGAGGTACATATCAACTCGTCTAAGTTGAGGGAAGAACATATTGAAATATGGAAAAACGGTGGCGTTTTCCTTTAAAGCCGACAGAAAATCTGTGATGGGATTTGAAGGCGGCAGTGGCAGCACATAAACCCAAGAATATTACCTAACTGAAGCCATTGCCCATGAGGTATGTATGGGCTAAGATTCCTCGGGAATACTGCCAGAAGCTGGTGTCTGGCTATGCATCTCGTGTGCAGGAGGTTATAACAGCAAAAGCGTGCTCTACTAACTAAATACTAAAGTTCCTTGCCATGAAGGGGCTTTATAATTTTGAGACTGCAGAAATCATTAAAAGTTGCATTTTCTGTTGAATTTGGAGAAACCATTTGAAACATTCGCTGTGTTGAGCTATTTCAAATACTTTTGTTTGATTTGTTCATTGCAAACAGCTGAAAGTCTAAATTTTGCCAATAAACTTGATTTACAATGGGGTTGAATAATTATGATTCCAACTGTATACAATGCCTTGCGAATGTATTCATACCCCTTCATTTTTTTCACATTTTGTTATGTTGCTGCCTTGTTAAACTGCTTTAAATTACTTTTTTCCCCTCACATCAATCTACACTCCATACACTATATTGACAAAGAAAAAACAGAAGTCACAACTTTGTAAATTTATTAAAAATAAAAAAACTCAAATAAGTACATTGCATAAGTATTCATACCCTTAACTAAATATTTAGCTGAAGTACCTTTACAGCCTGAAGTCTTTTTTGTTTGATGCAACAAGCTTTGCTCATCAACATTTGGCAATTATCTGCCATTCTTCTCCTCACCTCTTCACCTCTCAGGCTCTGTCAGGTTGGATGGGGCAGACGCACATTTTCAGGTTTCTCCAGAAATATTTGATTGGGTTCAAGTCCAGGCTGTGGCTGGGCCACTCGAAGACATTCACAGCATTGTGTATAAGCCACTCTTGCTGTGCGTTTAGGTTCATTGTCCTGTTGGAAGGTGAACCTTCTGCCCAGTCTGAGGTTCTGAATGCTCTGGATTGGGTTTTCATTAAGGCCATCTCAATATTTTGGTGCACTGAGCTTTTGTTCTATTCTGATGAGTCCCTCAGTACCTGCTGCTGAAAAACAGCCCCATAGCATGAGGCTGCTACCAGCACATTTTACTTTTGGGAAGGTACTATGCAGGTGATGAGCAGAGCTGGTTCCCTTCAAACATGATGCTTAGAATTGAGGTTCATCAGACCAGAGAATCTTGTTTCTCAGAGTCTGAGGGTCCTTTAGGTGCTTTTTTGTAAATTCCAAGTGTTTTCTTTTGTCTTCACCGAGGAGATGATTGAGTTTGGCCACACTGCCATAAAGCCCAGATCGGTGGAGGGTTGCAGTGATGTTTGTTCTTCTGTAGATTTCTCCTATCTCCACATATGATCATGGAGATCAACTAGAGTGACCATCGGGTTCTTCGTCACTACTCTAGCCAAAGCCCTTCTCCATCAATTGCTCAGTTTGGCCAGGAGGCCAGATCTAAGAAGAATCCTGGCTGTTTCAAACTTCTTCCATTAAGGGTAACAGAGACTACATGCTTCTGTGACCCTTCAATGAAGCAGATTTTTTTTTCTGAACTCTTCCCCAGATGTGTGGCTTGACACAAACCTGTTTCTGAGCTCTACAGACTGTTCTTTTGACCCCAGGGCTTGGATTTTTGCTCTGATATGCATTATCAGCTGTTGGATCTTTTATTAAGACATGTGTGCCTTTCCAAATCATACCCATTCAATTGAATTTGCCACAGGTTACCTTCACGCAAAGTCTAGTAACACCTACAAGCAATATGAATGCTCCTGAGCTAACTTCCAACTGTCCCAGATAATGGTATGAGTACTTATGCAATGGAATCATTTACGTTTTCTATTTTTTAATAAATTTACAAAGATGTTAAAAATCTTTTTTTCTTTCTTTACGATTATAGTGTATGGAGTGTAGATTGATGTGGAAAAAAGTAATTTAAAGCAGCTTAACATAAGGCAGCAACATAAAACGTGAAAGGCACTGTATATACACATGTATACAGTATCTCACAGAAGTGAGTACACCCCTCACATTTTTGTAAATATTTTATTATATCTTTTCATGTGACAACACTGAAGAAATGACACTTTGCTACAATGTACAGTAGTGAGTGTACAGCTTGTATAAGAGTGTAAATTTGCTGTCCCCTCAAAATAACTCAACACACAGCCATTAATGTCTAAACCGCTGGCCACAAAAGTGAGTATACCCCTATATACACATATACATACATGCATGCATACACACACACAGCCTGGCAAGTAAACTAAAAAATTGACTAGCCAGTTGCGATTCTATTGCCAGGGTGTGCATAGAAAGTGTATCTGTTAAAGGAAAACGCCACCGTTTTTCCATATTCCAATATGTTCTTCCCTCAACTTAGACGAGTTGATATGTACCTGTCCCATCTCAGTGCGTGCACTCAATCGCTCTAGCACGTGGCACCACTATGCTAGCGTTTAGCTTAGCACCATTCATTCCTTAGGATACAAACTGGGATGAATTTAGAAGCCACCAAACACTTCCATGTTTTCCCTATTTAAAGACGGTTACATGAGTAGTTACACAAGTAAGTATGGTGACAAAATAAAACGTGGCGATTTTCTAAGCGGACAAAAATTATAACTATAATGTGTGGCGGAAGAGCACTTCGCAGCACTTCGACCTCGGCGCAGTAATATCATCACTCCTGAAAACTTCCCATCTCCCTCTTCCGTCAATACAACCAACGTGGCCTGCACTATCACTATCAGGGAGAGGAAGAGGGGGAGTTTTCAGGAGTGATGATATTACTGTGCTGAGGTCGAAGTGCTGCGAAGTGCTCTTCCATGGAAGTGTTTGGTGGCTTCTAAATTCATCCCAGTTTGGATCCTAAGGAATGAATGGTGCTAAGCTAAACGCTAGCATAGTGGTGCCGCGCGCTAGAGCGATTGAGTGCACGCACTGAGATGGGACAGGTACATATCAACTCGTCTAAGTTGAGGGAAGAACATATTGGAATATGGAAAGACGGTGGCGTTTTCCTTTAAGTGTGTCGTTCAGATACTCACCTGTGTTTATCAGCACTGCAAATATACAGATGAAGCATTGTGAACTGTAAAAACAGAAAAACAATAAATTATTTTAATTTCCTGTAGCTTAACAAGTAGTTCATGACACTATTATCAGGCTCTTAAAGAGCCTAAGAACCAAATCACAGAAGCACAAAACCAATCACCGGTGATCACAACAAAGTGCATGCTGGGTACAAATGGTTTGATGTGACGTCACACTGATGTGTGTTCAAAGCGCAAACTAAATACATGAAGGGAAATGCTGATGATAAAACACACATTGGCTTGTCGACAATTAGTAGGTTTGGTTTTGCAAAACATTTTAGTCTTTTATCCTATTCTTGTGCACAGGCATTTGGCATTTCAAGTGAGTTGAATGAAACACTCATTAGGGAATTTTTAAAGTAGCCTATTTTTTCTCTCTGACCATAGAAATCACTAAATCTCAAAACATTAACTGAATGACTATGTGTCTATTAATATTGTATAGCTTAACTAGAATATAAACAGTAATGACAAATAACGTTTACTGTACCATCTGATCGCACTGCAAAATTAAATGTTCTTCCTCAGTCTTTTTATTTTGTTTTCCAGTGCAAACGCCTAAAGATTTTTAATTAAGATACATTAATTGAGAAGTGAAATAACTTAAGTCTTATTTTCTGAGAAACTGATCAAAATAAAGGGACTTTACGATTAAAACAAGAACAAGATCTTCCAAAGGGATCTTCAGTTTCTCAGAAAACAAGACTTTAACTATCTTCATTTTGCATGTCAAGTAAACGTGACCTTGGACCACAAAACCTGCCATAAGTAGCAAGGGTATATTTGTAGAAATAGCCAATAATTCATTGTATGGGTCAAAATGATCGATTTTTCTTTTATGCCAAAAATCATAAGGATATTAAGATCATGTTCCATGAAGATATTTTGTAAATTTCCTACCATAAATATATTAAAACTTAATTTTTGATTAGTGATATGCATTGCTAAGGACTTCATTTGGACAACTTTTAAGGTGATTTTCTCAATATTTTGATTTTTTTGCACCCTCAGATTGCAGGTTTTCAAATAGTTGTATCTCAGTCAAATATTGTCCGATCCTAACAAATCATACATCCTTGAAAGCTTATTTATTCAGCTTTCAGATGATGTATAAATCTGTTTTGGTTATGACTGGTTTTCTGGTCCACGGTCACAAATATATATTCACTTAAGAACGTATCACAAGACGAAAACACTTGGGAATACTTTTTATTTTTTTTGCATAGCAAGCAAAATTATTTAGACTTATTTATGCTTGACTATTATTTTAAGACTTTCTGCTCCGATTTAAGACAGTTTGAGATCCTTAATTTCTAGAAGTGATAATTAGGGCTTCTTAAGATTCGCAGAAAACTCTGCCAGACAAGTATTACAATTACTATCAAATAAAATAACTGCACTGGGACACAAACAAAAACAAGCAACAGCACAAAATGCTAATGCTAATTGCTAATGTCTAAATGGTTATCTCCCTACATATACACATGTAAAAAGTTAATTAATCAATGTTTAATATATTAATGACATCCAAGCACTTTTTGTTTTTGTCTTGTTGTTAATGCCAGATTAAATAAAGCAATTGCGAACCAAAAAACATAACAAATACATTTCCGAGCACGCAAAGTAACGTTACATCAGGACGTCCTGCGCAGTTCTGATCTGGAAAGTGCATATAGTACAACGAGTTTTATGGAGAATCGTCGATCGTTAACATACCCGATGCTCATGGTGTCCAAAAATTAATAGATAATTGACACAGTGTTTCTCTCGTGACACAGTTCCGTGTTCTTTAGAGTGGGGGAACTATGACGTCACTTTGTAGGCCGAGCATCGCACGGTCGCTCGCCTTCAGCGTCACCACCACCGCGCTTCCGACAACTGTTTCAAACTTATTTTTAACGTGTTCAGTGAAAAGGATTTACTCTGTATATGAATTTGAATCCACGCTACATGAACCTTTTCCTATAAACTGGAATAAATACAAAACTAGAGCCAAACTAAAACTGAAATGCGACATTAATAATAAATAATATAGTGAATAAATGAAAAAAATCATAACTAAGGGACATATGAAAGCACGTATTTCTGTACATTTCGAATAATATTGCGCACGCAAATGGCCCGGATTGAGAGCACCGGGAGAAGTTGCCAGGCCACTGGAATTTATTTGAATATTGTTGCGTCCGAGCGGCCTCAACTTACATCTATTACATTTTAAAATAACCTAAAAATAACGTTCAAAGAACGTTGCAGGGTGTGTTTTTTTTAATAGCCTAAAATTAATTTATAGAGAATGTTCCCTAATGGTTAAACTATAGTTTTAGGTTATTTTTTTGCAACCATAAAATAACGTTTCCAGAACGCTGCTGGGTGCTTATTTTTAAAATAAACTAACATACCCTAATGCTCAGATTATTTTTATAACGTTGTAAAACTATCTTTCCAATGAAAACGTTGCAGATGTTTTTGTGTAATGATGACCTATAGCCTACAGAGCCCTGAAAATCGTTTAATGTAGCATTTATTAAAATACAGTAATTAGATAGCCTAAATCAAAACACGGTTTAAATTATAATATCAAGTCAGGGTTAAGCATAGAGTTATAACAGAAATCATAACTTCGTTCTTGGAATGTTAGAATAATGTTAGGGGAACGTTAGAATAACGTTCTAAAACCCCAAAACAAACCATAAAAATAACGTTCTGGGAAACAAAAACGAATGTTCTGGAACGTTCCCGCAGTGTTGCCAACTGCTTTCAATTGAAAGTAGCTAAAACTGGTAGCTAAATGTCACTAGATGACATCATAATGGCAAATTCACTGATCTATATAAAGATGAATATAGATCAGTGTGCAAGATAAAAACTTAAAACTTAAAATAAAAAAAGTCTCAAAAGGGATGGGGAAGTAGCTAAATCTAGCTACAAAATCGCTAAATTGGCAACACTGCGTTCCAGTAGCCCCTCACTGCAGAACAAAGATCCAGGGGCGGGGTTGGATCCACATCTAGGGGGTGGAGATGGGTGGGTTTAGGGATCAGGGGGTGGAGATGGGTGGGTTTAGGTCTATGTAAGGTGGGAGGAGTTGGATTTGGATCCAACCTCGCCCCCTGGATCTTGTGTTCTGCAGTGAGGAAAATCTGGAACGTTCTGGGAACCAAAAATTTTTAGCTGGGGAAGAGTCGATTTTATAAAGAATACGATATCAAGAATATGATATTTATTAACAGACTGAACTGAACAGGAACAACTTTTTATCTTAACATCAGCTCACACACTCAATCGGCATTCCTTTGGGGGGCACCGTAGCTCTCTTATTTAACCCTTTTTAATACTACAAATATATGGGATTATTAGCAGAAATCATACCATGTGTCATACTCGCCAGCCCCCCAATAGCAATAAGCTTTGTGCTTTTGGTAGTCTACTTTTAATAAAACAAAGTCTCAGCTTTCAAATTCAGTTTTATAGCGAAACACGAACTGTGTCTTACAATAATGTGTTTTTCAAGCTCTTTAATGTGGCGTGACAGATTGCTGTATTCATGTGAATTAATTCATTAAATTATACTGTTTTCTTTGTGAAAATTCCACCACCTACTCCTCAAAAATGTCTACCCTGTGGCGTCCAACCTTTCATTCCTCACATGTGTTTAATTAAAAAAACAAAAACAGTAGCCTAATAGTAGCCTAATTTAATGAAACGAATGTCTCACTGTAATCGGAAAGATGACTGATTCACATGCTGCTTAAACTGAAGCGAATACAGTGATCTGTCACACTACATTAAAGAGCGTGAAAAACACATTATTGTAATAGACATAGGCATGGGCGGCGCTAGGGAGGGGCTAGCAGGTGCTCCAGCGCCCCCAAGAAAAACCAAAGCACCCCCATAGCACCCCCCATAAAAAAACATTTGACTCATTATACATGCATAAATACTGCATTGCAATACAACGTGATTTGCAGTCGCACGTGTCAGCATTTTATTTTAAAAATGGATGGTTCCTTGTGCCAAGTAGGCCTGCCCCCGACTAAAGATTTTTCTAGTCAACTAGTCGCATGTTTGTATTAAATTGATTAGTATAATAACCTACTAAACCATCCGTTAATAGCCTATAGGCATTTAGGAGTATTATTCCACGCTCAAACGCACGTATAAAGCTTGCCGCAAAGCACCGGCTAAAGTAATGATTATGAATGCATCGGGGAAAAAAGAAGACATTTTAATTATTATTATTTATTAGTGCTTTCTCAGACTCGCCATCCACAGTGGACGTGCCTTTAATAGAGAAATGCACCTATACGGACTACATAATCAGAGAGGATTTGTTTTTTTTTTGTTTTTAAATTGGTTTTCAAGCTTTCTGCAGATTTATTTCTTATGTCTGTGAGCTGGTTCATTGTTGTGACGCGCTCCATTCACGGAGACTGCATGAGATGACAGAAAGCACATCCAAAAATTACGGGAGTATAAGCTCCTTCTGCAGAAAAAATAAATAAAATGATTGTGTGCGCGCCCCCATGTCATACACTAAGAGCGATTAATACTCCCACATTCCTCATAAACATTTGAAATGCGCCTAGATAGCGATTTTATTATTCATATAAAAAATAATAATAATAACAACAACCTGTTTTGGTCATATTTAGCCTACTATTAATTGCCTAGCTCCCCCTGTCATTGATCTAGCACCTCCTCAGCACCTGCGTTCAACATTCTCTGGCGCCGCCCCTGGACATAGGCTATAGTTTGTATTTCACTAAAACTGACAGATTGTGAGAGCTGAGACTTTGACCTTATTTTAGCGGATTTAAACAAACTCCCATTCGAAAAACCAATTGACTCTGGGACGATGGAACCGGAAGTGCTAAAATGCTAACTCACTTCCGGGTTTTTGCCTACAAAGTGACATCATAGTTCAACCACTCTATAGCGGATGTTGTCAGGTTGTGGCTAGAAGGGATACAGCTTCGACCGGAAATTAACAATCTAATAGGTAGAAAATTAAATTTCATTGTGTTTTATTAATGTCTACACCTACACCTTCCCCAACCCTAAACCTACCCCTTACAATAATGCAAAAATAGTAATTATTGTTGTGCAGTGTGACAAAAAATATGCTATTTTAATGTGCACATACCCAGTAGCCACAGCTGTATTGCTTCTAGCCTTAACCAAAGAGTATAGAAGCCTTTGCCTTAACCATGTCGTCATGACTAAGCAATTTTTGGTTCCCGTTCTGTATTGCTCCAAAAGCAATAAAAGAAATCCCCTTCTTTTTTTTCAACTTTCCAAAAGAAGAGGAAGAAAAAAGAAAATAAAGATCTGCATTACGGCAGCTAGAATAAAAAAAATGTCAAATTTACCATCTCTCTCTCAGCAGTTGTCTATTAAAACACAGATGGCAGTTAGCCAATACTAAATTTCTCCTCTGGAGGCTGCACTTTCAGGTCCACATTTCTAGGACCCTAGTTTTTTTTGTTGTTGGTGACAGCGCCATCTAGCCAGTTCTTTCCCAACAAACAAGACCTGATTCAAACATCAAACAAACAAATGCAAAGACCCGCAGATTTAAAAAAAATATTTTTTAAGTCCACATAAAATCAAAATTTACAATATTTATTTTGTTAGTGCACATTTTTAGTCTTGAGGTGAGCAATTAATCAGTGCAAGTTAATCCATTGAAAAATAAAATGGTTGTCTTGGTAATCTGTAATCAAAATCGCTTCTGCTCTGGAATGGCATTCCTTCTCCGATGATATTAGTTTGACAGTGGGTGGAATATCCTTAACCACGCCCCTCCAACCGTTAGTTTGCTGTGAGCAAGAGGTGCACTAAAATAAAACCCGCCCTCTATTCAATATTCTGTTTCAGTTGGAAATATGTCTAAAATAAATTCTTGAATCCACTTGAAGGCAAGCCTTTAGCCAAAAAAAGCGTAATGGCTAATGCTAACTCTGCTGCTTTGGGGTTAAGGCTAGAAGGGATATACAGCTGCTGGGCATGCGCACTAGAGGTCTTCGTGGGTCCACTTCTGAAAACCTGAGGTCTGACCCGAGACCCGAGCGGGTTTGAGTCCAAAACTTCTACGAGTGCCTCGGACACGGAGTGGGGTTCGGTATTAGCAGCCTCGGGTACTATAAAATAAATGTGCCTTAAATGGACCAGATAAGAACTGAATTCTTTTAAACTGTCCTGGATGCGAACTTGCATGTTAAGTGCATTTTTAAGAAATGTACATAGAACATGAAAAAGAGTTTGCAACCTCTCACACAGAAATTCATCTTATTGATATGAGATCCATCAGGAAAAGCCACTCATTACGCTGCTTGTTCATGCAGGGCTTTTCTTTTTTGTGCGCAGAAGCCTTCACTGGAGATGAGGTAAATAACGTTGTTAAATCCATGATTTATTAGGCTATCAATTTAATTTTTATCAAACTATCACGTTTATTTTACAAATCCAATGGTCACAATTGAAAGCCAACCTCAGAAATAATATGTATCTAACAGGCAGGAAAAATATAAAGTAGGCTAATAATAAATAAGTAAATAAATAAACAAAAGTAATGGAGCAGCAGCTAAATCAGTCAGCAGGACAGTGGGATTTTTACTGACAGACTGATGGGCTGCAGGCTGTGCACACGTCAATGCCGTTTACATTCCAGTCGGGTTCGAAAATAAATGCTATCGGGTCAGGTTAGACTCATGTCTAATATCATCAGGTCTGTCTCGGGTCGGGTCTTTCTTTTGAAAAAATAATTTATGCACGACGGATTCGGTTAAGAAGTGATTCGGGTCAGGTATGGATTTTAAGACCTCTAATGTGCACATCAATATAGCTTAATTTTGTCACATTGTACAACAATAATAACTGTTTTTGCATTATTGTAAGGGGTAGGTTTAGAGTTGGGGTAGGTGTAGACGTTAATAAAATACAATCTAATAGGTAGAAAATTTAATTTATGTTAGTTTTCAGCCATTCTTTGGTGGTACGTAGGGAACCAGAGACCTGAGGCAAGGGCGTGTCCACAAGGGTGGCACGGGGTGGCAACTGCCACCCTAAAAATGAGCTTTGCCACCCCAAAGCAGATGGGATCGTAGTGCAATGAGAGCAGAGTAAGGAGAGGAGCAGTATGATTTTGCGAGGATTTTTTGAAAGAAGGAGAACATACATAACACAGAAACAAAATTTATCAATGCTGTCCTGCGATTTATCAACATATTTACAACATGTTTAGAAACAGAAAAGTTGTAGCGAAAATTTCTTTGTGTTTCCAGGTAATTAAAACCCACAGCTTCACCATTAGTAGAGAGACATTGCATAGATGGGTATGATGTTCACACGCAGTCATACTCTCACAATTGAATTCAAATAAATGTACATTAAAATGAGGACAGCTAAACTAGTCACATTTTGCAGAAAATAGCCGCTTTAAATTCAAAATAGGTTATTTGTGTGATTTATTCATGCAGTGAGGTCTTCACACTTCAGTACAAAACAGTACTGAACTTTGACAAAAAGTGATTTTTTAAAATGATATATTAGTAATTTTGTAATGTCTAAATATAAATCCAAAAGTAAAACATGAAAATATCTGTATTGGAAATGGCAAATGAACCAATGAATGATCCTCTGCAGCCATCTGCTGGTAATATGGCAATATTCTGTCAATTTCATTCAAGTGTTTGTTTTCAACCAGGCGGCAGAAATCTTCCACTTAAGTATGACACATAAAATTTAAAAAAAAAAAAATCTTTAAAGGGGTCATCGGATGCCCATTTTACACAAGTTGATATGATTCTTTAGGGTCTTAATGAAAAGTCTATAACATATTTTGGTTCAAATTTCTCAATTTTAGTGTAAAACAACACCCTTTTTACCTGGTCAAAATCAGCTCTGTTTTCAACAAGCCGTTTTAGTGCATGTTTCTTTAAATGCTAATGAGCTCTGCTCGCCCTGCCCCTCTCCCTCCATGGTCAAGTGACCAGTGATGTGAGATTTCTTTGTTTAATATAAGAGAGTTTGTCCTTATTGTTGCTGTGTTTTCATAAAAAAAAAAAAAAAACAGTGAACCACAAACTAAGCATTTTTTTAAAAAGAGGGAAAAAAATACCTTATTTATTTGGGCTACAACGCAAGTAGGTAATATCTGTCTTATTCATTTTGTTAATAAAAGTTAGCTGTTTAATATAGGCCTATGCGAATTTGCCATTGTACTATTTTATGGCTGATGTGTTTTAATTAATAGGCTAATAATGAACCACATACTACGATCGTTTTAAAGAAAGGGGAAATCCAAAGACCGTTTATTTACTTGTGTTACAATGCGGGTAAAACTATTTAAAGGTGCTGTATGTAGGATTGACACCCAGCGGTTGAACTAGGTATTGCAGTCCAAATTTCAAAATATTGGAGAAGGTTTTTTTCACCAGCCCCTCCTCCTCAGACTTGACGCACGCGCAGGTTGCCAGATTAACGACACCAACAGGAACGAGCGCACATGACGATGAATGAAATGAAATACGTGGCGTTTTCCACCAACTGGCAACCCGGGGTGCCGAAATATAATTGGGTAAACTGGCAGTGGGCGGGTTTCACAAACCATAACAAACACAGACATTCCGGGCCGGACGCACATTTTCAAAGAAGGATTACTAACCATAGCATTGTTTTTCAGATAAACAAGTATGTTAATTTAGCATGTTTCTTAAATATCTGCAAGCATATTATGGTATTTTTATACTTTAGTAGTGTCAAAATCCTACATACAGCACCTTTAACTTATTCATATTGTTAATAAAAGTTCAAAGTTTAATATAAGTGAATTTGTCATTGCACTGTTTTATTGTATAGCCTTTTTTATTATTATTAATAATAATGAGCCAAACTAAGCATGTTTAATGTTTAATATCAGTTACTTTGACATTGTAGTATTGCTGATGTTGTGTGTGGGATTTTTTTTTTCATTAAGAGAAATACTGAATCAACCTTAAGCATTAATTTTGTTCCAAGAATAGGAAAGATCTAACGTTAAAGATCAAAATAAGCGCTGCAGATGTGAGCATGAGAGATTGGTTGCTGCTGAGGTAAATAAACGCTCTCGATCTTTCTCTGCTGTATCTTTGCAATGTCTGTAGAAATGGTCGTTAATTCTTGATTTGGGTATGGCACAGACATGTAATAATATTATCAAAAAGTCATGGCAACAAACGACTTCCTAAGTCAGTTTAAGTTGAAACGACTTTCACAATCAATTTGATTCAACTTAATTCATGTTTTTTTTCCTGTTGCTTATTGTCATTGTAGGCTTAGGCTTCTTTTTTTCTATTAATTTTAATGAATATACAAATTAATAAAATTAACAACATTTTCATTTATTCATTTTTAACACCCGGCCCCCATTTTTTTTGGGCTACACGCCAGGGGGTGCTGCAGCACCTCTACTTCCCGCAGTAATGAGAACACCTCAATCGCTTAGGAAAGTTTTCTTTCAAAAATAAATAAATAAATAAATAAAACCAGAATTTAAGGGCTCCTAGAATTTGTAAATCTTGACATAATCAATCAGTTGGGGAAGTAATGTGATATACAAAGTTCTGGCATGAAACTCTAGATGGCGCAGTCCAAAAGATCTAACTTAATCAGAATCAGAATCAGAATGAGCTTTATTGGCCAGGTATGTTTACACATACGAGGAATTTGTTATAGTGACAAAGCTCCACAGTGCAACAGAATGACAGCAACGGGACAGGACACAGACAACAAAAGAACACTATACAAATATACAAATAGGCAATGTTAAAAAAAAAAAAAAAAAAAAAAGAGCAAAAACACTATGCAATACAGACAATCATGTGTGTACAGGTCTGACGTGCAAATTTGAAATGGAAAAAAATTAAATAAAAAATATTATATATGTATGTGTGGTGAATAAATAGTTGTAAAATAGTGTTGTGTGTTCCACGTTAATGTCAGGTGTTCATGAGATGGATTGCTTGGGGGAAGAAACTGTTCCTGTGTCTGGTCGTTCTGGTGCTCAGAGCTCTGTAGCGTCGACCAGACGGCAGCAGTTCAAAGAGGGAGTGTGCTGGGTGTGAGGGGTCCAGAGTGATTTTGCCAGCCCTTTTGCTCACTCTGGATAAGTACAGTTCTTGGAGAGTAGGGAGGGTTGTACCAACGATTCGCTCAGCAGTCCGGACTACCCTCCGTAGTCTTCTGAGGTCAGATTGGGTAGCTGAGCTGAACCAGACAGTTATTGATGTGCAGAGGACGGATTCAATGATGGCAGAGTAGAACTGTTTCAGCAGCTCCTGTGGTAGGTTGAACTTCCTCAGCTGGCGAAGGAAGTACAACCTCTGCTGGGCCTTTTTCACAATGGAGTCTATGTGAATGACCCACTTCAGGTCCTGGGAGATGGTGGTGCCCAGGAACCTGAATGACTCCACTGCAGTCACCGTGCTGTTCATGATGGTGAGTGGGGGGAGAGCAGGGGGGTTTCTCCTGAAGTCCACAATCATCTCCACTGTTTTGAGCGTGTTAAGCTCCAGGTTGTTAAGACTGCACCAGACAGCCAGCTCCTTAACCTCCTGTCTGTAGGCAGACTCGTCACCGTCCTGAATGAGGCCGATCAGTGTGGTGTCGTCTGCAAACTTCAGGAGCTTGACAGAGGGGACTTTAGAGGTGCAGTCGTTGGTGTAGAGGGAGAAGAGCAGTGGGGAGAGAACGCAGCCCTGAGGGGCTCCAGTGCTAGTGGTGCGGGTGCTGGATGTGTATTTTCCCAGCCTCACAAGCTGCTGCCTGTCTGTCAGGAAGCTGTTGATCCACTGACAGACGGAGGTAGGGACGGAGAGCTGTGTCAGTTTATTCTGAAGGGTGTCCGGGATGATGGTGTTAAAAGCAGAGCTGAAGTCTACAAACAGGATCCTCACATAAGTCCCTGGTCTGTCCAGATGCTGCAGGGTGAAGTGCAATCCCATGTTGACTGCATCATCCACAGACCTGTTTGCTCTGTAGGCAAACTGCAGGGGGTCCAGTAAGGGTCCAGTGGAGGCCTTCAGATAAGCCAAAACCAGTCTTTCAAATGATTTCATGACCACAGACGTTAGAGCCACAGGTCTGTAGTCATTAAGTCCAGTAATTTTGGGTTTCTTTGGGACAGGGATGATGGTGGAGCGTTTGAAGCATGAGGGGACTTCACACAGCTCCAGTGATCTGTTGAAAATCTGTGTGAAAATGGGGGCTAGCTGGTCAGCACAGGATTTAAGGCAGGCTGGTGACACACCGTCTGGGCCTGGAGCTTTCCTTCTTTTGTTCTTTATGAAGACCTGCCACACGTCATCTTCACTTATTTTCAGTGCAGGTGTGGGGGAGAGGGGGGTTGCTGGAGGTGTTAATGGTTGTGTGGAGAGGTGTTCAGGGCGGGTGTGGGGTGTTTTTTCAAACCTGCAGCAAAAGACATTCAAATCGTCTGCTAATTGTTGATTCTCCACAGTACTGGGGGATGGTGTCTTGTAATTTGTAAAGTCTTTCATGCCTTTCCACACTGAAGCAGAATCACTGGAAGAGAACTGAATCCTTAGCTTGTCAGAATAATTCCTCTTAGCCACCCTGATCTCCTTTTCCAGTGTGTATTTGGCCTGTTTATACAAGACTTTATCCCCCATTCTGTAAGCATCTTCTTTGGCCTGACGGAGCTGTCTGAGTTTTGCTGTGAACCATGGTTTGTCGTTGTTGTATGTTAAACGAGTCCTGGTAGGAATACACATATCTTCACAGAAACTGATATATGATATTGAGCGTTCGCGTTAGTTCTGGCAGGTCACGTGAGTCAAGCTTGCATCAGCTGATTCTCAGCTGATCACATCTACCTATAGGAATACGACACCTATCGCGGCATTCCTATATAAGCTCTATTCAGTATTAATCAGCAGCTTTTCCCGCTTGCTCAGGAGCAAATTGCGCATCGCTGCTCGCAAATTAAATCTGTTGCGCCGTGCTTCAGAACATCTGAAATCAACATCAAAGATAAGCGAATGCCCATTTAATCATATCGCTGTGTATATCGCGTGGTCTGCAATTGCGTTAACTATAGTGATTGTTAGCAGTTCGCATTGTTTGCTGGAGCAAAATATTAAGGATATTTGCAGCAGCTTTCACGCTTCTGTTTATACTGCTGGAGCAAGTGCAATCTTGAGTATGTAATCGCTTTGAGGACACGCCGATAGTAACGGACAGAAGAACAGGTTAAATGAATAAGCATTCTCGTACATGCGTTCAACCGTGGTTCGACGTTCAGCACGTAATTCCTAAGGTTAGATGTTTTCATTAGCTGAGAGTGTGCGCTTGTTCAGCTGCACACGGCGTCAGAAGCACGTGTTTAATGGCTTCTATATAAATAAGGATATTCAGATTAATGACAAGTCATTCGAAGTATTTCAGCAGAGTGCCGCTCAATACTTATTCAAATTCATAATCTCTGATTTGCTGGTATGTGCTCTTGCATGAGTATGCACGAAACACGTTTGATGATCGTATGATCACTCTCCGTGTTTTAAGGAACGTGCTTTGATTCATCGTCAGCTTCTCTCTGTAAGCAATCCTGTTTTCTTAATTTAAATCAATAACTGGTATAGCGCTTCCAAAAACGTTCTTAGCATTGCAGCGGAGATGACAGTTAAGCTATATCATCCCTCACTCAATAGTTTAAAGGAGGAAAAAGAAAGAGGAAAAAAAAAAAAAAATTCACCCTTAATCATTTCTGATGTCTTCACGAGATAAGCCAAGTTCTCATTTCATTCTCATGGCTCATGCTACGTAGCAAATATGTTATTGTCAAATCTGCTCGTTGTTTAAGGCTAGTTGTTCAGTATGTTTACTAGGCACACTGTCGCTTTAGGGTATTGGTTGTATTTTTACACGCTGGTAATATTAACTGTTACATCCCTAGGATGTATGTGTTTTATTAAAATGCATTAGTGTATTTTCCTGACCTTTGGGTGTGGTAATGTTTCCCCTGTGTGTGCTCTCTCTCCCTCTATCTCTCTCACTCTCTGCTTGCTTGGCAGTTGCAATTGCCCACAGGTGATGCTCATCAGAGAGTGTGCTGCAGACGGTGATGCTACAAAGAGCAGTGAACACTGCTTGGAGAGGTTCACGTCTCCCCTGCTCCAGACTTGTTGGGTGTTTCTTTAAAATATCTTTTGATTGTGGTTTAAAAAAAAAAAAAAAAAAAAATTGTCTGTTGAATGATAACTTCTGAGTGCAAGCTGTATTCCTTTTGATTCCCGCTGACCAGCAGTGTGTACTGAATCTACAAGTTGATTAGTCAAGTAAATGGTTGTTGCATTTCTGTGGCAGAGGACTAGGGTTATTCCTCCTCGTTTTATTCATTGCTTCCTTTTTATAAGTTTTAGTTAATCTTATCACAGCTGAGGCTTGGTTTTAAATCGATTGTTTTAGGCTGTCTGTCATGAACCAGGTTGATACCTTAGGCTCAGTGTTGGGAATGTTGCTCATTAACTTATCCTATTATTTTCCACAGCTGTTTAAGTCGGTGATATACTGTTGCTTAAGCTATAGTGTATTGGTAAGTGCTCGATACTCGGCGTGCAGTATGTAGATTTCACTACTACAGGTTATTTATGCCAACGATTATCTGGATAAGCCAACATGCCTATTGCCTAAGTTTGGGTATTCACAAATGCTGTACGGCATAAAGGGGCATGCTGCTCTTCTCAGCTGCTTATTAAAGAAGAGCACCCCTTCGCTAATGCTCTCCTTCTGTAAACGGCATGCTGCCTCAGTCTATGCTATTCTGAAGGTCTTGCTTAAAGCTATCAGGGTATCAGGATTTTGACGCTTGTTAAGGCTTATCTAGTGTTCGGTATCATGTTTGTGCTAGAACTGCTCGTGGTTTAAGCGATTGGTTGTTACTGCAAGTGCTGGTATCCGGTAAACTTTAACAGCAAGAAGCTAATGTTAAGCTGTTTAAGGATATGATTGTTCTCGAAATATGCTCGCTGCTAATGGCTTGTCTAGTATTAGGGATGCCATTTCTTTAAGTTCTGATTATTGCAGCACGCTGTGATTAAGCAAGCGTCAAGCTTGTTGCATTAAGCATAGAGTAAGACAAGGAATTTGTTTAAGCTCACGTGTGTTGTCAGTTGTGGTCACGTAACGCTATGAGCGCAAATGACAATGAAGGCGACAAACCTGTAACTGAAGAGTTGATTTATTGATTCATTATATGCTGTTATAGTTTAAATGGATTCTGAGCTTTAGGCAGGTTGAATCTGCGATTCGATCAGATAATTTGCTTGCTCTATGGCTGCAGTGTGCTGCGTCTGCTGCAAACTCGTCCGCCAATTATAGTGTTTTTTTCTGCATCTATATATTTTTTTTCAGGTTAAAGAGCCTTGCTGCTCTTCTCAAGCTGCTTATAAAGAAGAGCACCCCTTCGCTGCTTCTCTTCTTAAAGGGCATGCTGCCCCAGTCTGTGCTATTTCAGAAGGTTGTTGCTTAAAGCTGTTAGGGTAGTGAGATTTTTTTTTTCAGGTTAAAGAGCCTTGCTGCTCTTCTCAAGCTGCTTATAAAGAAGAGCACCCCTTCTCTGCTTCTCTTCTTAAAGGGCATGCTGCCCCAGTCTATGCTATTTCAGAAGGTCGTTGCTTAAAGCTGTTAGGGTAGTGAGATTTTTCTTTTTCTTTTTTAGTGCTTATCTAGTGCTCAAGATCATGCTTGTTGCTAGACCTGCTTGTTGCTTTAAGTTATTGGTTGTACTTGCAAGTGCTGATACTTGGTTAAACTGGCAACAGCAGAAGCTGTTTAGGCCATCTGATTGTTCTTGAAATATGCTTGCTGCTTATGGCTCATCTAGTTATTGGGACTGCTATTTCCTTAAGTTTCTCTGACTACTGCAAGTTCTGTGATTTTAAGCAAGCAACATACTTGTTGCAAATCTATCGAGTGTATTGGTAAGGATTTTGTCTTCGCTCACATGGGTTGTCAGATTGAGGACGTAACGCAATGAGCACAATGTTAATGGGAGACGACACCTGTAAACAGATGAGTAGATTTGAGTTATTATATGCTATTTTATAGTTTAAATAGATGCTGAAGCTTTAGGCCAGGTAGAACCTGCGATCTTTGAACCATTCATTGCTCGCTCCTATGGCTGCAGTACGCTGTGTTTGCTGTAGATTAGGCTGCCAATTTTAGTGGGTTTCTGCATATTTTTCAGGTATTGCATTAAAGGGGCTTGCTGCTCTTCTTAGCTGCTTATAGAAGAGCACCCCTTCACTGCCTTCTGTAAGGGGCCGCTGCCCCAGTCTCTGCTATTATATGCTATTTTATAGTTTTTAAATAGATGCTGAAGCTTTAGGCCAGGTAGAACCTGCGATCTTTGAACCATTCATTGCTCGCTCCTATGGCTGCAGTATGCTGTGTTTGCTGTAGATTAGGCTGCCAATTTTAGTGGGTTTCTGCATATTTTTCAGGTATTGCATTAAAGGGGCTTGCTGCTCTTCTTAGCTGCTTATAAAGAAGAGCACCCCTTCACTGCCTTCTGTAAGGGGCCGCTGCCCCAGTCTCTGCTATTATATGCTATTTTATAGTTTTTAAATAGATGCTGAAGCTTTAGGCCAGGTAGAACCTGCGATCTTTGAACCATTCATTGCTCGCTCCTATGGCTGCAGTACGCTGTGTTTGCTGTAGATTAGGCTGCCAATTTTAGTGGGTTTCTGCATATTTTTCATAAGGGGCCGCTGCCCCAGTCTCTGCTATTTCAGAAGGATATGGATCTTTCAGAATGCCATCAGTGTGGTTTGGGCGGTTCTGGCCTATCGTTGTGTCGGGGGGTTCTGGCCTATCGTTTGTGTTGGGGGGGTTATTATTATTGCTGCTCTCCCTGCTCATTCATGACGGGCTGTATGGATGGGCAGGGAGTTTTTGCACAGAACAGAACCATACCGCCAAACCAAACTTTATGCTAAGTATCTATCATTTTGACGATAGTGGTCCTGACAGAAATTGAGCGTTCGCGTTAGTTCTGGCAGGTCACGTGAGTCAAGCTTGCATCAGCTGATTCTCAGCTGATCACATCTACCTATAGGAATACGACACCTATCGCAGCATTCCTATATAAGCTCTATTCAGTATTAATCAGCAGCTTTTCCCGCTTGCTCAGGAGCAAATCACCCTCCTCCATCCCCAACTCCTCCTTTCGCAGTCAGGACTTGGCTTTCTGATATTCCTTGCTAAATCAGACTCTTTTGTTGAATAATTATACACTTAAATATCATTAAGTACATTAATGATATCTGCTTTGTTCTGTTCTGTTAACCCTCGGGGGGTTATTATTATTGCTGCTCTCCCTGCTCATTCATGACGGGCTGTATGGATGGGCAGGGAGTTTTTGCACAGAACAGAACCATACCGCCAAACCAAACTTTATGCTAAGTATCTATCATTTTGACGATAGTGGTCCTGACAGAAGTTACAGTCTCTGTGAGTTCGTCCAAATCGGTGGCAGCAGCTTCAAAAACACTCCAATCAGTGAGGTCAAAACAAGCTTTTAAATCTTGCTCCGCTTCAGCAGTCCATCTTTTAACAGTTTTTAATACAGGTTTTTCAGATTTGAGTTTCTGCCTGTAGGTTGGTATAAGATGAACTAAACAATGATCAGAGAGTCCTAAAGCTGCTCGAGGGACAGAGTGATATGCATCCTTTATCGCTGTGTAACAGTGATCCAATATATTACTGTCTCTGGTGGGAGAATAACATGACATAATGACATCATCACGTCACAGCTGATTGGTTCTCACCTGTATTGAAAGCCAATGAGCTCGCTACTCAACATTCACATTCTTAACTAGTGTTTGCTGTGGCAGCACACTTCAGAAACCCTCCATCTCCCCCAGCTCCACTTGTATAGATCTGCTATGAGGTGATCATGTATGCTATGGGGGTTATGTTATATGTGCAGCAGCAGTATTTCTTACATGCTCACAGCAACATGTTGTGGATGTATTGGCAGTAGCAAGTCTCGGTACTATCTATTCCGCCAAGACCAAATACATTAACATTATCATGTACATTACCATGCCGATGTTTTTCATCGGGACCGTCCTCCCGGAGGTTTCTACTGTGTACACCTCCCGCTGCCTGCGCAGGACACACAGCATCATACGAGACTGGTTTCACCCAGCACACATTTTGTTCCACCTTTTGCCCTCTGGTAGGAGGTACAGGTCTCTTCAGGCCAGGACCACCAGAATGGCCAACAACCTTTATCCCCAGGCAGTTAGACTGCTGAATAAACACTGTTCCCCTCTCCACCCACCTAAATTTGGATTCATTATGTACCACTCTTCAACAATGGCATTAACTGTGAACTGGACTTTGCGTTGCTGCAGCACACACAACAATACACATCATTACTGGTTATTACTGTTTCCCCACCCAACTCATACAATTTATTCCTTGTCAATGTCGTATTGTCCTGTTTACATACTGGGCTATTGCTGATCATGTTGGACCTTATTATGTTTACATTCTATGTATTTGCACTTTATGAAATTGCACTGTAGTTTGAGGCTCTAATGTAATCTCGTTGTTTTACAACAATGACAATAAATTATATATTCATATTCATTTTACCCGACTGTTTATCATCTGTGTTTCTTGCCTTTAATATTTTAAAAGGGTATGATTACGGTATGTATTTAAAGGGTATGGTATGTATTTTATTTTATTTCTATATCATTTTATGCTTGTAAATATTAAAACTGCTTATCATTTACCAAATCTGATTTATTAATTTCCTGTAACACATCATTCAAATTAATTTTTAGGGTAATTATAAGGCTCTTTTGATTTAGTTCAGTCACTCCATAGGGCTCTTTGTAATAAGGCTCAAGACGGCTCTTGGGGGCCTCAGCAGTATCTCAGCAGCAGAGTTTGGTAAAGAAATGTGTGTGGACTCTTTTGACTTCTGACAGTGTTTATATCTCCATCATCCTGATGCAGAGTGTCGCCATAGAAACACCACACCTCAGTGAATGTAAAACATCAAACAATGGCATCACGTGACGCCTCTAGAAACTAAATGAAATGCAACTATGAATTTAACAACCAGACAGAGTAACATATCATATTGCATTGTTTCTATATAATATAAAACACAATAGAACAATACTATAATTCAGGGCTGGACATCTTCAGTCCTGGAGGGCTGGTGTCCTGCAGAGTTCAGCTCCAACCCTAATCAAACACACCTGAACAAGCAAATCAATGTTAGCTATAATACATACAATACATGCCAGGTATTTGTTGGATGAATAACTGAACTGAAGACAAATATTAACATGACAAAATGCACACAAAATATTTGTGTCAATATTGTCATTGTGGGTTTCAGTTCTTTTGCTATTTAGGCTGTAAGGAAATTTGAAATAACGGAAATCATTTGATGAAGTGATATGGATGGACGTGTAATGTGGTCAAGACCTGCCTGGAACTACAAGTACTTTAGCCGTGTGTTTCCCTGAAAATAATATTCGTCAGCCAATCAGATTCAAGCATTCAACAGCCCAATAGTATAATCCATGTTTAATGTATTAACAATGTCCAAAAGATTTGTTAATGCTAGTTTAAATGAAGCAGGTGAGGACCAAAACAAACCAGGTCAAATGCAAATACAAGCACGCAAACTATGTGAGGTGTTTTTGCACGGATCATAGCAGTTTCAAAGTGAAATGTGTGGGAAGTATGACTTGTTTTGTGTAAACTGAAAAATCATAAAAATACCTGATGATCATGGTGCCCTGATGCTATTAATATAAATTGTACACATTCGAAAGTATTGTTAGATGTCTTCTTTTGCACATTTCCAGGTTTCTCAGTAGCAGAAGTCATTATAGACGATAAACAACATGTGATTGCTTTTCCACGCCTTTCCTTCACTTCCTCATCTATTGTATTAGAAGCCAGGAGGTCAGGAATTGGCTGTTTAGCAGGTTCTTGTAGATGTTTCTGGTTACAGTTTCTGTTAAACCCTGCTAGTAGATGCTGGAAATACACCAACAGACAGAAACTTTTACACACATTTTCTTGCCTTTGCAAGTGCCAAATATGATTATGTCAAACATGTTTAATATTGGTGCGGACAACTTCTCTGCATTGTTAGGTAATCCATGTTTAATGTATTAATGATGTCCAAAGGCTTAGTTTGTTAATACTAGTACAAATAAAAAGTCAAAGTCAAAGTCAGCTTTATTGTCAATTCTACCACATGTACCGTACATACATACAGAGAATTGAAATTGCATTACTCTCTTACTCCCTGGTGCATACAGATAACACTAAACACTCACAGTAGAACGTAAAAATACAGATAAGTACAAATCAAATATATATATATATATATATATATATATATATATATGTATATATATATATATATATATACATATATATATATATATGTATATATATATATATATATATATATATATATATATATATATATATATATATATATATACATACATACATAAAATGCAACTATTACAGATATACAAATAAGGACATGTAAAATAATAATAACAAGAGGGCCCTGCGCCTTACTGGCTTGGGCCCTAATAATAAAAAATAGATAAAGTAGCATAAGGCACATGTTAGATAGAGTGCAAACCAGTGAAATAAACAAACAGGTGGGGATTAAAACAACCCAGGTTAAATGCAAATATGAGTATAATAAATAAATTATTAAATACATAATACATAAATTACATCAGGTCTTTTTTCACGGATCACGGCAGTTTCAAAGTGAAATGTGTGAAGTAGGACGCATTTTGAGTAAACAGAATTTTATTTAAAAAACAAACACGATGATCATGGTTGCCCGATGTTATTAATGTGTATATCGTGACTTAAATGTCTCCCTTTTCTAATTTACGCGGTTGTCAGTAGTGTAAATCATAATAGATGTGTAACAGGTTAACATTTTGTTTCATGAGGTTTTTAAATAAGGGATTTGTTCATGTCATTTGCATTATTTTATAAAACATTTTATTCCTAAAACATGGTGAAATTTACTTTATTATTTTTTTCAGTATATTCTGATTTGTGGAGTTATAAAATAGATATCCAAAATCCACTTTGTAAAAACCTTTGTTACTAACCACCAAAGCTCAGGACAGCTTAACATAGATAGGGAGACCACATGAAATTAAATTAACCCCGAAATATATGTTTAGTAAAATAATACATAACTGAACTTAAAGGAATAGTTCACCAAAAAAATGAAATTCTGTCAATAATTACTCACCCTCATGTTGATCCAAATCTGTAAAACCTTCATTTTCGGGACATAAATTAAGATATTTTTAGAATAATCTGAGAGCTTTCTGACCTTGCATAGACATCAACACATCTGACATGTCCAAGGCCCAGAAACGTAGTAATGACATCGATAAAATAGTCCATGTGACATCTGCTGTCTGTGCAGGGTCAGAAGGGACTTGGATTTCATCAAAAAAATATTTTAATTTATGTTAATTTATGTAATTTATTTAAGACGAACAAAGGTCTTATGACATGAGGGTGAGTAATTAAAGACAGTATTTTCTTTTCTATTTTTTTTTTTTTTTGTGAACTATCCCTTAAAGAAACAAACAAACAAAAAAATAATGCTCAAAAACTAGTGCTGGAAAGGTATCAAGTGGGGGCCACACATGCTGGAAAACAGATAACTTTTATCAGTCAAATCATCAGCAGTAACACACCTACATGGTATGCAATATATGCAAATATTTAGTAAGATAATTCTTCATTTCCATATTTAAGCATAACATTTCAGAAAACCTGTGCAGAAATTGTTTGTAAAATCCTAGTGTAATCAATCAGTTGGGGAAATATATGACGCTTCTTCATGTTGTGTTTGTCATAGTTAAATGTATTTTGCTTTATTTGTGTATCATTTTATGATTGTTAATATTAAAACTGCACATCATTTACCAAATCTGATTCATTAACTTCATGTAACACATAATTCATATTCATTATTTCGATGTACACTAGGCTCTTTTGATTTGAGTCAGTCACTGGGGGTCTTTGTAATAAAGTAATAATGAAAATAAATATACAACAAAGTGTGCCAAAGAGTTCAGTCTGATTTGAACAAACTAAAAGGAAACGCATGAAACCAAATCTATATGCCTATGAACAAATATGAATGAAATTTGAAAGGCAAATTCATGAACAGGTTGTATGTTTGACCCTTTTGTTCCTCTCTTTAGTTTCTCTGCAAGTCAAACTGAGGACGTCACTGGAAGATCTGCATTCTTGTCATGATCAACTGTGACGATAAGATTGACAATTGAAAAATGCTGTAAAGTGAGAATGTTTTTTGAGTTTGTGAAACATGCACTAACATGCACAAAATTATATGTTTACATGAAGTATGACAGAAGCCAAGAATCTTATTTAATAAATATGACAGTATCAGTTACATTAATCTTCAGTGTTCACTGGTATAACTGCATTGTTAAATGTCATGATGAAGTGTTTAGTGTCTGTAATGTCTCTTTAGTTTGGTGATTGCTCTGTGAGCAGTAAGGAGGCATTGTGGGTCTAGAGAGCCTCCAGTGGTGTAGTTTGGTGTAGGTTTAGGGTGTGACAGTGATTGAAGGAGGTATTGTGGGTCTAGAGAGCCTCTAGTGGTGTAGTTTGGTGTAGGTTTAGGGTGTGACAGTGATTGAAGGAGGTATTGTGGGTCTATATAGCCTCTAGTGGTGTAGTTTGGTGTAGGTTTAGGGTGTGACAGTGATTGAAGGAGGTATTGTGGGTCTAGTGGTGAAGTGTGCTGTAGGTTTAGGGTGGGACAGTGATTGAAGGAAGTGTTGTGGGTCTAGAGAGCCTCTAGTGGTGTTGTCTTGATCTAAACACTTCCATATTATACAGTGTGGTATACAGTTTATATACACTTATTATTTTTGCTTCCATTTTTCAGTTTATAATTTGTATGTAAAAATTTTGATGCCTTTGATTGCATATTTGTGTGTGTGTGTGTGTGTGTGTGTGTGTGTGTGTGTGTGTGTGTGTGTGTGTGATATCTTGACCGCATACTGTGAACACTGAACCAAAGAGGAAATTTGTTGTGTATGGGAATCAAATTAATTTTCTAATTCATTATTTATATCTAAACCATTTCTCAGAAATCATTACGATTCTCTGAACCTCCTTCATCTGTTTGACTGTAGAAGAGAGAAGCTTCACAAGGTCTGTCAAGAGATGCTTCAACAAAACTGTTTCAGTAAACTAAAAAGGAAATGATAAGAGACTGATAATAATGATAAGAAATCTATAAACTGTATGTTAATGGTAAATTTCAAATAAAGGAACAGCTGGAACTAAATCCTTTGCTGCCATCTTCAGGTCATTTATGTTCATGATTATTTCAGAAATAACATTTACAAACCATCTTGCATGTACTCATGAGGACACGTTGTTCAGTTAGAGAGAAGCCGTTTGAGACCTAAATATCCTCTCATAATGTTACTAAATGTCATTTTATTTGAGCTTTAAAATCCAGATTCCATGAATAAATCGTGTTTTTAATTAAACTGGAACTTCTTGTGTGAGCCACGTGCTTTTCTTTCTCCGCTCACCAAGAACAAGCACAGAAAAGTCAAGACAGACTGATAAACCTTTACATACAAAGACCGGGTGTGAATATTTAACAACAGCTTTGACAGTTACAGATAATTAAGTGTTGGACATTCAAAGCAATACAAACTTGTGCAAAGGGGCTTTACATGCATTTAAACACTCGTCAAGCACTTTGACACTAAATGTGTAGATAAACAGTAGACAAAACAGACAAACTGCTGCTGTTTCTATTTGAGTTTCAGACAACTGTGAGAACTGAGATACAAACACACCAGAAAAACACTGCACTCGGTTCATGGTAAACCTCTAGTCTATACAAAGGTGACAGAACCTGTTTATAATTGGCTGTTAAATGACCAAGTGACCAACCAGTGGAACATATTTATGGTTTTGGTTAGAGCTTCAGTTGAGTTTAACCACAGTCTAGTTACAATGTGTAGATTTCTGCTGAATACAGAGACTATATAACAAATATATATTGATATACTGTATAAGAATATTCTGAAATTCAGGAAAAAATACAAGTCACCAATAAATGAAAACAACCTTTTGCTTGCAACACCAGCATCAGGGTTTGTTCATGTGTTCATTAACGGTTTCTTCACAGCGGTCGAGGATGTGACCAACTTAAAGTCTGATATACAGTATATTAACTAAAACTCTGTTCTTGACTGTCAAAAGATACAAGGATGCAACCTATGTTAAATGTAACAGTATACAAAATAAAATAAATAAATAAATAGTCATGAATGTATCATTTTATCTCTGATGACTGACAGAAAATATTTGAAAAAGTTCTTGTCATTTCACATGAAATCTTACTTTTTTTGGGGTCAAATTTCATGTCTGATATAATTTTCATTCTACGAAATCATTGCTCTAGCAGGTTTTTACAGAAATCCCACCCATAGAACATGAATGAGTCAATAACATTATAACAGAAACTCATACAGGACAAATTCTGACTGAAACAAATCAAGAAATACACATCAACATGACAAGATTAACTGAGGCTTAATAACGTAAGAAACATTTACCAAAAAAAATAAAAATAAATAAAAATTAGCCAAGACTTTAAAATGTGCCCATATAGAAACTGACTTTACATTACAATTGGTACAGTTGGTTTGGTTCTTATGGTTGATATATAACTTTTGTCTGCAGATCAGCATTATGAATGTGTTTTTCCAACCGTTGTGTTGTTCCAGCAACAAAAACTAAAAATGAAACAGAGAATTCAGATTCAATATTTACTAACAGCTATATTATTGTTTCTTAAATGGTAAAAACATACAGTTGAGGTCAAAATTTACATCCCCCTTTCAGAATCTGCAAAATGTTAATTATTTTACCAAAATAAGAGGGATCATACAAAATACATTTTATTGTTTATTTAGTTCTGACCCTAGTACTGACCCCTCATTAAGATCCGGGGGATGAAAACTTTTTGAATTTGAAGATCAGGGTAAATTTAACTTATATTGTCTTCTGGGAAACATGTAACTATCTTCTGTAGCCTCTGGAGGGCAGTACTAAATGAAAAAATATGATTAGGCAAAATAAGAAAAAGGTACACATCTCCATTCTGTTCAAAAGTTTTCACCCCCCGGCTCTTAATGCATGTTTTTTTTCTTCTGGAGCATCAGTGAGCATTTGAACCTTCTGTAATAGTTCCATATGAGTTCCTCAGTTGTCCTCAGTGTGAAAAGATGAATCTCAAAATCATACAGTTATTGTTGGAAAGGGTTCAAATACACAAAAATGCTGGAAAACCAAAGAACTTGTGGGACCTGAAGGATTTTTCTGAAGAACAGAAAACAGTTTAACTGTTCAGAGACTCGTGAACAACTATCACAAAAAAAAAAAACGTAAAAAAAAAAAAAAAAAACACAGCTGTGGATAATTCAGGTAACAACACAGTATTAAGAATCAAGGGGATGTAAACTTTTGAACGGGGTCATTTTTATAAATTCAACTAGTATTTTCTCTTGTGGACTATACACATCTTTTATGTGAAACATCTCATTCAGGTCAGGACTAAATAAACAATGACATGCATTTTGTATGATCCCTGTTATTTTGGTAAAATAATTAACATTTTGCTGATTCTGAAAGGGGAGTGTAAACTTTTGACCTCAACTGTATACAGTGCGGAGACAAAATAAAGAAATAAACAACCAAATAAAAGCTTCACCTACAGAGAACAGCATTATATTGATATTTTTACCCTAATGTGTATTTAATTTGATAATTTTTAGAACAATAAGAATAATAACTCACCAATCAGCAGAATGATCAGAAGTCCGTTCATCAGAGCAGATATGATGATAATAATCTGATATTGTGTATGATTGTGACACTCAGTTAATTGAGCTGATTCTGTAAAGAAAGAGTTCACAGTCTGTTTCTGTCAGTCTTTTACTGGAGCACATTCATCTCTGGAACGAGGGATAACTATGATGACGTGTATAAATAAATAAATAACAAACAATGAAAAGTAAATAATCACACTGATTAAGGAGTAAATGAACTCACCATTGAAGTATATTCTGATGCTGTTGCTGAGTTTTGGAGGTGTTTCTGTGTTCATACAGTAATAAACTCCTAATTCATCAGCAGTCACATTATTAATAACCAGACGATGTTTAAACTGCACTGAATATTTCTTTCTGAATGTTTTATTGAAGTAAAAAGGTGATGTTGTAGCTGACATTGATCGTAGAATCACTGTTGGAGGATCTGCTGTTTTCAGTAAAATCCAATAAACATCATTTTCATCAAGATCACAGTTTATGATCACATTTGATCCCAAATCAGTTATTAGATCTGATACTCCATACTGACAACAGATTAATACATCTGTAAGATAATACAAATATATATAAGCGAAATACATTAAGAATACCTGCTTAAAACCACTCTGAATCTATAACATAAAACAATATCCCAAATCAGTTATCAGATCTGACACTCCATACTGACAACAGTTTAATACATCTATTAAAAAACAAAACAAAACTTAAACATCATGATTAAGACTACCTGCTTTAAATCACTGTGAACCTATAAAACATAATTTATGACAAAGCACTTTACATATAAATACACTTATCATAAACTCACAGAGCTGAAGCTGAAGGATCTTCATGTTGTTGCAGTGAATAAAACAGCTAAATATAATGAAACCTTTTGTCCCTCCACACAACACTGAAAATGAAGTCTACAGCAGCTCTGAAACAAAGACAAATCTTCACCCACATCAGAGGAAGTCAAGTTTGCTCTGACCACATTGTACACACTTTTCTTCAACACCTAATGCCCACCACCAACTTGGTTAATCAGACAAATTTACTTTTAATAAACTCAATAATCAAAACCAGAAACTAGCTCACATTTTATCCCCTACCCTCAACCACCAAACAAACAGCTCCACGACAAATGTCTGATTCAAGAGAAAATTAATCTAATCAACCAATTCTGTCTATTTGGACATGCAGAATTCAGAAAGCCTTGTTATTAACGAGTGGCCGTTAAGTGAACTGCAGCCAACAACTTACTGCTCTTGTTCACATTGGTGCACATGTAAATAATGAATTGTTAAAAAAACATCTTGGTATGATCTTGGCCTGATGTTGACTCAGGCTGGCATTGATGGTCAAAAGCTGGGTCATGTGTGGCAATGAATGCACAGCTGGCAGAAAGCATGAGGTTCTGATTGTTGAGAAGTGTGTGGCTCAGATCAGGCCTGTGATCATGTGACCCAGATCAGGCTTGTGACCCTGCATGTAAAAACTGAGCAGGAGAGGAGTCCTAATTTCTTGTTAGAAAGAGATATTTGAGCAATTGTACTGGGAATAACTGAGAATTAATCTGAGACATTTCTGACTTGTTATTATTAAGTCTTTTCCTAAAAAACATTTTATAATATATAAGACGCATGTATTAAATGATGTAATTTCCCATCATAATGCATTAATTTTGCACTAGTTAATACTGTTTTAGATTTTGTATTTTAAAAGATTAAAATATTGTATAAAACACAACACATTTGATGTTTAATCCAAAATATTAAAGTACACACGTGGTCAGAATTGTTGGTGCCCTAGGTAAATATGATCAAAGAAGGCTGTGGAAATAAATATTCATTGTTAATCCTTTTGATCTTTTATTTAAAAACATCACACAAATCTAACCTTTCATTGGAGAATAAGAATTTAAAATGGGAGGAAATATCATTATGAAACAAATGTTTTTCTCAAATACACATTGGACACAATTAACGACACCCTTTAATTCAATACTTATTGAAACCTCCATTTGCCAGTTTAACAGCTCTAAATGTTCCCCAATAATGCCTGATGAGGTTAGAGAACACCTGACAAGAGATCAGAGACCATTCCTTCATCCAGGATCACTCCAGATCCTTCAGATTCACAGCTCCATGACGGTGCTTCTTCTCTTATATAGCTCTTCAGTTCACCTCACTCATTTTCTACAGGGTTCAGGTCAGAGGACTGGAATGGCCATAGCAGAAGCTTGGTTTTGTGCTCAGTGACCCATTTTTGTGTTGTTTTTAAGGTTTGTTTTTGGATTATTGTCCGGTTGGAAGATCCAAACATGGCCCATTATAAGATTTCTAACAGAGTCAGTCACTTAATGATTTTTTATCTGTTGGTATTTGATAGAATCAGTGATGCCACGTGTCTAAACAAGATGTTCAGGACCTCCAGCAGAAATATAGGCCCACAACATCAAAAATACAGCAGTATATTTCATTGTACACATGGGGTACTTTTTATCCCTTTGTTCACCAAACCCATCTTGAGTGTTTGCTGCTAAAAAGCTCATTTTTTAGTTTCATCTGACCATAGAAGCCAGTCCCATTTGAAGATCCAGTCCTCTCTGATAACTGAATATGCTGGAGTTTGTTTTTTGGTGAAAGCATTTTCTTTTCTTGATCTTTTTCTTGAAGCCCTCCCAAACAGCATGTGGTGATGTACTGTAAGTGCTGTTTGATATTTTTTTAAAGGTTTTCTGACCCCGAAACTCAACCTTTTTCTGCAATTCTCCAGCTGTGATCCTTGAGTCTGTGGTCACTCAAACTCTCCTTCTCACCGTGCATCAGGACGATATAGACACACGTCCTCTTCCAGGCAGATTCATAACATTTTCTGTTGATTGGAAATTCTTAATTATTGCCCTGATGGTGAAAATGGGAATTTTCTTTTCTTAAAGCCACTTTCTAATTTGTGAAGCCCAATTATCTTTTGCATGGTGTAACTTGCATAGTGTAACTTACAACTTGCATAGTGTATATTTTCAGAAATATATTCTTTGTTTTTTCTCATTGTGATGGCGGGTGATTAATTTGGAATTTGGCCTTTGTTTTGTTTTCCTCTTATTTATATTTCTGTGAAACAGGAAGCCATGGCTGGATAATTTCATGTTCATAATCACGCTGGTGTGCTCAAAATTGTGAATGTGAATGGGAATATATTTCAGATATAGTTTACTCATAAGAATTTCTACCACTAATTGTGTCCAACGTGTATTTGAGAAAAAAAACATTTATTTCATGATATTTCCCCCAATTTTAAATTCATATTCTCCAATGAAAGCTTGGATTTTTGTGATTTAAAAAAAAATAAAGATCAAAAGGATTAACAAGCAGATTAATTTCCACAGCCTTCTTTGATCATATTTACCAAGGGTACCAACAATTCTGACCACGTGTGTATATACAAATACATGTCAGTTGAGAGCGTAGAGAGACTTGCATTCCTGCAAAGTTTAGAATCAACCCAACATATTTTTCTTTTCTTTGGCTTGTGGCTACCAGTATATGACTGAGATTAAGAGTGTTGTGGTGCATGAGCGGGTGGCCCTGTTAGACAGTCCCTGGTTTGAGTCCCGGGTCAGGCCAGATTTCTTCCACAGTCCAAAGACATGCAGGACTGGGGAACTGAGGACACTAAAAGTACTGGCTCTTTGGGTTGGATTTGGGACAGAAAAATATGAGAGTTACTGGTTTGAATCAGATGAATCCTTCGCATAAACTCAGTTCTGTAATGACAACTCTCTGAGAGTTTAGCATGGTAATATACATGACAATGTTTATATGTTTGGTGGAATAGATCTGCTAAGGTGCTGCTGAGCCAGAGCAAGTACCGAGCCTTGCTACTGCCAATACATCCACAGCATGCTGCTGTGAGCATGTAAGAAATACTGCTGCTGCAAATATAACATGAATAACCCCCATATCTCATACATGAATCACCCCGTAGCAGATCTATACAGGTGGAGCTGGGGAAGGTGGAGGGCGGCACAGCTGCTACAGCAAGCACTAGCCAATAATTTGAATGTTGAGCAGCAACTTCATTGACTGCTGATGAGAAAAGAAATCAGTTGTGCCATGTGAATAATCATGTAATTATATCAGACTGAGTTAGAAACTATCAGTTTGTGCCATAATACCGAATCAGACTGAACAGTGATAAAAAGTTTGAAGCAAGAGTTCTGTTCTATTGTGATTATTCTAGCCTGTTTAGAGTAAGGTGTTGTGGGTCTAGAGAGCCTCTGGTGGTGAAGTGTGCCGTAGGTTTAGGGTGTGACAGTGATTGAAGGAGGTGTTGTGGGTCTAGAGAGCCTCTGGTGGTGAAGTGTGCCGTAGGTTTAGGGTTTGACAGTGATTGAAGGAGGTGTTGTGGGTCTAGAGAGCCTCTGGTGGTGAAGTGTGCCGTAGGTTTAGGGTGTGACAGTGATTGAAGGAGGTGTTGTTGGTCTAGAGAGCCTCTAGTGGTGTAGTGTGCCGTAGGTTTAGGGTGTGACAGTGATTGAAGGAGGTGTTGTGGGTCTAAAGAGCCTCTAGTGGTGTAGTGTGCTGTAGGTTTAGGGTGTGACAGTGATTGAAGGAGGTGTTGTGGGTCTAGAGAGCCTCTGGTGGCGAAGTGTGCTGTAGGTTTAGGGTGTGACAGTGATTGAAGGAGGTGTTGTGTGTCTAGAGAGCCTCTGGTGGTGAAGTGTGCTGTAGGTTTGGCGAAGTGTGCTGTAGGTTTAGGGTGTGACAGTGATTGAAGGAGGTGTTGTGGGTCTAGAGAGCCTCTAGTGGTGAAGTGTGCTGTAGGTTTAGGGTGTGACAGTGATTGAAGGAGGTGTTGTGGGTCTAGAGAGCCTCTGGTGGTGAAGTGTGCTGTAGGTTTGGCGAAGTGTGCTGTAGGTTTAGGGTGTGACAGTGATTGAAGGATGTGTTGTGGGTCTAGAGAGCCTCTAGTGGCGAAGTGTGCTGTAGGTTTAGGGTGTGACAGTGATTGAAGGAGGTGTTGTGGGTCTAGAGAGCCTCTAGTGGTGTAGTGTGCTGTAGGTTTAGGGTGTGACAGTGATTGAAGGAGGTGTTGTGGGTCTAGAGAGCCTCTAGTGGCGAAGTGTGCTGTAGGTTTAGGGTGTGACAGTGATTGAAGGAGGTGTTGTGGGTCTAGAGAGCCTCTAGTGGCGAAGTGTGCTGTAGGTTTAGGGTGTGACAGTGATTGAAGGAGGTGTTGTGGGTCTAGAGAGCCTCTAGTGGCGAAGTGTGCTGTAGGTTTAGGGTGTGACAGTGATTGAAGGAGGTGTTGTGGGTCTAGAGAGCCTCTGGTGGTGAAGTGTGCTGTAGGTTTGGCGAAGTGTGCTGTAGGTTTAGGGTGTGACAGTGATTGAAGGATGTGTTGTGGGTCTAGAGAGCCTCTAGTGGCGAAGTGTGCTGTAGGTTTAGGGTGTGACAGTGATTGAAGGAGGTGTTGTGGGTCTAGAGAGCCTCTAGTGGTGAAGTGTGCTGTAGGTTTAGGGTGGGACAGTGATTGAAGGAGGTATTGTTGGTCTAGAGAGCGTCTAGTGGTGAAGTGTGCTGTAGGTTTAGGGTGTGACAGTGATTGAAACAAGGAGGGCGGGTTAGTTTTTCTCTCTAAACAAATTAACCCATCTTCCATTTAATTAAAGTTGTTATTCTCTGTTACATCTGCTATATGTGCCTACAAACACAAAGTAATGAAGAGCAAATTGTCTTAAAATGATTTCCTAAAGTTGTAAAAAGTGTAGCTACAAAGCACATGAAATTAATTATATCTAATAATATCACACATAACTGAAGTTGTGTATCAGTATCATGTGCCTCCTCCTCCATGCAAAGCCTTTGCAATATTAAAACATGCACAAACATTCACTTAAAAATGTTGAGAATTTGATTATATTATTATTGTTGTCGTTGTTGTTGTTATTATTGTTTTGTTTTTCACTAACCAAGAAGTACAGAAAAGTCGCGATAGACTGATAAACACTACAGAGATCAGGTTTGAATATTTAACAATAGTTTTGACAGTTGCAGTTTATCAACTGTTGCATATTTAAAGCAATACAAACTTCAGTTTATGTGAAGGGGCTTTACATGCATTTAAACACTCGTCAAGCACTTTGACACTAAATGTGTAGATATATGGTAGACAAAACAGACAAACGGCGGTGCTGCTGTTCTATTTGAGTTTCAGACAACTGTGAGAACTGAGATACATACATACATAAAGGCACTGGCACTCGGTTTAAGGTTAAACCTCTAATCTAGACAAATGTGAAGTCATTGGCTGTCAAGTGACCAACCAGTGGAACAAATGTTTGGTTTTGGTTAAGCACTTCAGTTGAGTTTAACCGCACTGTGTTGCCTGTAGTCACACCATGCAGAGTTTTGTAAAATTGTACGACTGTGTGATGCAGACTCGGAAATGTTTGAGAGACGATCCATTTTCAGCTTTATTTAAACAGGCAGCGAGCAATTGTAAAACAGAGAAAAACATTTCAAGATCAAACAAACAAAGAAATAACAACAGAAACCACTCAGCATTGCCAGCCAAGAACAAAACTAATAAACATGTGCTGTGTAATCAGGCAAGGGATTGTGGGAGTTTTTTTTATAGACTTCACTGGAGTAAGAAGTGTAACTAGTGTCCCAAATACTTATGATATTACTCTGTAAAAGAATATAGCACATGATAAACGCATGGTAACATTTTATAGAGTCACAGAGGTGCTGTTTACTTGCTGAATACTTGTTTTCCAACTCACTGAAAGAGTAACAAGAAAACAATATTAACATCCAGCTTCAGTAGATTTACACTGCCGCTCAAAAGTTTGGGATCAGTAAGATTTTTAATGTTTTTTTAAGGGAGTCTCTTCTGCTCATCAAGGCTGTATTTATTTGATCAACAATACAGAAAAAACAGTAATATTGTAAAAAAAATTACTCACCCCAAACATTTGAGGTATATTGTAAAACAAAACTTATTTTTTAAATAAATGCTGTCCTTTTAACTTTTTATTAATCAGAGAATCCTAAAAGCAAATATCACAGCCCCCCCCCCCCCCCCCCCCAAAAAAAAAAAAAAAAAAAAAAAAAAAATTGAAGCAGCACAACGGTTTCCAACATTGATTATAAATCAGCATATTAGAATGATTTCTGAAGGATCATGTGAGACTGAAGACTGGAGTAATGATGCTGAAAATTCAGCTTTGATCACAGAAATAAATTATATTTTAAAGTATATTAAAATAGAAAACTGTTATTTTAAATTGCAATAATACTTCACAACATAACAGTTTTTTTTTTCTGTATTTTTGATCAAATAGATACAGCCTTGATGAGCAGAAGAGACTCCCTTAAAAAAACATTAAAAATCTTACTGATCCAAAACTTTTGAGCGGCAGTGTAAATCAATCTAAACAAAAAGCTACTTTATTTTGTTGTAATAACATCAAAATCATTAATAATTAAAACTTACAGTAATGACATTTAGCAATAAATAAATAAAGATATTCATTCACTTACCTTACAATTGAAGCAATTGATTTGGTTCTTATGGTTGATATACAACTCGTGTTTGCAGATCAGTATTATGAATATGTTTTTCTAACTGTTCTGCTTTTCCAGCAGCAAAAACTATGAATGAAACAGAGAATTCAGATTTACTATTTACTAACGGTTATATTTTTTCTTAAATGGTACAAATACTGTATATACCAAGTAATTAAAACTTTCACCTGTCTATGGAAAAGAGCATTGTGATATTTTTTACACTACTGTGCATTAAAATTTGATAATTTTTTGAACAATAAGAAAATTAAATCACCGATCACCACAATGATCAGAAGCCCGTTTGTCAGAGCAGATATGATAATAATAATCATCGGCCATTGTGTTTGATTCTGATCAATGAACTCCACTTCAGTGTGATTGTGACGCTCAGTTAGTTGAACTGATTCTGTGAAGAAAATGTCCAGAGTTACAGTAACAACTGTTAGTCTTTACTGGAGTACAATAACTGCAGTTTAATATCTACAACACAGGCCTATTCCTCTCTGTCTGGAACATCCAGAAAGAGGGATATCTATGATAAAGTGTATATAAAATTGAGGTAATGAATAACAAATAATAAAAAGGTAAATAAACACATTGATCATCAGTGTCTTCATCAGGAGCAAATTAACTCACCAGTGAAGTATATTCTGGTGCTGTTGCTGAGTTTTAGAGGTGTTTCTGTGTTCATACAGTAATAAACTCCTAATTCATCAGCAGTCACATTATTAATAACCAGACGATGTTTAAATTGCACTGAATATTTCTTTCTGAATGTTTTATTATGGTAAAAAGGTGATGTTGTTGTTGACAAAGATCGTAGAATCACTGTTGGAGGATCTGCTGTTTTCAGTAAAATCCAATAAACCTCATTTTCATCAAGATCACAGTTTATGGTCACATTTGATCCCAAATCAGTTATTAGATCTGCCACTCCATACTGACAACAGATTAATACATCTAAAAGATAAAAAAAAAATAAAAATAAAAAAAAAAGTTAAGCATTATAGATAAACGTGTCATATTAGCTGTGAAACATAACAAATACCGTTCCAAGTTTATAAAGTATGTAAACATATTGATATCATGTAATAAACTCACAGAACTGAAGTTGAATGATCCTCATGTTGTTGCTATGATTAAAAACACTTTTCTATCCACACAGCAGTTAAAATGATATCACTTCAGCTCTGAAGCAAAGCAGGAAGAAAGAAAACCATATCAAACAGAGGAAGTCAAGTTGGTTCTGACCACATACTTTTTTCTACACCCCATTTATTTTTATCTAATGAAACATCACCATTATTACATTAACTTTTTAATTTACTTTAATCTTTGATATGACTGATTGACGGTTATGCACACAAAGCTTTAGGGTTGATTCTGTGGAGGAGAGTCTCAGGAGGCATGCTAAACAAAGTCTCACTAGAAACTTCTAGGCAAGTGTGTTGAAGCTGGTTGGAGCTAAACTCTGCAGAATGTTAGCCCTATAGGAGCAGGATTGGACACACCTGCTGTAGAGTTTGGACCTGTTCAAATACGCACACTTACAGTCAAAGGGCCCTATTTTAACGATCTAAGCACATGGTCTAAAGCACACGGCACAAGTGCACTCAGGGTGTGTCCGAATCCACTTTTGCTAGTTTAACGACGGGAAAACAGTCGGCGCGCCCGGGCGCATGGTCTAAACGGGTTGTCCCTATTCTCTTAAAGAGTAATGGGTGTTTTTTGGGCGTAACGTGCAATAAACCAATCAGAGTCTCATCTCCCATTCCCTTTAAGAGCGGGAATTATATTAATGTAGCCTATACAATAATATTCTTTTACACTGTAATCCTTTAATTTTTAATATTTGGCATGTTCGTGTGCTGCTGCGCATCCCTGTGTGTAATAAGCAAAGTGAATGCGCGTTGTGGACCTGCCCAGAGGCACATTTTCTACTAACGCGTTCTTTAAATAACAAAAAAAAATATTGCACCATTGACTTTAGACCAGGTTTGAGTTGGTCTATGGTGCAGTCTATTTTCAGTTCCTCAAAATAGCAACGCGCCAACAATGCACCTGAACACACCTCTTTTTTAGACCAGCACACCTATGGGCACACATGCATTTGCTATTTAAACAACGTGGCGCATGACGGGAAAATGAGAACTGCGTCAGGCTGAAACTAGCAAAAACACTTGCACTGCACCTTGCGCCGGGTATATGATAGGGTCCACTGTCTCGCATTAGTGCTGAATATAATGCACACAAAGCAAGAAAGTCCAAAACAATCTTTAAATAACAATACATTCACAGGGAACAAACATAGGAGATCGTAGGAATAAGCATAGCACAAACATAAATGAGATCAGAGAGAACTAAGAAAACAAAGAATTATGGAAACACAGGGTTTAAATATACAGGGAGTGTAATCATGGATAACAGAAACAGGTGTGGGCTAATCAGAAACCATAGAAACAAACTAGAGGGGAAAAAAGGAAAACCAAGGAAAACTATAAACCTGGCAGCATCCCCCACTCCCCATCCTCGCGCCGCAAAAGGTCCAACTGAGGAAGGAGGGTGAGGGTTCTCCAGGGGGACGAGGAATCAAAAGAAAAACTAAAATAGTCCAGAGTAAATAATACAGTCCATGGGGGTGTGGAGGGTGGGAGGAGCCAAGGGGAAGTTGATAGTCCAGAGACCAGCCTGGATGAAGGCCCACGGTGGCGTCACAGGAGGGAGGAGCCATGGTGGAGGTCTGGGAGGAGGAACCAGGAAGACGAGCTCCTGTAAAGGAGCTGAAGCAGGTGGAGCAGAGCAGATGGAGAGTCAGGGTGACACCGGATGTCCAGAGGGCCAAGGCAGAGTTGAAGAAGAAAGGAGGAGGCTAAACCATAGAAGCAAACTGGAGGGGAAGAACCAGAACCAAGGAAAACAAGACCATGAACCTGACAGTCACTAAAATTAACACTAAGGTCCCGATCAGACCGAACGCAAATGACGTCTCTGCTAAGAGTTGCTTTTTTTTCAACTTCAGGCGCTCAGAGTGCTCCTGCAAAAAAACAAGATGAAGCAGGTGTCTAAAACGCGAGGCACCCGGGGCAAAATGCGAACTATTAGACTATATAGCTACTCATTATATTTTACTTTACCTGTTAGTGATGTCTTAATCATTCTATGTATATTTAAACAAATCTTTTATGAAATAGGTTATGACAGCCACTGTGTAAATGATTAGCCTATATTTCAACAACAAATAGAAATTGTATAATTTAGAAGTTAATTTAAAAACTGCATTGTGTGCAATTTACATGTTTGCATACAAGTTTTTTTTTGTTGTTTTTTTGAGTGTTGATTATTATAGTTAAAAAATAAATAGTAATTCAATTTAAGTTTGGGCTCCTCTGTTGTTAATTGTAACATTATAGTAATGTAAAAGGGCTCCCTATAGTTTAGAGCAGAAGCTGAGGTAGATTTTTTTTAATTATTTTATGAGGTAGATTTAAAGAAAATTTTAATTATAGTTATTTATTTAAAGAAAGGGCAATTTGTTCAGTAAAACACTGTTTAATAAATAAAAAAAAGAAAATAATTATGTTTAATATTTTTACCTCCTGCTGTACCGAAACCATACTGAATCGTGACATCAAAACGTACGTACCGAACCGTCATGTTTGTGTGCCGTTACACCCCTAATTATCATACATACATTTTTTTTACATACATGAGCTTTCCTGTAGCTCAAATGGTAGAGCATGGCGCTAGCAACGCTAAGATCATGGGTTCGATTCCCAGGGAAAGCAAGAGCTGATAAAATGTAAAACTGTAACTTGAGTGCAATGTAAGTCGCTTTGGATAAAAGCGTCTGCTAAATGCATAAATGTAAATGTTTAATAAACATTCACCATAAGAACATCAATGTAAATCAGTCAAGAACATTACAATAGAAAATACAATACAAATACAAGGTGTGACTCCATTTTCAGAAGTCACAGCAGGCCATTTTCAAAGAATCACTGTTGACTTTTTCTCATGTACTTTAATGTTAGATACAAACATGTATACATTTGCTTAGTGCAACTAAACCAGGTCTTGGTACCAGTCTTGATAACTGAATGACCATTTACCAGTGATGATGACCCTTGATATGTGTCTGTGTTCATCAAGGGCGTAAATTTCATCTAACAGTAGGAGGGAAATAAACATAAAATTAAATAAATTAATAAAAACAAAAAACCCAACACATCGGTATCTACAATATTAGGCTAATATCAGTTCACACACAGGCGTATCGCCGTGTTAGTTGTAGTGGGTGACAAGCTACGGTATTAAACAAGCTAAGCTAGGTAACCTTATCACTCATAGAAAAATACATCGGATATCATAATTTTTTGTCATGACTAATTTATTAATGATCCAGCATCATCTGTATTAAAGAGATAGAATCACTTCATCCGATATTTAAAGTGAATGAAATAGCCTTAACGCTTTAGTTCACCCAAAAGTGAACATTCTGTCATTAATTACTCACCCTCATGTCATTCCAAACCCCTAAGACCTCCGTTCATCTTTGGAACATAAATTAAGATATTTTTAATGAAATCTGAGAGCTGTCTGACCCTCCATAGACAGCAAGGATACTACCACAATCAAGGCACAGAAACATAGTAAGGAGATTGGTAAAATAATTCATGTGACATCAGGTGTTCAACCGTAATTTTACGAAGCTACGAGAATACTTTTTGTATGCAAAGAAAACACATAGTGCACGTCTAATTAGAGTTAAGCCAGTCGGCGTGGTAGCCCAGGCACGCATAGATAGTAATACATGTGGTTCACATGGCTCTTCGGAGCAGCAGCAGTACATATGTCTTGGTGATAGATCTGCGTGTTGGGGGTGTTTTGTCTTGTTTTTGGCTTGTATTGTCGATTCTATGTCTGCTTTGTGGGGGTTATTCATGTTATATGTGCAGCAGCAATATTTCTTACATGCTCACAGCAGCATGTTGTGCATGTATTAGCCGTAGCAAGTCTCTGTACTTACTCTGCCGCAGTAGCAGCATATCAGATCTATTCCACCAAGACCAAATACATTAACATTGTCATATACAGTACCATGCAAATCACTCAGAGAGTTGTCATGACAGAAATATGATTCATTAAGTCTGACTCTGCAAAAAGGGTGATTATACAAGCTATGGGGCGGTTTCCCAGACAGAGATTAAGGCCCAATCCCAATTCTATTTTATACACCTTTACCCACCCCTTCCCCTTCCCCTTCCCCTTCCCCTTGTCCCTTGAAACAGTGTGTCAAGGGGTAGGGGTGAAAACATTCCTCTTAGAACTGGGACACCAGGGTCAGTAAACTCACTCATTGTAAAGAGAGACACACAGTTGTGCCTACACGCAACTTTCATCTCTCTCTCTCTCTCTCTCTCTCTCTCTCTCTCTGGAATTGGCAATATTTGAGCAAAAGGTTTAGCGCAGGAGTGCCCAATCCTGTTAATGGCGATCGACTGTCCTGCAAAGTTCAGCTCCAACTCTAATCAAACACACCTGCCTTTAATTTTCAAGCGGTCCTGAAGACCTTAATTAGTTGCTTCAGATGTGTTTGATTAGAGTTGGAGCTGAACTTTGCAGGACAGTTGATCGCCAGGAGCAGGATTGGGCACCCCTGGTTTAGCGATTTCTAATTATTGGGGGGAATAGCCCCCCTCAATGTCTATGGTGTTATCATCCTGATCAGACATGAAAATATGTTGTGGCACTATCGTGCAGTCAGTAATGACGTTAGCAAACTTTCTTGCAAACATTTCTTTGAATAATATGATCGTAAATATGAACACACGATTCATTGAATGTAACATAAAATAAATGATTGCTTTTCATTTAAATCTTTATTCAATCGTTACAGTCTAACCAAAATCTGCTTTCTGTGTAATGGTTTTAAAGAGTCTTAGATTAAGTCTAGTCCAGAATTTAATAGGTTGATTTCCTGGAGGAAGACTAGAGCAACTTCAGGACTAAGCTGAGGCTTAAAGGGGTCGTTGGATGCAAAATTCACTTTTACATGTTGTTTGAACATAAATGTGTGTTGGCAGTGTGTGTACACAACCACCTTATAATGATACAAATCCACCCAGTGTTTTTTTTAAATCCAGATAAATAATATCCCCCTTTTCAAATCAAGCCGTTCTCAGATTCTTTTCTGTATGATGTCACACGGACCCATGCCCCTCCCACGATTGTTGAATGACACTGGTGTTTTACCTTAGACCTGCCCTGAGAGAGCTGTCATCAGTCCGCCATTGTTTCGACACTGGAGCAGTTGTAGACAAGAATGTCTCCTAAGCGATTGAGGTGTTTTGTTGTTGGATATAATAATGAACATAGCAGTCGTCATTTACTCCCGACATCTGATCCACTGAAGACGCAGTGGAGTATGTTTGATTTTGAAGGGAATGCGCCGATCCCAGATCTGCCTAAATGCGTCTATATTCACGTGAATCGTTCGTAATAAAGCTTCACCTGCAGAAGAAGTGAGTATACGTTTTTTTTTAAATAATTCTGCAAAATGCCTTTCCTAATAATGTGCTAGTTAGCAAGTTTCATGATGAATGCGGCTAAAGTTTACAGTCTTTCAGAGAACTGCGTGTCACCCCATGGAGGGAGAGGGGCAGGACAAGCAGAGCTCATTAGCATTTAAAGGAACATGGACTAAAACGGCTTGCTGAAAAAAGAGCTGAATTTGGCAGGGTAAAAAGGGTGTTGTTTTACACTACCATTGAGAAATTTTAACCAAAGTTTGAAAAGTATAGACTTTTCATTAAGACCCTAAATAATCATATCAACTTGTGAAAAATGGGGCATCCATTAACCCCATTAAAGGAAGGTAATACTTATTTACACTGTTAAAGAGTTGGAATGCTCAATATGGCAGCTCTATCGAACGAAGCCCTGCCTTCTGAGCAAAAGAGCCAATCACTAATCGGTCAAGTCAGCGCATCACTGCAGCTGCCGTTGGAATTCCCGGTTGCTATAGAAACAGTCAGCATTCGGAGACGTGCGCTTAGGACTGTGCATGCGCATTGGCTGATCTAGCCTGAAAAAATAAGCTTTTTTAAATGCTATTTGAGCAAAATAAACAACATTTTTGAGACAGTTGTTTTCAGATTTCATTGGTGATTTCAAATATGAAATTTAATCTTAAACTTGGTGAACAGTTTTGGACAATTTGATGTTTCCCCATTCAAAGAGGAGCTGCATTTGCATGCCCGAGAGGTGTTTCAAAGGTGACCGCCGAGTGACAAAAGACTTGCCTTAAAGGGACTTAGGTATTAGTTGAGCAGACGTGCTCAGTGACTTGATGTGTGAGATTCTTTCTAAACAGTTAAATTTTTTTTACCTACCTAATCTGCAACAGTATTTAGGGATTGGGGCTATTGTGAATGATTTTGGGTTATGTTGACAGTGGGCATGTTCGTAACGGTGACAGAGACATGGTAGTTTTACTATGTGTGTCTTCCACTGTGTTTTGCAGTTTATTTTTCAGTATGACCTGCATATTGAGTCCGACTCCGTCCGTTAGTTAGTGCCCGCTCACTTTTGCCCAGGCCCACCCAAAAATAAAATTGTGCCTACGCCACTGACTGTGTTCATTTGTTGCAAGGATTTGTAACAGAACATGTGCATTTCATATTATAAGGCTACTTTAAACAGCATACAAATAATATCAAAATATAATGGTCCTTATCCTCCTTACTACAAATTGATTGGTTTGCTAACCCAAGTTTGTGTCTTCTTAATGATGATTCTGGTCTCTGTATAAGCTTAATACAAAAGAGAATGTTGTTTGCTGGTTTTATGGCAGCGAAGAAGACAATAATACAGAACTGGTTTACACCGCACATGTGTGGAAAAACATATTGGCTCCATAGCCTCCTGCAAATAGTAACTTGTGAATGTACAACAGCATGAATTAATGGGGTCAAGCCTTCTACTATTGATGCTTGGAAGTGTTTTTTCTCTAATATATGATGTTTTATTAACAAAGTTCGGGAGGAGCACGTTCAGATAATTAACCTAATTAACACAAGAGGAGCACAATCAGTAATCAACCCAGTTAACAAGATAAGAGGTGTGTATATATACACAGCAGATTTACCTCTGTTCCTTGACAGTTTTCCAGCATTCGTTTTTTGCTCCTTTGCACGATGTCGCAAAACGAACTGTCTCCATCCAACGAATCCGGATCATCCCCTGATCCTACGCCGCAACCTGCCGGCCCCAGTATCACCACTCCGTCTACCAAACGTGGCTTACCCGTCTGACACAGTGGGTATTGAACTTCCGTCAGACGCCACAAGTGCCTCCCAGTCAGAAAAACATTGGCTTTTCCGTCCGTCTACTAACGAGGCATACCCAGCCGACACAGTGAGTACTGAACTCCCATTGGACGCCACCAAGGTTTTGCAGCCGGCATTCAAAATTAATTCAACCGTCCATCGGCCGGTAAGGTCCACCCATCCGACGCCGCGAGCTGCTCCCGTCAAAGCTACATGGACCTTCCCGGTCAGTCAATTCAAGCCCGTCCACTATGCCATCGACCAGTAGGGCTCACCCATCCGACGCTGTGAGCTGCTCCCGGTAGAGAAGCGGTGTGAGCCCTCCCGATCGGGCTTTTTTCTAAATCATGTTGCTCCTCGTCCATCGGCCAGTGTGGCCCATATTCCCAGCGCTGTGAGCTGCTCCCGTTGGAGGCAGTACGGGCCCCTGGTCAGACAACCCAAACACGCTGCTCCTCCGTCATTGACCAGTAGGGCTCACCCATCCGACGCTGTGAGCTGCTCCCATCAGAGAAGTGGTGTGAGCCTTCCTGATCGAGCGCCCCAATCCCGCTGTTCCTCGTCCATAGGCCGGTAGGGCCCATTCACCCGGCGCCGTGAGCTGCTCCCGTCGGAGTTCGTATGGGCTCTCCCGGTCAAGAGACTAAGTTTCTTCCTGAAACGCCAGCCCGCCAAATTTTCTGCGCTAATTTTGGGGGGTTATTCGTCGGGCGGCTGTCCTTTGCTATGTTGCTTTTGGGGGGTATTCAGGGTACGGCCAAAGTTCCGAGCTCGGAGCCCTCCCCTTGGACAGCACGCCAAATACGCATAAACTTTATTCTATTTATTATATGCAAGTGTGAACTCGTGAAATTATGTTTTATTAACAAAATTCGGGAGGAGCACGTTCAGATAATTAACCTAATTAACACAAGAGGAGCACAATCAGTAATCAACCCAGTCAACAAGATAAGAGGTGTGTATATTGTGACGAGTCGGCTGCCTCCCCCCTAATTATCAGCATCTCCCCGTCCCTTAATCGCCGCCCTTCACCAGGCTCCTGACGGGAGTGGGTGTGTAAGAGAGGAGGGGCGCTGAATCAGCCAGGTCTGGCAGCATGTGATGAGGCACACACCTGAAGTGAATGGAGCCTCATCACCGCCGCTGTTATATGCCGAGTGCGCCTCTCCTCTGGACACCGGTCTCTTCCCCGTGCATGCACGCTGGTGTCCTCATGGGTCCAGGAAGGGAGCGTCGAGCATGGAGGACCGCACCCGCGAGATGGCTGACGGGCCAGGATGCCGGGCTGTACCCCTGGAAGCGCCGCGGGCCCAAAGGAGGACGAAGCCGCTGATGGAAGCCGCCTCCCTCGCGCCCCGGACCCAAGAGGGGAGCGCGTGCGGCCACCGGACTCCGCCCCTTACCTGGACCCTTCCTTCCAGAACACTGCCCCTCCTTCACAACCCGCGCAGCACAACGAGGACACCAGATCCCCTGTTTATTTTGGACACTTCATCCCCTTTGGACACTTTGTTTTATTATTTCTGTTCAATAAAAGCCTCTCCGAGGCCTAATGCCACGCCCACTGTGTCTGTCGTTTGCTCCTCCCTCCACAATATATACACAGCAGATTTACCTCTGTTCCTTGACAGTTTTCCAGCATCCCTCCGCCACCCCTTCTCCGCACTTACAACTATTCCTTAAAACTAACCTATAGGGGGGTATTCAGGGTTCGGGCCAAAGTTCCGAGCTCGGAGCCCTCCCCTCGGACAGCATGCCAAATACGCATAAACTTTATTCTATTTATTATATGTAAGTGTGAACTCGTGAAACATGATTATATAAAGGAATTACTTTTTTTTTTCATTTCTTTACCTCCCTCTCGCTCTCCCTTTTGATTGGATTTTTGGAATAGGGTGTATACGTCTGTTGTTTTGTTGTGTTTTGTTTGTTTTGAATGGATATTGTGTTGTGATGTTGTGTGTGAAAAAAAAACATTTTGATAAAAAAAAAAAAAAAAAAAATATATATATATATATATATATAACGGTCCTGCCTGTTGTTGATAAATACCAGTGGTTACGTTTTACAAATTGATTGATCAATTGTCCCAGAGTTTACTGAGCCACGGTCTTTCCACGAACTCGTGTATACAACATATTGAGTCTTTACCTAGGGAGCTGACTGAGATGCAGCCTGCTTTGTAACAGCCTTGTGAAAGGATTCAGTTATTAATTTTCGTTCGGAATGATGAACTCCTCTTCTGAAGTGCCATTCACAAGACCAGAAACGCCATTTGGAATTTGCTCCATTTGAAAAGAGCGACATACATATCATTGTGGCTGGTTGTTAGTCACATTTGATGTTATTTTTTTAACTTCATGGGACGTTTGCAAAAGTTCTCACACACAAAAACCAATTCAACACGCCCATGTTCACTTCAAATAAGCATATCACTGTGGTTTATATTAACATTACACTTTTCAATTATTTTGGTTAGTATCGTATCAAAATTAAGCATCAACATACAGCGAAAGACCGCGCAAGCTCTTCATATCTTTTAATGTCACGGAAACACAAAAATATCATACAACATGGCAAATCAAACCTAAAATTCATTATAGTAACACAACTCTTGACATTAAATGTATTATGGATTAAACCAGAAGAAACACCACAAACTAATTTCCCTCAAACATAATTCATGCAATGCTTATTTTTAAATGTTTTTATATATGTTGTACGTTTGTGTATAAATATATACATTTTAAATAAAACGTTTACACTTTTTTACTATATTGTTTGACAAATTCAGTCTTGTAACGTTACAAATATTTACTTAGTGCCACTTACCTGACACGTGAACTTGACATACACTTAACTTAAATATCCACTTTTCTTTGGACATATAACTTACAAAACACTTCTAAATATCCACTCAAAAGCATTGAATATGTTTTACGATTTTGTCGATAAATGTAGTGTAAAAATAACATTTATTTAGTGGCACTTACCTGATGCGTGAACTTAACAAGATGGCGGCTGCAGTTTCTTCCGCGAAGTCACTCAGGCTTGTGCGCGTGTGCGGAATGATCTTAGTATTGGCTGGATTTGTTTTTATTAGTTTAGTCAAAATTTAGCATTCTGAATGTTGACTCATCTTCAGAACCCAAACTAAGATATTTTTGATGAAATCCGAGAGCCACTGGTGTCACATGGACTATTTTCATGATGTCCTTACTACCTTTCTGGGTCTGGGAACATTTCAGTTGTGTTGCTGTCAATGGAGGGCCAGAAAGTTCTCGGATTTCATCAAAAATATCTTAATTTGTGTTCTGAAGATGAGCGAAGGTCTTACGGGTTTGAAACAACATGAGGGTGAGTAATTAATGACAGAATTTTCATTTTTGGGTGAACTATCCCTTTAATAGAAGTCCGTATACATCAGAATTATTTTGAAACTGATATTTCAAGGTTAGTTAAATAAATAAATAAATACATTTTCTTTAAATGTGTAGATACACAGAAGACAAAGCAGACACACTTCAATGCTGCTGTTTCCAAGACAACTGTGAGAACTGAGATACTGTATGTAGCCTATAAATGTACTGGAAAAACACTGCACTCGGTTCAAGGTTAAACCTCCAGTCTAGACAATGGTGACAGGCTTTTTCATTGGCTGTCAAGTGACCAAGTGACCAACCAGTGGAACAAATGTATGGTTTTGGTTAGTGCTTCAGTTGAGTTTAACCACAGCATGCCTGTGGAGTTACACTGTGTAGATTTTTGCTGAACACAAAACTGCATAACAAATAACAAATATATACATATTGATATATAAGGATATCCTGAAAATTCAAGATATATGCCCATGTAGAATATGACTTTACTAAAGTAAGAAGTGTGATAGTGTTCCAAATTACACCGTTAAGAATATGTGCTTGACTTAAGTAAATTATATTTGAATAACATGTTATGTATTCTGACGCATGCTTTTTACAATTTATTTAGTATATGGAATCCTCAGTAATTAAAATTTACAGTAATGACATTTATCAATCAATAAATAACAAATAAAGATATCAATTCATATTTACTTTATTGTACCTACAATGTTTTGATCTTGAAGCTGATATGTAACTCGTGTTTGCAGATCAGCATGAATGTGTTTTTCCACCCACTCTGTTTTTCCAGCAGCAAAAACTAAGAATGAAACAGAGAATTCAGATTCAGTGTTTACTAAATGTATATTATTATTTCTTTAAATTGCAAAAATATATATGGAGAAATAAAATAAGTAATTAAAAACGTCATCCTGCCTATAACGAAAAAGAACATAATAATGATATTTTTACACTAATGTGCATTCATTTTGATCATTTTAGAATAAACTCACCGATCAGCAGAATGAGCAGAAGTCCGATCATCAAAGCAGATATGATGATAATAATCTGCAATTGTGTCTGATTCTGATCAATAAACTCCACCGCTGTATGATTGGGACACTCAGGTAGCTGAGCTGATTCTGTAAAGAAAGTGTTACAGTTACAGTAACAACTGTCAGTCTCTGTTATAGATGAAGTAGTAGATAACACATCATCATTTTTTCTGATCATTGAAGGAGTAAATGAACTCACCATTGAAGTATATTCTGGTGCTGTTGCTGAGTTTTGGAGGTGTTTCTGTGTTCATACAGTAATAAGCTCCTAATTCATCAGCAGTCACATTATTAATAACCAGACGATGTTTAAACTGTACTGAATATTTATTTCTGAATGTTTTATTAGGGTAAAAAGGTGATTTGGGTGTTGGAAATGATCGTAGAATCACTGTTGGAGGATCTGCTGTTTTCAGTAAAATCCAATAAACCTCATTTTCATCAAGATCACAGTTTATGATCACATTTGATCCCAAATCAGTCAGTAGATCTGCCACTGCAGCTTGACAACAGATTAATACATCTATAAATCAAAAATAAACAAATAAACAAACAAGCATCATAATTAAGATTACTTGCTTAACACTGTGAAGCATAAAACAATTTATGACCATTTGAAGTTTATAAAAAGCATCTAAATATATTAATATGTTATAAACTCACAGAGCTGAAGCTGAATGTTCTTCATGTTGTTTGTTGTGATTAAAATACTTCAGAATGAAATCTGTTTCCTTCCAAACAACAGTTATGATGAATCTACTGCAGCTCTGAAGCAAAGACAGGAAGATGACAAAAAAAAAAACTTTCTATTTCAATCAGAGGAAGTCTGTCAGGTTTGCTCTGACTGCGCTGTAGACAATTTTTCAACACCAAATGCCCACCACCATCTTCACTTCATAAGGAAATGAATGTCATAATTATCCATCTGTTTGTGAATTAACAATTAACACACTGACTGGAGAGAACAATATCTCCTGATTCTAGAAGGTATGAACTCAAAGCTTTTGGGTTGATTCTGCGGAGAGATTCAGGAGGCCTTGAACAAACTCATAGTTACAGAGTTGGCATTGAGTGGAAAAATGCCAAATCTTAAATAAATAAATACAATTTTATACGTTTATTTCCTTATTCATGCATCATTGTGTTATTATTTATGTATCATGTATTATTAAATCACTTAAACCGTAATATAACATTTAGCAAAGCATCTCAAAGTCATTCATTCTCTATTTGACTTGAAAAGGCATGTCAACCACCTCTTGCATTAACTTCGATCACACCACAAGGTGTCACTGTTACTGCAACGCTTCTGTGTGGCCTACGCCAGCACTCTGAGCTTACTGCTTTCTGTAAGTGTTTTGAGGTCATAACATAATATTGTGCATTGAACCATGCAGAACTGAGTCTTCACTGATCAATAATCTTCCCCAATTACCATAATTTTTGTGAAAAAGAAAAGTTCTAGGTGTTTTACTGCCTCTAGTGTTTATTTCACTGGGACAATAGAATTTTCACATTTATACAGAAAGAGAGAGAAAAACAAAACAAAACAACCAAACAAACTAATACAGGTGCATCTCAATAAATTAGAATGTCGTGGAAAAGTTCATTTATTTCAGTAATTCAACTCAAATTGTGAAACTCGTGTATTAAATAAATTCAATGCACACAGACTGAAGTAGTTTAAGTCTTTGGTTATTTTATTTGTGATGATTTAGGCTCACATTTAACAAAAATCCACCAATTCACTATCTCAACAAATTAGAATACTTCATAAGACCAATAAAAAAAACATTTTTAGTGAATTGTTGGCCTTCTGGAAAGTAAGTTCCTTTACTGTATATGTACTCAATACTTGGTAGTGGCTCATTTTGTTTTAATTACTGCCTCAATTCGGCGTGGCATGGAGGTGATCAGTTTGTGGCACTGCACATAGATTCTCTATGGGGTTCAGGTCTGGTGAGTTTACTGGCCAGTCAAGCACACCAACACCATGGTCATTTAACCAACTTTTGGTGCTTTTGGCAGTGTGGGCAAGTGCCAAATCCTGCTTGAAAATGAAATCAGCATCTTTAAAAAGCTGGTCAGCAGAAGGAAGCATGAAGTGCTCCAAAATTTCTTGGTAAAAGGGTGCAGTGACATTGGTTTTCAAAAAACACAATGGACCAACACCAGCAGACGACATTGCACCCAAAATCATCACAGACTGTGGAAACGTAACACTGGACTTCATGCAACTTGGGCTATGAGCTTCTCCACCCTTCCTCCAGACTCTAGGACCTTGGTTTCCAAATGAAATACAAAACTTGCTCTCATCTGAAAAGAGGACTTTGGACCACTGGGCAACAGTCCAGTTCTTCTTCTCTTTAGCCCAGGTAAGACGCCTCTGACATTGTCTGTGGTTTAGGAGTGGCTTAACAAGAGGAATACGACAACTGTAGGTAGCCAAATTCCTTGACACGTCTGTGTGTGGTGGCTCTTGATGCCTTGACCCCAGCCTCAGTCCATTCCTTGTGAAGTTCACCCAAATTCTTGAATCGATTTTGCTTGACAATCCTCATAAGGCTGCGGTTCTCTCGGTTGGTTGTGCATCGTTTTCTTCCACACTTTTTCCTTCCACTCAACTTTGTGTTAACATGCTTGGATACAGCACTCTGTGAACAGCCAGCTTCTTTGGCAATGGATGTTTGTGGCTTACCCTCCTTGTGAAGGGTGTCAATGATTGTCTTCTGGACAACTGTCAGATCAGCAGTCTTCCCCATGATTGTGTAGCCTAGTGAACCAAACTGAGAGACCATTTTGAAGGCTCAGGAATCCTTTGCAGGTGTTTTGAGTTTATTAGCTGATTGGCATGTCACCATATTCTAATTTGTTGAGATAGTGAATTGGTTGGTTTTTGTTAAATGTGAGCCTAAATCATCACAATTAAAATAACCAAAGACTTTAAAGTGCCCCATTATGAATTTTTGAAAATGACCTCTCATGCAGTGTGTAACACAGCTCTAAGTGAATTAAAACATCCTGCAAAGTTTTAAATCTGAAAGTGCACCGTGTATAAAGTTATTGTCTCTCAAAAGAAAGAGTCGACTCTTAATCATTGAAACGAGTCGTTTTCAAAAGGAATCTTAAGCCGTTTCATTTTTACATCATCATTAAACATTAGCATATTGCCCACCCACTTGTTGCCACTAGCCTGTTGCATTTCCAGTGTACCGCCGACGGTACACTGCCCCCGCAAGGGATAAAGTTCGTCAGATACAAAAACAACAAAAAATCTGAACATGTCATATATCTCTGGAAAGCTGAGACTCTTCAGATTCGAACGATGTAAGGCATTTTAAGATACAATCAAAACATCAGGTACAGTCAGTGTCTTTGTCAGACCACCAACAACCAAATAAACAATAACCAAACTGAAGGAACTCACATATGAAGCCTCCTGATAGTCCACTGATCCATACAATTCCAACAGAAACGGAGTTGTTACACTGCAAAGGGTCCCGACTATCCAATTCAGTACAATATTTAGTCCATAACACATGTATATGTTGATAAACATCCACGGAATGTAGTAGTATCATTTCACATTAGCCGACGGAGCTATCCACTCTTCTGTGTTTCCTGTAATATAGCATCTATTCTCATATAAACAAAGCAAATTATTTGATGTCAAAATGGCTGCTGAGATCTGACCTTTTGACTGACACCTCATTTGAACCAATAGCTGCATCTTAGAGGGGTCAACATACCACGAAAGCTAATGAGTGTCCAGCATTGGAAATGAAGCCGCCCTCTTTTGATGGACAGTAGATCGATCCAATTGCATTATAGACTACAAATGACTGTCGTTTCTGATAACCAATGAGCTTCTAAACAGACTGATATGATGCTTTAGGGGGTCGGTCCCGTCTATCCTGCCCAAATCTTGCTGTGCAGAAGGTTAGACCCGACCAGCGCGCTTGTAGATAAACATGTGTAAAACACTCATTCTGTAAGGTATTGTTATCAAATTTGAAATGTGGCTTGGTAAGGCTTCATTCTGTGATCCCATTGTATTTTCCAGCTCATAGCTCCCAGCTATAGTCATCTGCAGGCTTTTGTTAAAATTTTTTTTTTTTACTTTTTCAGTGTGTTCAAAGTTCTATTACTCGATATCAGTAAGACTCAGAGTGTAACCTTTCAAAAGAGTCCAAAACCATGCATATAATCCAAATGGTTCAAGCGATTTACTTTGGGTATGCCTTTTTTTAGGCGTTTTAGGCTAATTTTACAGGAACCGGAAAGGGCTAGGTGCCACTTTTGGAGCGTTAACAATAGCTGTTTCCCCAGTAACGCTGTACACAACACTGTGCTCTGCTTTAAATGAAATCAACCAATCGGACCAATCACCGCAGATTAGCGTCACGCAAAGGAGGGGTTTGGAAAAAATTAATCGTTGAGCGAACCGTTTGGGAGTCGTTGAGCAAATAAGGTAAAAATAAATGCATATTACAACTGTATAAGAAAATGTAAGTGTTTTTTGACCTTGCATGCATGTCAACCTGTTGTTGTGGACTCCCAAAACCAAAATATGAACCTTTCATAACCCATAATAGGGGCACTTTAAACTACTTCAGTCTGTGTGCATTTAATTTATTTAATACACAAGTTTCACAATTTGAGTTAAATTACTGAAATAAATTAACTTTTCCACAACATTCTAATTTGTTGAGATGCACCTGTACATCACCAAAGACATGACTAAAGATCAACAGCCCTGGCCACATATTTTCACAATGAGAAGAAACATAATTCATCTACACACGACTTGGGCATTTACGACTTTCTCTTCAATCGGTCAGTGATCTTTACTAGAAATGTCCTAGTAAATACAAAAACATTGAATGATGGCATCATGTGATACGCAAACTATATGTATTTAAAGGGTTAGTTCACCCAAAAAATGAAAATTCTTGTATTAATTACCAGTGATGGGAATAACGGCGTTATAAATAAACGGCGTTACTAACGGCGTTATTTTTTTCAGTAACGAGTAATCAAACAAATTACTGTTTCTCCCGTTACAACGCCGTTACCGTTACTGACAATAAAATGTGGCGTTACTATAATATATTATAATATAATTATAATTAAATTTTTCAGTTCATGTGAATGGATGCGCAGTGTAGCTGTACTTGACGTACCATAAACTCTAGTGTGAAGCGCACGGCTCGCCGTCGCTTTATCTCACACACACACAGATACAGAGCAAGAGAGTCTTTCATAACTTGCAGAATTGACACGCTACATGTAAACGATATTCTTTGTTGTATTTTTCTGTCAAATTAAAGGATTTCCTTTGGAATTCTTCAGCTTTTAAGAACTGCCGGGTTCTCTGGTAATGGGCGGAACTAATTTGCAAACGACAATCTCATTGGCCGGCGCTCACCTATTATCATCCCTGTTTTGATTTCAGCGAATCAATTCGAGGGAACATTGAATAAACACTACGTGATTAATATTCATGAACCCAGCAGCTCATTAATCCTCAGTGCATTTTATATTGTTATTAGTAGTATAATTCGTAGTAGTTTTGTTATCTTATCAACTTTTCTATGGGATTAACTTTGTGCCGATTAAAATGAATGTAATTTTTCAAGAAACGTATGAAAATATAAATTGAAATGGAATAAAATGTCTTTGAAAATGAAAAAATAAATAATTGCATGCAAAATGTTTGACTTCGTTTTTAATACACTGCATGTTTTGCAATGGTTTTCTCCTCTTTCATTTGTTGATCTGTACTTACAAATACGCTTCCAGAGTTTTAATTTACACTTCTAAAGTTTTCGTTTACGATTCTGAAGTTTTCGTTCGCCCTTCTGGCACAAATCTCTCGTGGGGGCGGGGCTAGCAGCGGTGTGTTCTCATTTATTACTGAGTTTTTGATTGACAGCATCTTGACCTGGAAGTGAAGACGTCAGTGTTGCGCCCCCAGTGTGGATGTGAGCGTCTCTTAGCGGCTTTCTATTTCATTTTAATTATATAAAGTTAGGAGTTTTGTTTTTGAATTCAATCTGTATTTATCTGTTGCTACTACTCTGTCAACATAAGCTTTTAGGAGCGCGAGAGAAAAAGAAGATCATATTGAGGGTCCATTATTAAAGTACTGTATATAATACTGGAAATATTGTATAATGGCCAATGTTCTCGTAGGATATTTGTTTATTGCTCATGATTCTTTTGCATTGTAGGGTCTAATTAGGTTGAGCTGTTACATTTGAAAGATAATACTATCATATATATGTGTGATATATTCAGACAACGTCAAGAAAGTCTCACTCCAACCTGACAATCAAGCTCATTTTATTACATATTCCACACAAAAGAATGTTCTTGCTGCTAATTGTTTTTAATCATGCTGATAATTTTGTTTAGTAGTAGCCCTTTATTGTCACTAGTCACAAGTACCAGCGAAATTAGCCATCAACCTGTCCATACATACATACATACAATATGACAAGGGGGTAGGACAGGACAGGAAGACAGGGAATTGAAGAAAAATACAGCATAACATAAGGTGAGAGAGGAGAAAAAAAATAACCCCCAGACTATGCTCCTTGGGGAGTACAGTGTGAGAATAGGAAAAACACCTCAGCAACAAAAGCACATAATCACAACATAGACACAGGACTTTGCAACAGGGGAGGTAATCCAGCTCTGGCAAGCAACCGAGTTTATCGCTGGTCACAGACCCACTTGTCAGGCTGGCGGTACAAAGCGACGGAGGCGATGGATCGGGGGTGGGGAGGTGAATGCATATCTTTATATATGTATGTATGTATGTGTGTATGTGTGTGAATCTGTAATCAGCAGGTGTCTGTACAATGGGGGAGGAACGCAAGAGCGTCTCACTGCAGCGCTCTTCCCAGGGTTGATTTTCCAGCAGCAGCCTTGGCCAAGGCCAGTGCTGTTTCAGGGGAGCCAAAAGATAAGATTGCAATTGTTTAGCCTTGGGGCGAGTAGCCGCATTCCAATTCCACGGCTACTCTCCTTGTCGATTCTGATCTCCAATACTATCAATTTTCCTTTGCAAAGCTGTGAGCTTCTCCATGATAGAATCCATATTGCGGTTAATAGTCTCAGTCTCAATGCTGACCGCCCTTCCCACTGCTTCAATCATGACGGGCAGCCTTGTGAGGATTTGGACAGCTGTTCCCGTTTTCTGAATTCTTCGATAACCCAGGGCAAAGCCTAATCCAATCAGCAGAAGACCTGTTATTATGGTTCCGAATAGGTAGATATCTTCAATGTCCTCCACGAAAAGAGCCGCCAAACACACAATGCGCCACCTTTCCCACGCGTCCATCGTGTAGCCAGCTGCGAACGTTCCGTCAGGGCAGTCAGGTTCCCCCGAACCCAAGCTTCTCGTCGAGAAGATGGTGTCAATTCCGTTGAGAGACCAGTTGATCAAATCCATATTTTTTTCAGTTTGGAGAGCAGTGCAGAGAGAGTCTCTCAATAGATGAACGAGACGAGACAAGAGAGCAAGCAGGGAAAATAAGGGCGAGCACGGGGAGTGAAAAAAATGCGACCACCTCCGTTGAGTGCCAAGAATAGAATTTTAGTTATTTTATTTAGTTAACATTATCATCTAACATTTAAAATTGGAAATACATTTTTAACAATCATCAACTCTTTCAAGTGTGACTTTTATAAACCTGTTGAATGAATGTAAATGAAATATGAAATAATTCAAATAAATTTACATTCTTTATTGTCACTATAGCATATACACAAGTATCAAAGTGAAAGACTTGGATGCAATTATGTTGTGACAGGAAAGACCAGAATCCACAAAACACTAACTGCATAGTATACATGTAATGCACTGTATTCTCATAATTTACATTATTACACAAAATGCACAAGAACATAGTATACAGAATATGTTTAAAATTAATTATATGTTTTAAACACTGCAATGATCCTTTCAACAGTTCCTGTTACAGTATAAGCTACAAAACAGTGAATGAGTATGTTATAATGGAGTGCAATATCAGTCTTTATGGAGATAGTCCATCCAAAAAAATGAAAATTGTCTAATTATTTACTCACCTTTATGCCATTCCAGATGTTTATGACATTCTTTCTTGACATAAACACAAAGATTTTTAAGAAAATAATCCATCTCTGAGAATCCAAATGACACAAGTGTATTGTAACCCATGCACGTATGACAGCTGAACGGAAGCGATTGTTAATAGTCAAAAGTTTAAATTATTAGTGTTTTTCTTATCTGTTGTTTTTCTTTTTAACCATTAAGATCAGATGGATTACTGTCACGGTCACTGTGTGTGGTTTTTAAAGCATCTTTAGGACTCACAAAGATGGATTATTTGCCTAAAAATCTTAATTTGCGTTTACCTGTCCAGTAGAAAGAAAGTAATATGCATTTGAGACAGCATGAGGGTGAGTAAAAGATGAGAGAAGATTTATTTTTGGGTGAACTATCCCCTTAACAATCATATGCTGTTGGTATGCTAATTCAAGATCAGCATAGACTAATAAGAATAAAGTGCAACCTCTTGTGTACGTGTGAACTGTGTTTGTGTTAATCTAGAGCTCCAAAGAAATTAAAATATTTGCATAATATCAGGTGTCTGAAGATCAAGATCCCAGTCGTTCAAAGGTGATGTGTCTGAACAAAATAAGATTCTTGTCTGATGAGGGCAATGGATCTCTGGTACTACACTGCATCCTCTGGGTCAGCATCAGAAGTTTGTTTATGGAAAAGTTGCTCCACTCCCTGGAAATTGAGAAAGATGCATTATAGTCTAACAATACCAGCTGCTTTGAACTCCCATGACACATTTCAAACTTAAAATATTTCAAATAAATAAATACACAATATAATTATTTAATTTGATATATATTAGTAATTTTAACTTAGTAATAAATACATCACAATTATGCACCATTTATCATCTGTAATACCGTTGTGTAACCATTAGATGGCTGTACAGCCCTATATATCCATGACTGTGTATAGTGGCTGGAAACTGATTTCAGTCATAATCATTTGTATGTATAAGGTTTTGCATTTGGATATATATTTAGGCAATATTAAAGACTATAATTTTTGTCAAAGTTTGTTTTGAGTAAGAGCCCCCTCCCACCCCCCCAAAAAAAAAAAAAAAAAAAAAAGTTCATCTGAAGTGACCATTTCTGCATTATTATTAGTCACATCTGGACACAGAAAAAGCATGGTTAAAAAGGCTTTACATTGCCAAAGTTGACAGCGCAGTGACTGACAGTGCACTTGTAAAATATCATCGGTCATTGTCAGATACAGTACATTTAGTACTGTACATTATGCTATGTGCTGGGGGGAAATATGAACTAATCGAAGCAAATATTATCTAATTGAAGGCTATAACTGTATGTAGATAACCAGGTCCAGTAATGATTGGGCTAAATCAAGACAACTTACCGTGAGTATCCTGATAACGACGATGATTGATGATGACGATGGTATCATTCGCTGTGCTATTCCTAAGAAATCATCTCAACAATGTAGTGTAGCAGCAGAACAATACTGATAAAATAATAATAATAAAAATATTTATATATTATTTTATATCATTAAAATGAAATAGGAAGCCGCTAAGAGACGCTCAGATCCACAGTGACACAACAACACTGATCTTCTTCTTCTTCTTCTTCTTTTATATTTTTAACGGCGGTTGGCATCCAGCTTATTGGTGCATTACCGCCCCCTTCTGTTCCGGAGTGTGGATCAGTGTTCATTAAAAAAAAAAAAAAAAATTAAAAAAAAAAAATTAATTATTGCTAATTACCCTTCCTTCTTTACCCTCATATCCTATAATAAAGCCCAGTTTCCTTTAAAAATACTATTAATTCTCTCACCTGTGCTCTATCACTCATACCTAGGGTTGTTTTTAAAGTGAGTTTCTTCACCCCTACCTCCTTCAGATTATTTTCCATTATCTCGCTCTCCCTCTGGTATCTCCTACAATGTAGAATTACATGTTCCACTGATTCCTCTTCCTGACATTCCTCACACAGGCCCGTCTGATGTTTCCCTATCAGTTTTAATGTTTTATTTAGAGCACAATGTCCCAGCCTTAATCTTGTTAATACAATTTCCTCTTTTCTGTTTCCACTTCCTACCTTATTTACTTTGACACTCTTTTGAATTTGGTATAGATGTCTCCCTTTCCCCTCATTATCCCACATTTCTTGCCATTCGTGGTTAACTTTTTCCCAGATTATGCACTTCACTTCCGCTTTACTGATTCTTATTTGCATTTCTACCTTTTCCTTTTTTAAGGCCTTCTTTGCGACCTTATCCACTTTTTCATTCCCCTTCACTCCTATGTGCGCTGGGACCCATAAAAATGTAACGTGTCCTCCCTGGTTTGTTATTCTTGTAACTGAATAAAGAATTTCATTTAGTATATCTTGTCGACTTTTTGAATGGAAAGATATTAAACTTGCTAGGACTGCCGCTGAGTCTGAGCATATTACGACTTTGACTATCTCCGTTTTTTCCACCCAGCGTAATGCAACTAAAATTGCCACCATCTCCACTGTATATACTGCTAAACTGTTAGATGTTCTTCTATTAACTTCAATTCCTCTTGCTGGAACCACCACACCAATTCCTGTTATTCCTGTCTCTGGGTTTTTAACAACACTGATGTCTTCACTTCCAGGTCAAGAAGCTGTCAATCAAAAACTCAGTAGCCAATGAGAACACACCGCTGCTAGCCCCCATGAGAGATTTGTGCCAGAAGGGTGAACGAAAACTTCAGAATCGTAAATGAAAACTCTGGAAGCGTATTTGTAAGTACAGATCAACGAATGAAAGAGGAGAAAACCATTGCAAAACATGCAGTGTATTAAAAACGAAGTCAAACATTTTGCATGCAATTATTTATTTTTTCATTTTCAAAGACATTTTATTCCGTTTCAATTTATATTTTCATACGTTTCTTGAAAAATTACATTAATTTTAATCGGCACAAAGTTAATCCCATACTTTTCCCCCTTTTTTATAGAAACACTAAATGACAAACAATATCACCACCACCAGTCCTAAGTTCAGTCAACATGACAAATATGCATTCATACATGGTTATTCTAATTACTGAAGTTATATCATCATATAATGCTAAATTATCATAATATCATATTATCATGCTTGACTGACTGATGCTAAGTGTTAGCAGATAAATATTGTAGATTAATGTACAGTGTTTTATAATAATAATGTATTCTATTTAGTGTCCATTTCATTAATTTAACATATTTAATATTGGGGCATCCAAGTTATTTGACATTTAAACATGTTTTAGAAAAGTAACGCAATAGTTACTTTCCCTGGTAATTAGTTCCTTTATAATGATGTAACTCAGTTACTAACTCAGTTACTATTTGTGAGAAGTAACTAGTAACTATAACTAATTACTTTTTTAAAGTAACGGGCCCAACACTACTCACCCTCATGTCGTTCCAAAACCCGTAAAACCTTTGTTCATTTTCGGAAAACAAAATAAGATTTATTTTTTTAATGAAATCTGAGAGCTTTCTGACCCTGCATAGACAGCAACAGAACTACTGTGTTGAAGGCCCAGAAAAGATGTAAGGACATTGTTAAAATAGTCCATGTGACATTAATGGTTCAACTGTAATTTTATGAAGCTATGATACTTTCTGTGTGCAAAGAAAAAAAAACTGCTTTATTCAACAATTAGTGTCAGTCATTGACGCGTGTTCACAAGAGTACCACAACAATCAAGGTTGAAACACTGATGTCACATGGACTATTTTAACAATGTCTTTACTACCTTTCTGGGCCTTGAATGCGTCAGTTGCATTGCTGTCTATGCAAGGTCAGAAAGCTCTCGGATATCATAAAAAAAAATTAAAATCTCAATTTGTGTTCTGAAGATGAACGAAGGTCTTATGGGTTTGGAACGACATGAGGGTGAATAATTAATGACAGCATTTTAATTTTTTGTGTGAACTATCTCTCTAAGAACCTGACTGAGCACTATGAAGACAGGATCTGTGTCATTATGTCCATATAATATATTGTCCAATACAAGCCAACAATGATATAATACATACAAGACAAAATGCTTTCTCGTGCATTTTGCCTGGAATGACAATATGTCAAACTAAAGACAAATATGATAACAATGAAAAGCAGTATATGTACATAGTAAAACAAATTTATGTTCCAAACAGTTAAATGCTAATTCATGAAAAGTCTGTATTTTCAGTCCTTTTGTTTCTCTCTCTTTCAGTTTATGAAATGAGGGTGTGAATGAGGGTGTAACTGGATGATCTGCATTCATGTTGTTCTCTCACAGTGACAAACTGAAGTCAAGAAATGACAGTGTATTAATGACAGCAGGAATGTAGACAGTTGAACTACTCTGAATAATTAGTCATATGTACAGGGATTAAAGCACTTGTATGTCTGTCACTGTGCGTGTCTCCGTTTTGTGGACAAACTTGTACCCAGAAGTGAGTTAAATCCAACAAATCCAAATTTGGGGGGAAATCAGGGACATCCTCGTTTGTATTATTGACAATAAGGTCAATAAACTTTTCTCTTGTTCCTGTTGGGGTTAAGTTCTATAATTATTATTGGGGGGAATATAAGTACAGTCCCATTCAGATAGTAAACATGTAAGTGTGTGTGTGTGTGTGTGTGTGTGTGTGTGTGTGTGGTCCTGATATTCCCTATGGAGACCAAATGTCCCTGCAAGAACAGTACAACCAGTAAATGTTGCCCTTGTGGAGACATTTTTGGTCCCAATGAGGAAACAATCTTATAAATCATACAGAATTAAGCTTTTTGAAAATCTAAAAATGCCAGTAGTGTGTGAGGAGTAAGGTTAGGTGTAGCGTTAGATTAAGGGGATAGAAAATACAGTTTGTACAGTATAAAAACCATTACATCTATGAAATGTCCCCATAAAACACAGAAACCTGTGTGTGTGTGTGTGTGTGTGTGTGTGTGTGTGTGTGTGTGTGTGTGTGTGCAGGTTTATGTGGTTTATGAGGACACAAATTTGTATAATGACATGGGTATGACAGAGGTATTACAATTTGAAGGTGTTTTATGAGGACACTGCCTATGTCCCCGTAATTCAAAAGGCTTAAAAAACATACTAAATGGTGTTTTTTTGAAAATCTAAAAATGCACAAAGTCTCCTGTGAGGGCTAAGTTTAGGTGTAGGGTAGGTGTAGGGCAATAGCACACACAGTTTGTTCAGTATAAAAACCATTACGCCTATGGAGAGTCCCCATAAACCACAAAAACCAACATGTGTGTGTGTGTGTGTGTGTGTGTGAGTGTGAGTGTGCGCAAGTGAAAAAGGGAGGAGCTATGATTGTTTCTCTCTAAACACCTGCCCACTCACCTGCTCATCTGATCTGAACATTAGCATTAGCCGTCAATCCAGTCCAGTATGACATTCAGAGAGAGTTTTTCTGGATGTCTGGAGCCCAGATATGAAGACAAAAAAAAAAAAAAAAAAAAAAAGTTGCCTTGTTTTCAATTCTCTCTCTTTCATTCATTTAAATTTCTTTGCAGCTCTTGACTGAGGATGCTGCTGGAAGGGTGTTGGTGTTCTTGTCCTCCTCTTACAGTGATGATAAACTGAATTCAAGCATGACTGCATTGAGACTCAATTAGAAGAGCAGGAATATATAATACATCATTCAGAGAAATGATTAACTTGAGGATCATGATCCAGAATACAGGACAAAATGGAAGCTTCACTCCAGTATTCATGTAAGTTTGTTTCATTTTTTTGTTTTGCTTATTTTTGTGCTGGTCTGATGTTGGTCTGGTTTTGGTTTTGCTGATGGATCATGGTCTTTCTTCTGATTGACCAAGCAAGTCATTTGCCTAATTTCAGCCATAATTGACATTTATTATATACTCAGTGTTCAGTATGTTGAAACACTGTGAGTGCATTTTGATTTGTCTGTGTTTACATAATAATGATAATAATAATAATTGTTGTTGTTTTGTTCACTATCATTATGAGGCTTTTTTTATTAGGTGTGAAAAAATAATGCAGCTTTTTAAATTTTAAATCTAAAACAGATGTTATTTGTCTGACTGATCAGAATCAGAATCAGAATCAGAATGAGCTTTATTGGCCAGGTATGTTTACACATACGAGGAATTTGTTATAGTGACAAAGCTCCACAGTGCAACAGAATGACAGCAACGGGACAGGACACAGACAACAAAAGAACACTATACAAATATACAAATAAACAAATAGGCAATGTAAAAAAAAAAAAAAAAAAAGCAAAAACACTATGCAATACAGACAATCATGTGTGTACAGGTCTGACGTGCAAATTTGAAATGGAAAAAATTTAAATAAAAAATATGAATAAATAGTTGTAAAATAGTGTTGTGTGTTCCACGTTAATGTCAGGTGTTCATGAGATGGATTGCTTGGGGGAAGAAACTGTTCCTGTGTCTGGTCGTTCTGGTGCTCAGAGCTCTGTAGCGTCGACCAGACGGCAGCAGTTCAAAGAGGGAGTGTGCTGGGTGTGAGGAGTCCAGAGTGATTTTGCCAGCCCTTTTGCTCACTCTGGATAAGTGCAGTTCTTGGAGAGTAGGGAGGGTTGTACCAACGATTCGCTCAGCAGTCCGGACTACCCTCCGTAGTCTTCTGAGGTCAGATTGGGTAGCTGAGCTGAACCAGACAGTTATTGATGTGCAGAGGACGGATTCAATGATGGCAGAGTAGAACTGTTTCAGCAGCTCCTGTGGTAGGTTGAACTTCCTCAGCTGGCAAAGGAAGTACAACCTCTGCTGGGCCTTTTTCACAATGGAGTCTATGTGAATGACCCACTTCAGGTCCTGGGAGATGGTGGTGCCCAGGAACCTGAATGACTCCACTGCAGTCACCGTGCTGTTCATGATGGTGAGTGGGGGGAGAGCAGGGGGGTTTCTCCTGAAGTCCACAATCATCTCCACTGTTTTGAGCGTGTTAAGCTCCAGGTTGTTAAGACTGCACCAGTCAGGCAGCTCCTTAACCTCCTGTCTGTAGGCAGACTCGTCACCGTCCTGAATGAGGCCGATCAGTGTGGTGTCGTCTGCAAACTTCAGGAGCTTGACAGAGGGGACTTTAGAGGTGCAGTTGTTGGTGTAGAGGGAGAAGAGCAGTGGGGAGAGAACGCAGCCCTGAGGGGCTCCAGTGCTGGTGGTGCGGGTGCTGGATGTGTATTTTCCCAGCCTCACAAGCTGCTGCCTGTCTGTCAGGAAGCTGTTGATCCACTGACAGACGGAGGTAGGGACGGAGAGCTGTGTCAGTTTATTCTGAAGGGTGTCCGGGATGATGGTGTTAAAAGCAGAGCTGAAGTCTACAAACAGGATCCTCACATAAGTCCCTGGTCTGTCCAGATGCTGCAGGGTGAAGTGCAATCCCATGTTGACTGCATCATCCACAGACCTGTTTGCTCTGTAGGCAAACTGCAGGGGGTCCAGTAAGGGTCCAGTGGAGGCCTTCAGATAAGCCAAAACCAGTCTTTCAAATGATTTCATGACCACAGACGTTAGAGCCACAGGTCTGTAGTCATTAAGTACAGTAATTTTGGGTTTCTTTGGGACAGGGATGATGGTGGAGCGTTTGAAGCATGAGGGGACTTCGCACAGCTCCAGTGATCTGTTGAATATCTGTGTGAAAATGGGGGCTAGCTGGTCAGCACAGGATTTAAGGCAGGCTGGTGACACACCGTCTGGGCCTGGAGCTTTGACTGATATGACTGGTTAGTTGAATTCTCTGAATCATAACAAGTTGAATAAAAGACCAGCTCTGCATTTTGTTGTGCAGTTTATGACTCACTAATGTCCAGACATGACAGACAGAGCGCTGGAGTTATAACAACAGCAAAAAAAAAAAAAAAAAAAAAAAAAAAATTACAACTATACTTAATGATAAAGATTCAGTAAATTATCAATAACCATAAAGCCATCAAGAGTTAGCATTTGCTGAAAAGCAAGTAAACATCAAATTCTCTCTCAGGAGTCTTAAATGTATGTTAGTAACTTTGGGAAAGAAGAACTATAATATACTATAATAGTATAATCTATTATAATAATCTATTATAATAGAACTATCATCACGTGCTGGTGACGTCACTTTCTTCAACGTCATCGAGGTGCGCATGGCAAATTTATACGGAAGTGTTTCAGTACTTTTTGTTTGAAAAAGTGCTATTTTACCTTTATATCAGACATATTTATAAGTTATATAATTGAATATATCATATATGAATAATAAATGGGCATCATGATCTTCAGGTATGTTTGATGGATTCAGAATGAAACGATGTTTTGACAGACGAGTCGTAGCTTCTTAATGTATCTGTGTTTGGCCTGGTTTGTTTAGATCTTCAACTGCTTTATTTAAAACAAGCATTAACAGGAAAGTCATTAATACATCAATCAGAGTAATTAATATCTATAGGGGATATCAAATAACTGTATTTATGCATGTAACATTTTTATTTGAAATTAGTGTTAGCATTTGTATTGACAGCTGTTTGTACTTCATTGCCTGCAGTTTGTTTTAGTTGATAATTAGATTTTCCTTTAGTCTCGCAGTGCATTGAAGATAACGTTATGAGTGAAGATGCCTGCTTTACTGAACTGTAACATATTTAGAGATGAGTTTAGTATGTACATGAAGATGATCACCAAGATGATGCCACTTCCTATATTATATTAAGGGGCATAAATCAAAACATTTGCTAATTTATTTTTGCCCCAGTTCTGAGAGGAGAATCACCCCAAGTGCCTCAGTATAACTTCACGCTTCAAATAAAAACAATATTACTATTTTACACTCTTTCTAGATCTAAATTATCCCTCATATAAAATAGCATACTCTTAATATCCAAACCTAAAGTAAATTCACTGATCATTACTATCCAGTGACAAAGATAAGGGAGTAATTATCTGACATTAGTGCTGCTAGTGTAATGCTCTGCTGGTTGAGATTAAGAAATGTGTTTTCTGTTTTGTAGTTGTTGCTTCATCTTTGTATTTGCAGTGCTGGTGAATAAAGGTGAGTAAGAAGCAAACTACGTTTGAAAGATTAAGTCATGCTGCTTGTATAAACTGTGTGTTTATAGTTTGTATCATTTCAGTGTCTCTGCAGGTCACAGTAGAGGGTGTTATTGGAGGTTCTGTTGTCCTGCCGTGTTCTTCAGCTCAACATGATCATGAACTTCAAGACATTGATGTGTATTGGGTATATAGTGGCAGCACAAATGTGTTTGATATAATCAAGGGTAAAGATTCAGTAGAGGGACAAGACCCATGGTACAAGAACAGAGCTGAAACTTTCCCTGATGAGTATCCGAGAGGAAACTTCTCCCTTAAACTCATCAATCTTCAACAAACTGATGCAGGAACATACACCTGTCTCATCACACACTCATCTGAACATAAGACTGTAGAGCTGATCATCAAAGGTGTGTGAAACTGGTTGATTAATGAATGATGTTTTTGATTACATTTAATAAAAGAAAATCTGAATAAGTTTTTGAACAGATATGTTCCAGTCTGAAAGCTGCTGTATATAAATGTTAGACAGATCTGTTGCGTTTATCACAATGTAGTGATGTTGTTTGTTCTTTGCTGTTCTGTTGCAGATTCAACTGAAAAAGGAAACAAAACCAATGATCAAGAAAACCCAAACCAAGCAGAATCGGTACCAAATGTGGTGACATCACCTTTTCAGTTGGTTAGCATTGTAGTATCTATATTAGTATTATTAATAGTTATTATTGTCTGTGTCATCATATTTTACTTGAGAAAAAAAAGAGCTCAAGCTCCCTTATTCTCATCTGCCACGATTGAAGAACAAACAACAGCGACTTAAACGGGTCTAAAAGTTTCACTTTACACTTTCTCTGACACTTACTCAGACAAGACAGTGTTTGTTTGTTTGTTTTTGCCATGTGCACTGCTTTGTTTTTATTAACTGAATGAGATATTGAAAATCTGAGATCTTTTTTTTAAATAGTTTAATAATGACTGAATCGGTCAGTATGTTGCTGTCTTAACATTTCTGTAACACAAGTGCTCTTTCTAGTTGTGTTTGCCAGAATAAATGTATTTGTATTCTTTATGTATTATTTTATATTTGTTAAATTGTTGCTGCACATCATGTAAAGTATTCAGAAGATAAAACAGATAATCGTGTTGTCTTTTGCATCCTTGAATGAATTTGCTTCATATGCACTATTCAAGTTTGATAAGGTTAGATCTATAAGTTATAATATGTCTGTTCATCTAAATGCATGAGCTTCATGAGAGTGTGGAAAGATTCTGCCGCCTGTTGACTTTAGATCTCTAAAATCTACTGCAGTATTCTCAGGTATATTCAGAGCTGAAGAAACTTGTGATTCATTGTATGTGGATGATCTCAATGTTCAAGACTAAATAAATTGTGCAGTTGAAATAATGCATCTGTTGTGTTCACATTTTCTTATTTCTAAAATATATAAATTCTTGTAGAGCATATCGGATTTATTTGATGTAATCATACACAAAATGCACATTTGGATGAGATTCTTAATCAAATGTCTCAAAAACTACTTCTTCCTTACAGATGCTGAATGTACAGTTTCAGCAGATGAAATACTTTTGAGTCAAAGTATAATTCTAAATGCTTTAAACTAAAGCATATATTAAACTACTTTTTTTATAAGTCCATGTAGTTTCTCATTTGATCTACATACTACAAACTAGTGGCTTTGCTGAAGCCATTGATCATTTTAAACAAAACCCATTTCCAGGAGTAGATTAACAGTTTATCTTCGTAATTTTACTGATTTTAAGCTAAATCATTTTTCCCTTTTGCAAGTTTTCATTCAAAGCATTACGAAAGCTCTCTTCTCCTACTCTTATACTAAAGGTGTCATTGTGTTGCTCCCAAACCCATTTTGTCTTCTTAATCACAATTACAAGTCTTAGTTTTTAGCATCTTAAGGATGTACAATACACTATATGCCAGTCCATTTTTGTTGGGTAGGTGTATTTCATATATTATTAGATTAATTTAGGATGTTTTGGGTTACTCCAGGGTTGTCCAATCCTGTTCCTGGAGGGCCACTGTACAGCAAAGTATAGCACCAATCCGATTTAAACAAACCTGAACCAACTAATCAAGATCTTCCTTGGCATAAACCTAAAGGCAGTTGTGTTGAGGCAAGTTGGAGCTGAACTCTGCAGGACACCGGCCCTCCAGGACCGAGTTTGGACACCTCTGGATTACTCAGAAAAAGCTCTCCTCATTTCATGCATTGGATTTTGTAGAGACAAATTGAGCAAAACTCCCTATTAAAGGCCAGGGCATTTAAAGAGGTCATCCTCCAGGAGTTAAACAGGACAGATGTGACAAATGGTCATGAACTTGTACATAGTGTCAATAAGGGTCAGAGCAGTATACTTAAAATTAGGGTGGACATACTAGAATTTTGTGTTTGTTTACTTACTTATTTTACATATGTTAATGACATATTATTTTCTAAGTTTTTATTAAATATATTAAGAAATGTTAATTTAGCCATCTTTACATTAAACATATTAGTGACCTTTAAGAAAAAAACAAAATTTTGTATTTGTTCAGAAGGGGCTATGCTGAGTACTGTATACCACATGGAATTGATATTAAAGATATAGATTGTACCGGTACTTCAAATTCATAAGATCATAGAGATCACTACCTCGTCTTGTGTTCACTGTGTGTATGAGATTAGCCATATCGTCATTGACTTAGTAGATCTGTTATTCCAACCACTGAAGACAGAAACTTGTCTGATTTCTCTGAACTGCTTTGCCTATCTATAAATACAGATGAACTCGATGTAGCAACTATCAATATGGGCACTATTTTCTTTAGCATTCATTAGCATTATTCCCGTCAGGTTAAAAAAAGGTTAAAAATAAACATCCTGCACCAAGGTACAAGTCATACTCATACTCTCAAGAGAACAACTCATAACCTTGAGCTCAATGGGGATTTGTTTTTACACAGTACATGCATAAATACATTGAGTTGCTGCCGTGTGAATGTACTTAGTTGAACTTATATGTCATTTTCTGTTTGTTAATATTAAAACTGCTTATCATTTACCAAATCTGATTCTTTAATTTCCTATAAGACATCATTCAGTTACGTCAGTGTACACTAGGCTCTGGAGTTTCTTGATGGCTCAGTCCCATCTGTATTTCAGCAGCAACATTTGGTAGGGAAATGGCTGTGGGATCTTTTGACTCGTGGCAGTGTTTATATCTCCAGTGTCCTGGAGCCGAGTGTCACGCCTTAGTGACAAAACTTCAAACATCAGCTGACACGCAAACTAAACACGTATCTATGTATTTGAGAACCAGTCTGATCACTTTAGTGTCATTATGTCCATATAATACAGAAACCCAATACAATTTTATAATACAAACAATACAAAATGCTCTGCTTTTGAATTCCAGGTATTTGTTGGATGAATAATAAATAAATAATAAACTAAAGGCAAATTAACATGATAACAATGAAAAGGAATAGATATACAACAAATGTGTACCAAAAAGATTGATTCAACCAAGGAAACACACACAAAGCACAGCTATATGCCAATATGACTATAAACCAAACTGAATGAAATTTGAATGGCAAATTTATGAGCAGGTTGTATGTTTGACCCCTTTGTTTCTCTCTTTCGGTTTCTTTGCAAGTCAAACTGAGACGTCACTGGAAGATCTGCATTCTTGTTGTGATCCAGAAGAGAAGATAAAGGTAAAACATAAGAGTGTATAAAAAGACACAATGACAGCAGGATTGTTCAGAAAACTACACTGTTTGAATATGTGCAGAAATAACTTTGTATTTGTATGTGTGGAAACATGCACAGTGTCATATAGGCTACTGTATATTTACATAAAGTATGACAGAAGCCAATAATCTTATTGAATAAATACACAAATTAAAAGTTAAGTGGAATAAAAAGTGTTAAATGTGTTGATGAAGTGTTTATAGTCTTAAATGTCTCTTGAGTTTGGTGATTGATCTGTAAGCAGTGAGGCATTGTGGGTCTACTCTAGAGAGCCTCTAGTGGTGAAGTGTGCTGTAGGTTTAGGGTGTGACAGTGATTGAAGGAGGTTTTGTGGGTCTAGAGAGCCTCTAGTGGTGTAGTGTGCTGTAGGTTTAGGGTGTGACAGTGATTGAAGGAGGTGTTGTGGGTCTAGAGAGCCTCTAGTGGTATAGTTTGGTGTAGGTTTAGGGTGTGACAGTGATTGAAGGAGGTGTTGTGGGTCTAGAGAGCCTCTAGTGGTGTAGTTTGGTGTAGGTTTAGGGTGTGACAGTGATTGAAGGAGGTGTTGTGGGTCTAGAGAGCCTCTAATGGTGTAGTTTGGTGTAGGTTTAGGGTGTGACAGTGATTGAAGGAGGTGTTGTGGGTGTAGAGAGCCTCTAGTGGTGTAGTGTGCTGTAGGTTTAGGGTGGGACAGTGATTGAAGGAGGTGTTGTGGGTCTAGAGAGCCTCCAGTGTTGTAGTGTGCTGTAGGTTTAGGGTGTGACAGTGATTGAAGGAGGTGTTGTTGGTCTAGAGAGCCTCTAGTGGTGAAGTGTGCTGTAGGTTTAGGGTGTGACAGTGATTGAAGGAGGTATTGTGGGTCTAGAGAGCCTCTAGTGGTGTAGTGTGCCGTAGGTTTAGGGTGTGACAGTGATTGAAGGAGGTGTTGTTGGTCTAGAGAGCCTCTAGTGGTGAAGTAAGCTGTAGGTTTAGGGTGTGACAGTGATTGAAGGAGGTATTGTGGGTCTAGAGAGCCTCTAGTGGTGTAGTGTGCCGTAGGTTTAGGGTGTGACAGTGATTGAAGGAGGTGTTGTGGGTGTAGAGAGCCTCTAGTGATGTAGTTTGGTGTAGGTTTAGGGTGGGACAGTGATTGAAGGAGGGTGAGTTGGTTGGTTGTGCTCGCTAAACAAATGACCTCTGTTTAATTTTAGTTGTTACATCGGCTATAAACCTCACTGTATGAGTAGATAACAAATCAAACACAAAATAATGAAGAGCAAATGTTCTTAAAATTATTTCATAATGCTGTTTTAAAAAAGTGCCTTAACTACAAAGTAAATTAAATCATATTAGATATAATGTAGTAAACTCATACAGAACTGAAGCTGTGTGAGCCTGGTGTTGTTGTTTTGGCTTAAATATTTCAGTATTAAGTTATCTGATTTCCTCATTACAAAACCTTGCAAGATCAAAACATACAGATAGCTTCATTTTACTTCACTTTAACAATATGAAGTTTCAACGTCAGTGCACTAAAACAGATAGTAATTCTGAACTATCACGAATGACCTAAGCAGATTTATTTCTATTATGCAGAAGTTATATTTTAAATGCGGTTATAATATATAGTGGTCATAGTCTGTCTCTTATTATTTCTCTTTCAGTTTTCTGAAATCGTTTTGTTGAAGTGTCTCAGTGGAAGCAGCTCTTGTCAGACTAGCTTTTCTCTTCTTCAGTCAAAGGAGGTTAACAGTCAGATAGGCTAATTGTAGTTCAAATATAAATAAACAATGTTATTAAATGTATTTCATTTTTGCTTTGATAACCTGATGTCAAGAATAAATCGTCTTTTTTCTTTTCTTATCTGTTTTTTTTTTAATAAACCGGAACTTACTTCCGGTGTTAGCCACTTGGGGTTGCTGTTTCTCCACTGACCCCCACCCCACACCACACACTTTTCCAATGAAGTTCACGTGTAAATATTTAAAACAGCATTAAAAGCTTATTAACTATACTCAAAGCAATATAAAACATGTGTGAATTAACTGTGTAGATATACTGCAGGCTACAGTAAAAGCAGACACACTGCAATGCTGCTTATTCCATTGAGTTTAAGACAACCGGTAGACAGTTGTACTCGGTTAAACCTCCACTCTAGACAAAGGCAGGCGCGCAGATGGCACTGGGGACGGGGGGACATGACCCCTCCAGATTCATAGTGACCCGATCCGTCCCCCTCACTGTTTCTACGAAAGGCGACATCGGTAAACAGAGGATCAATCAGGGTTTCCTCTAGTTGCGGCCCGGACCGCCGCTCCTTTAAACGTGCACAAAGCGATTTTTGAAAAACGCTTTTGACCCAGTGCCTGACCGAGTCCTAAAACACACTTGCAGCCAACCAGCAGTAAGGGGGCGTGTCTTGTACTGATAGACAGAAGAGAGCGCTCAATTTGAGTGTACAGGACGGATATTAGCAGATCGACTACAGATAGAGAGAAATGGCAGATAAAAAAGAGGAAAATATCAAAGAAATAAAACATTAAAAAGAAGGGTTATGATCAGGCAAGAGTTAGGACCCGTGTAAATATTGGAGCAGCTTTCCAGCGGTGGAGAGAAACTTAAGGAGCGGGAAGGGCTCAAATCGGACGCAGAGGTTGTGTTGTTTCTTTTTGACAGGTGAGTAACGTTGATTTTGCTTTGTTTCACACAACTTATCCTTGTTGGCTTTTGCTTGAATATGCTTGTGTCTTCTTCACTTGTTTCCGCGATCGTCGTTGCCATGGTTGTGTACATACATGTGGGGCGGAGGTATCAAAATAGGGGCGAGGTCCTGTTGTATGGGTGTGTTTGTTTTGGTGCTTTCAAATATCAACATCGTTTGGCAAAAGCCGCTTAGTGCACCATTAATTACTGCCGCCACTGCTTCAGAATCGGGTCGGGGCAGACGCAGGCTGACGCACAATAATAATCTACCGGTCACCATTACTTTGTACCCATGTTCTCACTACACGCTGTTCTGTTGTCAACATGACGATGGTGCTGCCACCGACGTTTACGTTCTCTGTGTGTATGTGCTACGACTCCTGACTCGACCAATGTTCCCTTTCATTTTTTTTCTTGCTGAGCAAAACTTTTCTCTATTGGGCGGACATTTCGGTCTCCTGAGCAAAAAACATTCTTTATACCAGAACTGTACAGCACGCACACAAAAAGTGTGTAACTTTTAACTTTAATATGCTATTTATATTTGATTTGACCCTTGACTAAATTATGTACATTTTAGGCTACCTGAGAAAAGTGTTTTTTTTGTTGTTGTTTTTTTACAGTATAATACACTGCAGTTCAAAATGTTGGGATCGGTAAAGTTTATTAAAGAAGTTTCTTATGCTCATCAAGGCTGTATATAAATAACAGTTTTCTATTTAAATATAAAATATAATTTGTTCCTATGAAGCAAAGCTGTATTTTCAGCATCATTACTCCAGTCTTCAGTGTCACATGATCCTTCACAAATCATTCTAATATGCTGATTTATAATCAATGTTGGAAACCGTTGTGCTGCTTCATATTTTGTGGGATGTGTGATATTTTTTCTGTATTCTTTGATATGTAAAAAGTTAAAAAGAACTGTTTATTCAAAATATAAATTTTGTGTTACAATACACACTACTATTCAAAGATTTCGGGTCAGTAATTTTTTTCTTTGCTTTTTTTAAAGAAAATAATACTTTTATTCAGCAAGGATGTGTTAAATAGATAAAAAGTGATAGTAAAGACTTATATTGTTAGAAAATATTTATATTTTAAATAAATGCTCTTTTGAACTTTTTATTTAATCAAAGAAAACAGTATCACCGGTTCCAAATAAATATGAAGTAGCACAACAGTTTCAACACTGATAATAAATCAGCATATTAGAATGATTTGTGAAGATCATGTGACACTGAAGACTGGAGTAATGATGCTGAAAATTCAGCTTTGATCGCAGAAATAAATTATGTTTTAAAGTATATTAAAATAGGAAACCAGTATTAGAAATTGCAATAATGTTTCACAATATTACTGATTTTTTTCTGTATTTTTGATCAAATAAATACATCCTTGATGAGCATAAGAGGCTCCGTTAAAAACAAGGTCGATTATTTATTAGGTTTATAATATAGGCCTAACATAATATAATATAATATCAAAACAAACTGAAGCATTTAAACAGACAGGATAGAATAGAATAGAAGACAAACTGAAGTATTAAAACTGAGATCTGTAAGTTAAATATAAAAAATCTAAACATTCACAGTTCGCACAATACACCTGCGTGTTACTGTAAATGTACCGTTCTGTGTTCATCATCCGCTATTTCCAGCACTTAATCAAGCCACTCTTCTTTAATACATGATGACGTTTTATTTCACATGCAGAGGTGGACAGTAGTGAAGTATTTTTACTTTACTCAAGTAAATTTATAAAGTATCTGTAGTTTATCAGAGGGTTTTTCTTTGGAAAACTTTACTTCACTTCATTCCAAAGCATAATGTCATACTTTTTACTGCACTACATTTCATAAATTAAAGTTGTTGTTTTTTTACCTTTAATGCTTAAGAACATTACAAATGTAGTACTTTCTTGTACTCAAGTAAATCTTTGAATTATTTTTACTTGAGTAAAAGAAAGAAAGTAATAGATTTCTAATGTAATTAAGTATTAAATGATATTTAAATTAATGATAGTGCAGTAAAAAGTAGGCTACAATATTATGCTATGGAATGTTGTGAAGTAAAGTTTTCTAAAGAAAAACACTGATAAATTTCAAAATAATTCTATAAATTTCATTTAAAGTACTGACACTTGATAAAAATACTTCAGTACTGTCCGCCTCTGTTCACATGTCATTGCGTTTGCATTGGCTTTCGATTTGAGCTATTTTGTCCGCAACCATTAAAAGATTTGGTTTCTACAACGACTCATCTTTCTATGAAACCTGTAAACCGCATTCACCGGTTATAACTCTAGAGCAATATCAACTCTTAGCAGTTTACCCGAGCATTGCAGTTCATTCGCTTTTACTAGAATTTAATCAAATGGATTTCCCAACTAATGTTTGCGTGTGTGCGGCACATTATTTCCTCTGCGCGGCTGCAGAGGGAACATTGCTCCTGACCCCGGGGTCCTATGAGGAGCTGGTAGCTGCCTCAATTGTGCCTGTAGCAGTAACCATAGTGATTTATCGTCTCTGACAGCGCTGGTGATTTTTCTGGACTGAAAAAATTGGACTGCAGCTTGGTCCCCCCCAGTTAAAAAATCCTATCTGCGCCCCTGGACAAAGGTGACAGACCCTGTTTGTCATTGGCTGTCAAGTGACCAGCCAAACATATTTATGGTTTTGGTTAGAGCTTCAGTTGAGTTTACCCACACTGTGTAGCCTAGTTACACTGTCAAAAAATACAAGGACACAACCTATAAAAATAATATATATAAAAGAAAAGCTACAATATTTTGTTGGGGTGACGGGTTGTATCAACAATAATTAAACTTACAGTAATGAAATTTAGCAATAAATACATGAATAAAGATATTTCTTCACATTTACCGTACTGTACTACAATTGGTTTTGATCTTGAGGCTGATATGTAACTTTTGTCTGCAGAAAGAAAGTGTGATATGAAATGAATACCTATAACATATTCATCTCTGTGTGGAGCAACCACTGAGAGGGTTATTGTGATTTTCAAAAGTTTTTAAAAAAGTGTTTAAAAAACCAAAGTAGTAAATAACACATAATTAATAGATAATAAACATAATGATCATTGATATGTATTGATGAATGAAGCAGCAAATGAACTCACCATTGAAGTATATTGTGGTGCTGTTGCTGAGTTTTGGAGGTGTTTCTGTGTTCATACAGTAATAAACTCCTAATTCATCAGCAGTCACATTATTTATAACCAGACGATGTTTAAACTGCACTGAATATTTCTTTCTGAATGTTTTATTAGGGTAAAAAGGTGATTTTGTTTGTGTTGAGAATGATCGTAGAATCACTGTTGGAGGATCTGCTGTTTTCAGTAAAATCCAATAAACCTCATTTTCATCAAGATCACAGTTTATGATCACATTTGATCCTAGATCAGTCAGTAGATCTGCAACTGCAGCTTGACAACACATTAATGCATCTAAAAGATAATACAAAATTAAATGAACATCATGATAGCTTAAAATTACTGTGAAGCATCAAACAATTTGTGACTGTTCACAAATTCACAAAGCTGAAGCTGAATGATCTTCATGTTGTTGTCATAATTATAGTTGTCAGAATGAAATCTGCTTCCCTCCACACAACAGCTAAGATGAATCTACTGCAGCTCTGAAGCAAAGACAGGAAGAAGAAAAAAACCTTCCACATCAAGCAGAGGAAGTCAAAGACAAACTCTCTCTGACCACGTATCTTTTCAACATCTAATGGCCATCACCAACATCACTAGGTCAAACTTAAATATACATACATACATACATATACAATTAGGTCCATACAGGGGCGGACTGGAACAAAATTTCAGGCCGGGAAATCTCACTCTCATCCAGGCCATCCCATACACCCACAACAAATTTTGAAACCGGACAACAAGATTTTTTGTTTCCTAGGCTGGGGCCGTGCAAAATAATTAAAGGTTATCTTTTGAACTTCCATTTTCAGTTTTAGTCTCTTCATTTTCTCTGACATCTTTCTGTCTCTCGTGTGTTTTTTTTCTTGTACCTGTCACTTTTCCATCAACACATCTCCACCTTGTTGCAAAACAGCCACCTCATTGTAATTTGTTTGCACATTTATTTTAGAAAAAAAATAGGTATTACATTATTGTTTTATCTTGTCAAAATTAGCACAATAATAGCTACATCTTGAATATATCTTTATAGAAAAATCTTAAAATTGAATATGTTTTTGCATTATCATGCACTCTTAAAACAAATGTTAAAAACAACACAACCTGTGTTATATTTTAACACACCTGTGTGTCAAGTTAAGAACAACACATTTTGTGTTAATTTCAACTCAACCAGTGTGATATTCTTCTTAAAACAGGTTGATAACATTAAAATATTTAACACACTAATGTGTCATAATGACACAAATATGACACAAATTGTGTGATTTATGACATATTAGTGTGTTAAAAAAAACAGATGTGTTAAAAACAACACAACCTGCATTATATATTAACACACCTGTGTGTCAAGTTAGGGACAACACATTTTGTGTTAATTAAATTTTTACACAACCAGTGTGTTATTCTTTTTAACACAGGCAGTGTGTTAAAATATTTAACACACTAATGTGTCAAAAATTACACAATTTGTGTAAGATGTGTTATTCTTAACCAGTTAAAATGAATGCAAAAAAAAAAAAAAAAAAACAGAAACAACTACAACTGACTTCCAGTCACAGCCTTAGATAAAATCAACTGAAATAAAACATTACATCTCTGAAGATCTCAGTAGAGGATGATTAAGCAACTTCACAAACAGCATCACCAGCTTCACTTATTACTAACCAGTTTGTCTAAAAAAGTTATTTAGAACTGATGTTTAGATGTTGACTTTGTTTCATTTGAACTTACCATTAATGTGATCAGTGTTTGCTTTAGTTGGGCTCTTGACCCTTGACTTTCTAACATTAGTATTTCTGTGGCTGCTGTAAATCTGTGTTTGCAAGGTTGCTGCTGATGAGTTAGTTGTCGTGAAATGTCCTAATTCACAGATCTCATCCAGAGTCCAAATGTGTGATTATTTGATGTTAGCAAGTAAAAATCAGGTGTGATGTCGATAAAATAATTTGTTTATCAGATAATTTGATGTATTTTAAAAACACATTGCACACAAGACATTTTGAACATCTGTACTACCTAGATGCAAATGTTCATCAAGAATCAGCATATGAATCTCAACGATGGTGACAATAAACAAAAAGCTTCATGCTGCAGTGCATTCTGGGTGCATCAATCAAAACTCATTCATGGCTCCCAGAATGCATTGTAACATGAATAAATTAAGCACCTGAATTATCTTAGTATTTTCTTTTATTCTTACTATTTGCTTTAATATTTGCTATATTTGTTGTGACTTTTTAGTAGCTTGTTTTGTGATTATAAAGGATCTGTTTATCTGAATATTTTGTTGATTGTCACCATTGTTGAGATTTGTGGGATTACAAATTGTGTTTAAATGTTTAACTTAGATTCTTATTATCCACTTCCTGACTCAATGTATAACTGTGCTTTGTCTCAATCAAGTCATGTTGATTGGCAGAGATTCAAAGAACCCAGACGTTGATTCAAAGAACCCCTGGCCAAGACGTTGATTCGTTAGGTTGATTGGATTAGTGTCTATCTTTCGGAGCCCCCTGGCCCAGACGTGGATTCGTTAGGTTGATTGGATTAGTGTCTATGCATTTGATTATGTTGATGAGATTAGAACCACGGGAAGTAGCAACAAACTAACGCCTCCCTCATGTGCTTGCTTTGTTTGAATTTGTCTCCACCTCCAAGAATCCCTCCTCCAAAATGCCTATAAAATAACCTTGTAAAGTTACTTAAGATTGAGATTTCGATGACTACAGCATACCAAATGCTTGTGTTCTCAATAAAGAATCCTGCTGACGATCCAATCTGATTTCTCCTGGTCTTCTCTTCTGAGTTTTCTACACTTTAGAAGAACCAAGTTCACAACAGATGGTGCCGTGCTCCGGATAGAATTCCAGCTTCCTCACCTGGAAACTTCCAGCTGAACAAAGATTCCCAGACTGAATTTTTCTCTCAACCAAGGGTTGTGGTGAGTGCTGTCTCTAATCCAAAAGAACCTAAGACCAGTACAAATTTTTATCCTCTGTGCCGTCAGAGAAGAGTTAACATACATCTGTAGGGTTTGTTTAACTAAGTTTATCCTCTAAAGTTTTTCTTTTAGAGATGAAAGTTATCCTCTGTTTCAGGCAGGGAAGATTTTGGCATTACGTGCTAAAAAGTGGTTATCCTCTGTTTCAAGCAGGGAAGGTTAGCATTTCGTGCTAATAATTTTGGTTTATCCTCTGTTTCGGGCAGGGAAGGTTAGCATTTCGTGCTAATAAGTTTGGTTTATCCTCTGTTCTTGTAGGCAGGGAAGATTAGCGTAAAGTGCTAGTAATTTGTGTTATCCTCTGCTTTGCCAGGGAAGGTTAACAATATTTGATGTGTTAACAAGCGTACCCTCTGTTGATCAGAGAAGTTTTAGTGTTTTGATTGTGTGGTAACAAAGAAACTCACAAAATGTTTAGAAATAATGCTAGACTGATCCCCACAACTGAAAAAGGTGGTCTAGCGACTCCTTTGTGGTCAGATAGAGAATTCAAATCACTGTTAGGAGTGCAAATGAACCTAATAGTCACTGAGAAAGTTAGACAAGAACTAACTCAGAAATATGAGATCCATCCAGACAAGACTTGGTCTGTAGATGAGTGTAAAAAGGTACTAGGAGCATGTATTCGCAAGAACAATGTGAAAGGCATTATCTGCTGCCACAGAGAATTTGGTTTAGCGCTAGCTACACAACAGTCTCAGCATAACTCAGAGTTAGAGGAACAGAACAAAGAGCTCCGTGCTAGAGTATCCACTTTGACTAAGAAATTGAACCTCAAGAAAGCTGCAGCAAAAACTGATGTGGAAGTTAGTCAGCCTGATAACATTTACCCTGATTTACAAGCGTTTTTTGAAACAGATGTAGCTCTCCAATCAGTAACTGATGTGCCTGCAAATTCTGTCAATGTGTGTGGTGCTAGGAGAAGATCTCAGGGAATTGAGGAAACTGATAGTGTTCCTCTCAATTCTTCTGTTGTGCAAATACAAACTGTTGCCAAAGCTTTATGTCCTAAAGATATAGAGAGACTATCTCAGAGTTTACCGTCAGCACGCACACATTTTTCTGATTTTAGAAGAATATTGATCAGTAAAATGCATCTTTATGACATGTCGTTGGCAGGAGTCACGCAGCTGATGTCAAAAATCCTAACTGAATCTGAATTCAACAGTTTTGAATCTGCTGTTGCTTCTGAACTGCGAAATGTCAGTAAGGGTGATTTACGAGAGGGTATTTTGAAAATCCTAAAGAATATCCTAGGACCCAAAATAGATTGGTCTAAAATTACTACCTGTGTGCAAAGGAAAGAAGAAACTGTGAGTGAATATACTGAGAGATTTTGTCAGTCAGCTGTAATTTACAGTGGAATTGTTGATGACCCTGAAAGTGTGCTAGAGGACAAGGGACCCCTGGTTCGTATCTGGTCAGATGGCCATGTAGCCGAATACAGAAAAGCTTTACCATTCTTAGATCTAACTTGGTCTAACAGAACTCTCAGAAGTAACCTAGACAGGTTAGCTACATGGGAAAGAGATGCTGATGTCAAGGCAAAAGTAAGAGTAGCAGCAGCTATGTTTAACACAACGAAACAAGACAATAGATGGTCTAAAAGAGAAAGCAAATGCAAATACTGTGGAAAATTAGGACATTGGGAGAAAGAGTGTAGGAAGAAGTTGCAAGATAGTAAAAGAAATGCTATGCATAATTCTGCTCCTTCTCAGCCTGCACACAACCCTGAAGTAGTTCCGCCAGTGACCACTGAAACTGTAGGACAGCTAGTTCAGGCTCTTCTAAGAGCACAACATGACCAAGAAAAAAACTAATTGTTGGGGCTGTGAGTAGCTACCTTTCCCCTGTAATCCAACACAATGACCAAAGAATTTTTGTGAAAGGTAGCATAAAAGAGAAAGAGATTGATTTTTTGCTTGATACAGGTGCAGAAATTACAGTAATCCCTACAAAATTGGCACAAGGTTTAAACATCCCATACAAGAAAAACAAACTTTGTTTAACTGGTGTAATAGGTGAAGATTCTGTTTTGTATGAAACTCCGCCCATAGAGGTACAATTTGGCCCAAAAACTCTGACTACAAAATTGCTATGCGCTCCATTAAATACAGGTGCAATTTTAGGCATGGATCTTCTGAGACAAATAAATCTAACTTTAGACATGTCCTCAGAATCTACTAGCATAAGAATTTCCTCAGCACAGATTTCTACCAATAATGCAACCCCTCCCGAGTATGCTTTCTTACAGAATCATCCAATTTGGGCTAAAGACAAGGATGATTGTGGGTTGTTGACAGGTGTAGAACCAGTTAAATTGACAGGAACTCCACCTCCGGTCACCAAACAATATCCGATTAATAAGGAAGCTATACAGGGAATCAAACTTATTGTAGAAAATTTGCTGACGCAAGGAGTGCTAGTTAAAACCAACAGTCCATGTAATTCACCCATATGGCCCATCAAGAAATCTAATGGGACATGGAGACTTACAATAGACTACAGAGTAGCCAATAAAAATATTGATAAAATCACCCCCCTAGTGGCAGATCCATCTACAATTTGTAATGGCTTACCATTAGATTGTAAGATTTTTTCAGTAATTGATATGTCTAATGGATTGTTTTCTGTACCGTTGCACTCTGACAGCCAGCCATGGTTAGCTTTCACAGTTGACTATGAACAATACCAGTGGACACGATTGCCACAGGGATTTCAAAACTCCCCAACCATATATCATCAGGCTGTCAGACGTGATTTGTGTGACCCAGAATGTCCGGTAAGACAGTCCACTATGATCCAATATGTCGATGATATTTTGATTGCCTCAACAGATCATGAGGTACATCAAACTGAATTGGCATCATTGTTGGACTATTTGCATAAAAAGGACACAAATGCAGCTTTCACAAAGCTCAAATCGCTAAAAAGCAAGTCACATTTCTGGGTCAAACAATTGGTGCAGGAAATAGATCCATTACACAGGATCGAGCGGCTTCAGTCAAAGCCATACCTCCGCCTACTACCATTAAAACACTCCGCTCATTTTTAGGAACAACAGGTTATTGTAGACCTTGGATTGAAGGCTATGCCTCGATTGCTCAGCCTCTCTATGATTTGTTGAAAGGCCATGGTAAAGATTCAGATACTGTTTGTATGGAAGAACTTCATCTCAAAGCTTTTAATGATTTGAAGAGAGCACTATGTCAAACACCAGCATTAGGAATTGCCCAATCTGATAGACCCTTTGTACTTTATGTCCATGAACACTTAGGCTTTATGACTGCATGTCTAATGCAAGATCATGGGGGCAGCTTACGCCTAATTCATTACTATTCCGGTAAACTTGACATAGTCGCTCAAGGTATGGGCCCATGCCTCAGAGCAGTACAGGCAGTTCATCTAGCGCTTCAGGCTTCATCACGAATGGTGTTAGGTCAGACTGTAAACGTAAAATGCTCTCACACAGTGTCCGCACTAATGAATCAAGCAAAAGTCACTTCTGTCACCTCCTCCCGTTGGGGAAATTGGTTAGCAACTCTCACAGCCCCGAATATTGTTATACAGCGTGCACCAGTCACGAACCCATCCTCATGAATGATGTCTGCAATGACTGAATTTGTGTTAGAGGATGAAGGCGAAATGACTCATGATTGTGTTACGCTTACATATGCAGCGAAAAGTGAAATAGCAGAAACTCCCATAGAGAACGCAGAATTGGAGTTGTTTGTTGATGGTTCAGCTCAAGTTATTGAAGGTAACAGACGAGCAGGATATGCAGTAACTTCCACCACTGAAGTAGTTGCTTCAGGTCATCTTCCAGATCATTTTTTCAGCTCAAGCTGCAGAACTAGTAGCCTTAACTAGAGCATGCACGCTAGCTTCAGGATCGGTTGCAAATATCTACACAGATTCCAGGTATGCTTTTGGGGTAATTCATGATTTTGGTGTCATTTGGCAAACCAGAAAATTTCTAACTTCTGCTGGATCCCCCATTAAGCATGCTGGATTAGTGAAAGATTTAATGTTTGCCATGAAACTCCCAAAGAAATTAGCGGTGATCAAAGTGAAAGCACATCTCACAACTAATACTACGGAAGCTAAAGGTAATGCTCTTGCTGATGTAGCGGCTAAACAGGCTTGTTTCTATGCAACTGTACAAGTGTGTTCAGGTAGTACAGCACAGAAGACAATTCTACCTCCTGAATCAATCGTTAATCTGTATAAAGACGTTCCTCTATATGAAGCATGGACATGGTTAGACAAAGGAGCCACTGTGGATTCATCCGGCTGCTGGACCAAAGGGGGAAAGTATGTTGCTCCCGAATCACTGTTGCCATATTTGGCTCAACAAATACACAGTTTGGGTCATAGTGGTCCAGCAACGATGAATCACAGGTTCTCAAATCAATGGTGGAATCCAAAATTCAGAAACGCAGCCACTGAAACAGTCAAGAGATGTGTTACATGTCAGAAAAATAATGATGTACCAGCAGCCACTACACCAGCAGCACATACCCCAGCTCCACCAGGGCCATTTCGTCACCTGCAAGTTGATTATATATCGTTGCCCCCTTGTAAAGGAAAAACTGACGTTTTGGTAGTAATAGACAAGTTCTCAAGATGGGTAGAAGCTTATCCAACAGGGCGTGCTACAGCTGCACATACTGCTAAATGTCTTGTCACTGATTTCATTCCCAGATGGGGATTACCAGATTGCATTGACTCAGATCAAGGTACCCACTTCACAGGACAGGTAGTCAAGGAAGTGTCTAGAATGTTGAAGATTAAGTGGAACCTTCACTGTCCCTATAGGCCACAAGCATCAGGACAGGTTGAACGATCAAACAGAACAATCAAAACCAGGCTAAGCAAAATGCATCAGGAAGGAGTACCATGGGTGGAAGCACTGCCCGCAGTACTGTGTAGTATGAGAGCATCACCTAACAGATCAGTAGGACTGAGCCCTCATGAGATTATTACTGGACGCCCAATGCAGATGCCAGGTGTTGATCTTAGAAATGCTGATGTGCACATTGCTTCAGATGCCCTAATCGCTTACTGTGAAAGCCTCACAAAGGCAGTGCAGTGCCAAAGAGAGAGTTGAGTCGTGTTGGCAGACTCCACCAGAAGGTGGACACACAATCATCCCAGGTCAATGGGTCATGATAAAGGCGTTCAGAAACAAGCCATTAGAGCCTAAGTAGTACGGACCACATCAAGTGATGTTGATTACAGCTGCTGCAGTATTGTGTCAGGGAAGGAAAACTTGGACTCATGTGTCACACTGTAAAGTTGTTCCCCCACCTACAGGGATAGGATAGGACACACGGACCAGTGAGGAGCCCAGGGAAGAACCGAAAGCAACAGGCTTCGGGGGCCAACCCTGCGGTGAAGATTTCCTCATAGGCCTTTCCCCATCCAATAGTCCATCCTTTCCTCACTGTTCTTTAGGTGTCGCAGGAATTGAGAAATAGGGAAAGAAGGAACAACAATAGCAGACTATATTTGAACAGAGGATACAACCCTAATGTTTGCAGACTCTACAACAAATACTGCTATGTGCCGTTGTTCTCTTTTGTTTTGGGTTTTTTTTTTTCTCTTCTCTTTCTCTGTGCAGATACCACTTGATGGCTGTCCTGAGATCCATATGCACCGCCCTTCTCACCTGCGGATGAAGCCACAACCTCTAGAAAACAACTAGACCCATTGCCGAGCCAACTATCACACAAGAAAGAGAAAAGAAAGAAGAAAGAAGAAAAATAAAAATAAAATACACAACGCAGAGACTCACATACGGGAACTTCAGTCATCCATCAACATGATCAAGATTTTCGTACTATTAACCATCATGGACATCACACAAAGTGTAGACCCCAGAAACAACATATTCTTAGAGCTGATGAATATGTCAAGAAATGCCTTGTTTGCTGGAAAGAACGTTTGCATGCCGCACGCACCTTCAGTAGGAGCAGGAATCCCATGGGTGGCACACCCTATCTCCAAATGTGATACGTGTACCTTATTCGATCATCATACTAGTGGATTATACAACAAGGATACATGTCACAACGTAACAATTCCTCCAGCTTCTTCGTGTTGCATTCCTGGACTACAATCCTACAACCTAACTTCAGCTATTCCCATCATGACAGATCTACTCATGCCAAGGATGTTCTATTGGTGCATGGAAAATCATGCTCCAGCATCGACTACACTGGGTGAAATTCCTCGTGAACGTTGCAGCTTTGTGATTGAAAGAAGAACCGAATTTGATGTGTACGTTACTACATCAGATACAAAAGAGGAGAATGAATTAAAAGAGTGTCTCTACGGGAACCCATCCCTACCGAATCTTTTTGCCATAAATCAGTGGTGTATGATTCCTCCACCGACTGGCACTTTGTGGTTATGTGGGACTTCTGTCTACAGCATCCTACCCAGCCATTTCAATGGCAGGTGCACCCTGGTTTATGTCCTACCAGCCATCAGAGAAAATACACACTCCACCTCATGTTCTCCACATCTACAAAATTCAGCTTCTACCAACAAAGATGGCTGCATTCCAGGATTCACTTGTGTACAAACGTGGTGGTCAAGAACTCTTGGTGCATTAATCCCATCGTATGGTGTCATGCAGGCTCTCGATCAAGTCAGAAGCCTGTCGGATTCTGTACAGAAATTGGCCAATGATACGGTTTTGGCCCTGGGCAACATCAAGGACACTCTTGCCTCGCACAAGATGATGATCTTACGGAACAGAGTGGCCTTGGATTACATTCTTGCAACACAAGGGGGAGCCTGTACCATTATCGGTCCTGAATGCTGCACCGGGTTAATGGATCCAACAGAGAACTTGAACAAAATCCAACAAGACATTCTTGGTCTTTCAGCAAAATTACACCAGATGACTGAAGATAATTCTTCATGGTTCGGAAACTTGTTAGGTAAACCCTGGCTGTGGATCAAAGAAATAGCAATTCTGCTGTTGTTTCTCCTACTTGCGTACTATCTATGCATCCACAGTATCAAGTGTTTCTTTCAGCAAATGACTCCCGCCTCTCACGAGGAAATGACAGTTCCAACCAGAAAAGATTATTACCCGTAAGAACTTCACGGGCCCTAATTGCATGTTTTGTTTCTGTGTCAGCATGCAATTACATATAAGCAACACAGAACATGTACAATGTGCCTGTAACGATTACAAGTTACAATAATTAACTTTTAAGTGTCTAAATGTGTATTTTGTGAGAGTTATTAGAACTCTCAAAGGGGGAATTGTGGGATTACAAATTGTGTTTAAATGTTTAACTTAGATTCTTATTATCCACTTCCTGACTCAATGTATAACTGTGCTTTGTCTCAATCAAGTCATGTTGATTGGCAGAGATTCAAAGAACCCAGACGTTGATTCAAAGAACCCCTGGCCCAGACGTTGATTCGTTAGGTTGATTGGATTAGTGTCTATCTTTCGGAGCCCCCTGGCCCAGACGTGGATTCGTTAGGTTGATTGGATTAGTGTCTATGCATTTGATTATGTTGATGAGATTAGAACCATGGGAAGTAGCAACAAACTAACGCCTCCCTCATGTGCTTGCTTTGTTTGAATTTGTCTCCACCTCCAAGAATCCCTCCTCCAAAATGCCTATAAAATAACCTTGTAAAGTTACTTAAGATTGAGATTTCGATGACTACAGCATACCAACAGCTTGTGTTCTCAATAAAGAATCCTGCTGACGATCCAATCCGATTTCTCCTGGTCTTCTCTTCTGAGTTTTCTACACTTTAGAAGAACCAAGTTCACAACAGATGGTGCCGTGCTCCGGATAGAGTTCCAGCTTCCTCACCTGGAAACTTCCAGCTGAACAAAGATTCCCAGACTGAATTTTTCTCTCAACCAAGGGTTGTGGTGAGTGCTGTCTCTAATCCAAAAGAACCTAAGACCAGTACAAATTTTTATCCTCTGTGCCGTCAGAGAAGAGTTAACATACATCTGTAGGGTTTGTTTAACTAAGTTTATCCTCTAAAGTTTTTCTTTTAGAGATGAAAGGTATCCTCTGTTTCAGGCAGGGAAGATTTTGGCATTACGTGCTAAAAAGTGGTTATCCTCTGTTTCAAGCAGGGAAGGTTAGCATTTCGTGCTAATAATTTTGGTTTATCCTCTGTTTCAGGCAGGGAAGGTTAGCATTTTGTGCTAATAAGTTTGGTTTATCCTCTGTTCTTGTAGGCAGGGAAGATTAGCGTAAAGTGCTAGTAATCTGTGTTATCCTCTGCTTTGCCAGGGAAGGTTAACAATATTTGATGTGTTAACAAGCGTACCCTCTGTTGATCAGAGAAGTTTTAGTGTTTTGATTGTGTGGTAACAAAGAAACTCACAAAATGTTTAGAAATAATGCTAGACTGATCCCCACAACTGAAAAAGGTGGTCTAGCGACTCCTTTGTGGTCAGATAGAGAATTCAAATCACTGTTAGGAGTGCAAATGAACCTAATAGTCACTGAGAAAGTTAGACAAGAACTAACTCAGAAATATGAGATCCATCCAGACAAGACTTGGTCTGTAGATGAGTGTAAAAAGGTACTATGAGCATGTATTCGCAAGAACAATGTGAAAGGCATTATCTGCTGCCACAGAGAATTTGGTTTAACGCTAGCTACACAACAGTCTCAGCATAACTCAGAGTTAGAGGAACAGAACAAAGAGCTCCGTGCTAGAGTATCCACTTTGACTAAGAAATTGAACCTCAAGAAAGCTGCAGCAAAAACTGATGTGGAAGTTAGTCAGCCTGATAACATTTACCCTGATTTACAAGCGTTTTTTGAAACAGATGTAGCTCTCCAATCAGTAACTGATGTGCCTGTAAATTCTGTCAATGTGTGTGGTGCTAGGAGAAGATCTCAGGGAATTGAGGAAACTGATAGTGTTCCTCTCAATTCTTCTGTTGTGCAAATACAAACTGTTGCCAAAGCTTTATGTCCTAAAGATATAGAGAGACTATCTCAGAGTTTACCGTCAGCACGCACACATTTTTCTGATTTTAGAAGAATATTGATCAGTAAAATGCATCTTTATGACATGTCGTTGGCAGAAGTCACGCAGCTAATGTCAAAAATCCTAACTGAATCTGAATTCAACAGTTTTGAATCTGCTGTTGCTTCTGAACTGCGAAATGTCAGTAAGGGTGATTTACGAGAGGGTATTTTGAAAATCCTAAAGAATATCCTAGGACCCAAAATAGATTGGTCTAAAATTACTACCTGTGTGCAAAGGAAAGAAGAAACTGTGAGTGAATATACTGAGAGATTTTGTCAGTCAGCTGTAATTTACAGTGGAATTGTTGATGACCCTGAAAGTGTGCTAGAGGACAAGGGACCCCTGGTTCGTATCTGGTCAGATGGCCATGTAGCCGAATACAGAAAAGCTTTACCATTCTTAGATCTAACTTGGTCTAACAGAACTCTCAGAAGTAACCTAGACAGGTTAGCTACATGGGAAAGAGATGCTGATGTCAAGGCAAAAGTAAGAGTAGCAGCAGCTATGTTTAACCCTAATGGGACGGCCGTATCGCCGGCGATACCAACTCGTTTTTTTTAAGACCAGTGCAAAAGACATTAAAAATACTCCGTCGATTTTGGTCGTACAGATAAGTGTTATACATCAATTGAAACTTTGAAGTGTCTATTATTTTTGTGTACACTCACAATAACAACAAAACTTTGTGGTTTTGGAAAAAAAAAAGAAAACAAACAGGATGCGCTCTTTGTCTTCTCCATCTCCGCGAGCTGCTCTTCAAAAAACGTCACTAAAATGAACTGTAACTCAGCGAAAACTCAACCCACGGACATGAGAGTTATATCTATAGAAAGCTGGAAGTGTCTACTTTGAAATGAAGTAAGTCTTATCGAAAACAAACATTCTGTGATGAAGTAATCCGTATGAAACCAACACGATGTCCAGTCTGTCCCGTCTAACTCATTATTTCTAATGCGATCCCGCCCCCTCGCGTTCACATGTAAATAGCTGCGTGAGCCACGTGCTCGTGGAGACGCCCAACAACAAAGCCAGATGTTCCTCGCGCCAACATTACTGTTCGTTTCTGGAAGAAGACATGCTGAATAAAAGCTGGATTTGCCTCAAAATAAGAGCAAGAGTTCATCCAGAAGAGAAGAGCGATATGATGAGTAAGTAATGTTTCTTTTTTTTGCATTAGTTAACGTGTTATTGTGACTCAAACTTGAACGCGTTTATTTGTTTTCCCAAACGACAACATGATGAATGCTACAATGTTTAGAAAAATGTTTAATGTTCACAAATGGATTGAATAGCGTGCTAAACTATAATAATTAGTTTCTCAGATATAAAATATCCTTTTTTACAGTACAAAGTACATCTTTTGTAGTACAAAGCCATACATACTAGGCTATATGACTACAAAATCATAGTTCGTTTTTTCTAAACAATAATAATTAGTTTCTCAGATATAAAATGTATTTTTTTGTTTACGATAGTACAAAGCATGCGTGAGTCTATAAAACATATATATAAAAAGATGCTCCTGATATTAACATGCTCACAAATGTTTTGGTTGTGTATTTTTTTGAATCAGATACCTGCACCACAGATGAATCCTGATGACCTTCTTCAAACTCAGAATCAGATGTCCAACTACACTGATATTATATGGTAAAACAAGCTCCTTGACCACTGAATATGTTTTTTTTCTTCTTGAATCCATGGAAAGTAGCAGAAACACTCAAATAACACACGTAAATATCAGGCATGATTTACTTGTCACTTGTTGAACAGAATCTGTTGCAGGAATGACTCAAAGTCTGTTCACATCTCTGTGGTTAGATCAGTGTGCACAATAATGTGTCTTTGACCTTCATTATGTATGTTTTGATTATAAGGTGTTGTAAATAAAGTACAAATAATTTAAAAAAAACATTTGTTCAATCTCCTCACATTCTCTCTTACCTGCCTCAAAGTCAGTCACACTGATGGGCCATTAGCAGCTTTAGGGGAGGGCCCTTTGTGTCTCAGGTGAGAATCACTTAATATTCAAGGACATTGTCACTCCCTCGCATACAGGCTTTCAATCACAAAACATGTCTTAAAAAATTTTAATCAATGTATTGTTTTCTGTAAATGAGTAAGCAGAATGATTCTCACTTAATTGTGAAGTAAATATTCTAGCCAACAAGACTGATTACTCTAAAGTCTTATTCAGGACTATTTAGTGTGGGTTTCATGGCCTTATTTCAGCTACATTTTTGTTCCCAAAACTTACTAACCACGCATAATATTTTTTTTCTAAAAAAATACAAAGATGTACATCCATCTTGGTCACATAATATTGTAGCAAAGTTTGTGCTGAATATAAAAACAAATACATGTTGGTCATTAGTATGTTATAAGTAGCTGAAATAAGCACAAATATCAGGACATGTCAAAACCTCTCAAGGGCCCCAAAATCACCTCAGACCCCAGAGGGTTAACACAACGAAACAAGACAATAGATGGTCTAAAAGAGAAAGCAAATGCAAATACTGTGGAAAATTAGGACATTGGGAGAAAGAGTGTAGGAAGAAGTTGCAAGATAGTAAAAGAAATGCTATGCATAATTCTGCTCCTTCTCAGCCTGCACACAACCCTGAAGTAGTTCCGCCAGTGACCACTGAAACTGTAGGACAGCTAGTTCAGGCTCTTCTAAGAGCACAACAAGACCAAGAAAAAAAACTAATTGTTGGGGCTGTGAGTAGCTACCTTTCCCCTGTAATCCAACACAATGACCAAAGAATTTTTGTGAAAGGTAGCATAAAAGAGAAAGATTGATTTTTTTGCTTGATACAGGTGCAGAAATTACAGTAATCCCTACAAAATTGGCACAAGGTTTAAACATCCCATACAAGAAAAACAAACTTTGTTTAACTGGTGTAATAGGTGAAGATTCTGTTTTGTATGAAACTCCGCCCATAGAGGTACAATTTGGCCCAAAAACTCTGACTACAAAATTGCTATGCGCTCCATTAAATACAGGTGCAATTTTAGGCATGGATCTTCTGAGACAAATAAATCAGGGAATCAAACTTATTGTAGAAGATTTGCTGACGCAAGGAGTGCTAGTTAAAACCAACAGTCCATGTAATTCACCCATATGGCCCATCAAGAAATCTAATGGGACATGGAGACTTACAATAGACTACAGAGTAGCCAATAAAAATATTGATAAAATCACCCCCCTAGTGGCAGATCCATCTACAATTTGTAATGGCTTACCATTAGATTGTAAGATTTTTTCAGTAATTGATATGTCTAATGGATTGTTTTCTGTACCGTTGCACTCTGACAGCCAGCCATGGTTAGCTTTCACAGTTAACTATGAACAATACCAGTGGACACGATTGCCACAGGGATTTCAAAACTCCCCAACCATATATCATCAGGCTGTCAGACGTGATTTGTGTGACCCAGAATGTCCGGTAAAACAGTCCACTATGATCCAATATGTCGATGATATTTTGATTGCCTCAACAGATCATGAGGTACATCAAACTGAATTGGCATCATTGTTGGACTATTTGCATAAAAAAGGACACAAATGCAGCTTTCACAAAGCTCAAATCGCTAAAAAGCAAGTCACATTTCTGGGTCAAACAATTGGTGCAGGAAATAGATCCATTACACAGGATCGAGCGGCTTCAGTCAAAGCCATACCTCCGCCTACTACCATTAAAACACTCCGCTCATTTTTAGGAACAACAGGTTATTGTAGACCTTGGATTGAAGGCTATGCCTCGATTGCTCAGCCTCTCTATGATTTGTTGAAAGGCCATGGTAAAGATTCAGATACTGTTTGTATGGAAGAACTTCATCTCAAAGCTTTTAATGATTTGAAGAGAGCACTATGTCAAACACCAGCATTAGGAATTGCCCAATCTGATAGACCCTTTGTGCTTTATGTCCATGAACACTTAGGCTTTATGACTGCATGTCTAATGCAAGATCATGGGGGCAGCTTACGCCCAATTCATTACTATTCCGGTAAACTTGACATAGTCGCTCAAGGTATGGGCCCATGCCTCAGAGCAGTACAGGCAGTTCATCTAGCGCTGCAGGCTTCATCACGAATGGTGTTAGGTCAGACTGTAAACGTAAAATGCTCTCACACAGAGTCCGCACTAATGAATCAAGCAAAAGTCACTTCTGTCACCTCCTCCCGTTGGGGAAATTGGTTAGCAACTCTCACAGCCCCGAATATTGTTATACAGCGTGCACCAGTCACGAACCCATCCTCATGTATGATGTCTGCAATGACTGAATTTGTGTTAGAGGATGAAGGCGAAATGACTCATGATTGTGTTACGCTTACATATGCAGCGACAAGTGAAATAGCAGAAACTCCCATAGAGAACGCAGAATTGGAGTTGTTTGTTGATGGTTCAGCTCAAGTTATTGAAGGTAACAGACGAGCAGGATATGCAGTAACTTCCACCACTGAAGTAGTTGCTTCAGGTCATCTTCCAGATCATTTTTTTCAGCTCAAGCTGCAGAACTAGTAGCCTTAACTAGAGCATGCACGCTAGCTTCAGGATCGGTTGCAAATATCTACACAGATTCCAGGTATGCTTTTGGGGTAATTCATGATTTTGGTGTCATTTGGCAAACCAGAAAATTTCTAACTTCTGCTGGATCCCCCATTAAGCATGCTGGATTAGTGAAAGATTTAATGTTTGCCATGAAACTCCCAAAGAAATTAGCGGTGATCAAAGTGAAAGCACATCTCACAACTAATACTACGGAAGCTAAAGGTAATGCTCTTGCTGATGTAGCGGCTAAACAGGCTTGTTTCTATGCAACTGTACAAGTGTGTTCAGGTAGTACAGCACAGAAGACAATTCTACCTCCTGAATCAATCGTTAATCTGTATAAAGACGTTCCTCTATATGAAGCATGGACATGGTTAGACAAAGGAGCCACTGTGGATTCATCCGGCTGCTGGACCAAAGGGGGAAAGTATGTTGCTCCCGAATCACTGTTGCCATATTTGGCTCAACAAATACACAGTTTGGGTCATAGTGGTCCAGCAACGATGAATCACAGGTTCTCAAATCAATGGTGGAATCCAAAATTCAGAAACGCAGCCACTGAAACAGTCAAGAGATGTGTTACATGTCAGAAAAATAATGATGTACCAGCAGCCACTACACCAGCAGCACATACCCCAGCTCCACCAGGGCCATTTCGTCACCTGCAAGTTGATTATATATCGTTGCCCCCTTGTAAAGGAAAAACTGACGTTTTGGTAGTAATAGACAAGTTCTCAAGATGGGTAGAAGCTTATCCAACAGGGCGTGCTACAGCTGCACATACTGCTAAATGTCTTGTCACTGATTTCATTCCCAGATGGGGATTACCAGATTGCATTGACTCAGATCAAGGTACCCACTTCACAGGACAGGTAGTCAAGGAAGTGTCTAGAATGTTGAAGATTAAGTGGAACCTTCACTGTCCCTATAGGCCACAAGCATCAGGACAGGTTGAACGATCAAACAGAACAATCAAAACCAGGCTAAGCAAAATGCATCAGGAAGGAGTACCATGGGTGGAAGCACTGCCCGCAGTACTGTGTAGTATGAGAGCATCACCTAACAGATCAGTAGGACTGAGCCCTCATGAGATTATTACTGGACGCCCAATGCAGATGCCAGGTGTTGATCTTAGAAATGCTGATGTGCACATTGCTTCAGATGCCCTAATCGCTTACTGTGAAAACCTCACAAAGGCAGTGCAGTGCCAAAGAGAGAGTTGAGTCGTGTTGGCAGACTCCACCAGAAGGTGGACACACAATCATCCCAGGTCAATGGGTCATGATAAAGGCGTTCAGAAACAAGCCATTAGAGCCTAAGTAGTACGGACCACATCAAGTGATGTTGATTACAGCTGCTGCAGTATTGTGTCAGGGAAGGAAAACTTGGACTCATGTGTCACACTGTAAAGTTGTTCCCCCACCTACAGGGATAGGATAGGACACACGGACCAGTGAGGAGCCCAGGGAAGAACCGAAAGCAACAGGCTTCGGGGGCCAACCCTGCGGTGAAGATTTCCTCATAGGCCTTTCCCCATCCAATAGTCCATCCTTTCCTCACTGTTCTTTAGGTGTCGCAGGAATTGAGAAATAGGGAAAGAAGGAACAACAATAGCAGACTATATTTGAACAGAGGATACAACCCTAATGTTTGCAGACTCTACAACAAATACTGCTATGTGCCGTTGTTCTCTTTTGTTTTGGGTTTTTTTTTTCTCTTCTCTTCCTCTGTGCAGATACCACTTGATGGCTGTCCTGAGATCCATATGCACCGCCCTTCTCACCTGCGGATGAAGCCACAACCTCTAGAAAACAACTAGACCCATTGCCGAGCCAACTATCACACAAGAAAGAGAAAAGAAAGAAGAAAGAAGAAAAATAAAAATAAAATACACAACGCAGAGACTCACATACGGGAACTTCAGTCATCCATCAACATGATCAAGATTTTCGTACTATTAACCATCATGGACATCACACAAAGTGTAGACCCCAGAAACAACATATTCTTAGAGCTGATGAATATGTCAAGAAATGCCTTGTTTGCTGGAAAGAACGTTTGCATGCCGCACGCACCTTCAGTAGGAGCAGGAATCCCATGGGTGGCACACCCTATCTCCAAATGTGATACGTGTACCTTATTCGATCATCATACTAGTGGATTATACAACAAGGATACATGTCACAACGTAACAATTCCTCCAGCTTCTTCATGTTGCATTCCTGGACTACAATCCTACAACCTAACTTCAGCTATTCCCATCATGACAGATCTACTCATGCCAAGGATGTTCTATTGGTGCATGGAAAATCATGCTCCAGCATCGACTACACTGGGTGAAATTCCTCGTGAACGTTGCAGCTTTGTGATTGAAAGAAGAACCGAATTCGATGTGTATGTTACTACATCAGATACGAAAGAGGAGAATGAATTAAAAGAGTGTCTCTACGGGAACCCATCCCTACCGAATCTTTTTGCCATAAATCAGTGGTGTATGATTCCTCCACCGACTGGCACTTTGTGGTTATGTGGGACTTCTGTCTACAGCATCCTACCCAGCCATTTCAATGGCAGGTGCACCCTGGTTTATGTCCTACCAGCCATCAGAGAAAATACACACTCCACCTCAAGTTCTCCACATCTACAAAATTCAGCTTCTACCAACAAAGATGGCTGCATTCCAGGATTCACTTGTGTACAAACGTGGTAGTCAAGAACTCTTGGTGCATTAATCCCATCGTATGGTGTCATGCAGGCTCTCGATCAAGTCAGAAGCCTGTCGGATTCTGTACAGAAATTGGCCAATGATACGGTTTTGGCCCTGGGCAACATCAAGGACACTCTTGCCTCGCACAAGATGATGATCTTACAGAACAGAGTGGCATTGGATTACATTCTTGCAACACAAGGGGGAGCCTGTACCATTATCGGTCCTGAATGCTGCACCGGGTTAATGGATCCAACAGAGAACTTGAACAAAATCCAACAAGACATTCTTGGTCTTTCAGCAAAATTACACCAGATGACTGAAGATAATTCTTCATGGTTCGGAAACTTGTTAGGTAAACCCTGGCTGTGGATCAAAGAAATAGCAATTCTGCTGTTGTTTCTCCTACTTGCGTACTATCTATGCATCCACAGTATCAAGTGTTTCTTTCAGCAAATGACTCCCGCCTCTCACGAGGAAATGACAGTTCCAACCAGAAAAGATTATTACCCGTAAGAACTTCACGGGCCCTAATTGCATGTTTTGTTTCTGTGTCCGCATGCAATTACATATAAGCAACACAGAACATGTACAATGTGCCTGTAACGATTACAAGTTACAAGAATTAACTTTTAAGTGTCTAAATGTGTATTTTGTGAGAGTTATTAGAACTCTCAAAGGGGGAATTGTGGGATTACAAATTGTGTTTAAATGTTTAACTTAGATTCTTATTATCCACTTCCTGACTCAATGTATAACTGTGCTTTGTCTCAATCAAGTCATGTTGATTGGCAGAGATTCAAAGAACCCAGACGTTGATTCAAAGAACCCCTGGCCCAGACGTTGATTCGTTAGGTTGATTGGATTAGTGTCTATCTTTCGGAGCCCCCTGGCCCAGACGTGGATTCGTTAGGTTGATTGGATTAGTGTCTATGCATTTGATTATGTTGATGAGATTAGAACCATGGGAAGTAGCAACAAACTAACGCCTCCCTCATGTGCTTGCTTTGTTTGAATTTGTCTCCACCTCCAAGAATCCCTCCTCCAAAATGCCTATAAAATAACCTTGTAAAGTTACTTAAGATTGCGATTTCGATGACTACAGCATACCATCAGCTTGTGTTCTCAATAAAGAATCCTGCTGACGATCCAATCCGATTTATCCTTGTCTTCTCTTCTGAGTTTTCTACACTTTAGAAGAACCAAGTTCACAACAGATTCATATGCTGATTCTCCATGTCTATGTGTGCCATACAAGAACGTTTCTTGGGATCAATTTTTTTAAATTCTTTAAATTGCCCAAACACTGTTAAAATTCTACCTGTGGAAACAAAGAGCTTCAATATTCAACAGTGCAAAACATAACATCAGTGAATCAAGCCACTACATGATCACTGTTTTCAGTGTCAAGTAGCCAACATCATCTGATCACATTTTCTACAGGTTTTTCTTTCCTATAACAATCTGCTCTGTAAACAGCATTATAGTAGAAATACATATATAAGATATATATATAAGGGTCGAGAGCCCAACTAAAGCAAACACTGACCACGGTGATGGTGATGGTGAAGTTTTGTGAAATGAAACCAACATCTAAACCTTTGTTAATTTTCATTAAGAACTTTTGTATGACAGAAATAAAGTCAAACAGGTTAATAATACTGTAAGTGAAGCGGGTGATGCTGTTTGTGGAGTTGTTTAATCCTCCTCTGCTGAGATCTTGAGAGATTTAATGTGCTTTATTTCAGTTGATTTTATCTGAGGCTGTGACTAAGTCAGCTGTAGTTGTGTTTTTTCTGTTTCTCTTTCCTTCAGTAATTTTGCTTGTTAACATTCTCATTAAGTTCAACTCTGCTTCAGTGTTACTAAAACACTGTATTATGGGACCAAACACACTCTGAGCAGTGTTAATCCCTAAAGTTCCTCCAAATAACGTCCCCAACCCGGATTTGGTTAACCGCTTGTGGAGTGACATAGGCAGCAATGTGATTGGATGATAGTTAACACATATTGTGTTGGACACACTGGGTTGATTCTCTCTCTCTCTCTTTCTTTTTACACGATCAACTTAAAATGACACAAAATGTGTTAAAATGGCCATAACACAAAAAAATGTGTTAATATTTAACACATCCTTTTTTAGAGTGTATAATAAGTGAACAATCAACATCAAGACAGGATTTAATATATTAAATACTTATAAATCTGCTTAGGATTCAGGAAATTGGTATAGTCCTGAGGTTCCTATGGGTACATGCACATGTAGGAGTACAATGAAATAGTCGATAAATTGGCTAAACAAGCAATGACACATGAACTTTGAGGTTCCACTTAGTGAAGTAGAAATAAAAGGAAGAATTAAAGAACACATGAATAAAACGTGGCAGGAAATGTGGGACAAGGATTTAAAGGGCAGGCACTTATACAATATCCAAAAACAAGTTGGCAAAGGGAGAATATGTTTTAACAATAGAAAGGAAGACATAATTTTTACTCGACTTAGAATAGGACATTCTGGTTTAAATAATTCATTATTCACAATAGGGAAACATCAGTCAGGATTATGTGATACATGTAGTGAAGCAGAGACTATTGAGCATGTACTTCTTAAAAGATTTGATATAGTGAAATTAATTACTCCTATTATTCTACTCAGTTATTTAAGAAACAGTAACATAGGAGTAATTCATTACACTATATCAAATCTTTTAAGTTGTGCCTCAGGACAGACAAATATTATGAGAGAAAGTATTCGTTTTCTGAAGATAACAGGATTAGGAAGCTGAATTTAATTTAATTTTTTTTTTTTTTATGTTTTCCGTTAATGCTTCACACTCCAGTCCAGTTGGTGGCGGTAATACACCATAAGTTGACTTGTCAACTGCCATTAAATCTTACAAGAAGAAGAAGAATCTACTGCAGCTCTGAAGAGAGGGGTCTGTCTGCGGACTGCAAGAGAGGGTCGTAACTTGTAGCAGGGGGCGTAACTTGAAGTTGTCCAAATCACACAGAACAACGCGAGATGTCAAAACGAGATGTTGTCGTGCTGCGTCCGAAACTGCATACAAAACAAGCCCAAAACAAGCACAATATTTTTTTATGATTTATTATCATCAATATTATTTATTATCAGTTATTTATTACCAATAAATGAGCCACATATTTATAGCCAAATATATATATGGGTCATTCTATGGAAATGTCCATTTTTCTAGCCTTTACAGAAATATTACACTTGAAAAACACTTGGTTACAATTTTTTTTATATATATTTTAAAATGAAACGATGTGTTATTTGAACAATTACACCTTCTTGAGCCATCAATGTGGCAATATTTGTTTTAATTAATTATAAAGAATTCCCAGCACCACAAAACTGCTCGTTACAGCCATGTACAGAGGGAACGTGCTTTATTTTGAGGTCAAAAACAGGGTTTTCTTCCATTTAAAATAAAATAATGTATACATATCAATACAAATCTAATAATGTGGTCTAAGTTTAAATGTTTCAAAAAAGAAATACATTTTAAGACATCTTGCCATACCAGGCTATTCAAACCAAATGTATGTACTATTAGTATTAGGATATGACTACTTGTTTTTTATTATAGCCCGTGATAATTAATACATTACAAAAACATTGTAAAAATTAGGCTAAAAGAAAGTCATCCCCCTCTCCTCTTCTTCTATCATCGCTTGGATTACAGCGTCACGCGTCTTCTTTTTGAATGTGATTTTTCTTCAATGAGGAGCGGAACATTTGGCAGATTACTCTACGGCTCTTATATTATTGCACTGGTTGGCTATTAACTGCGAGCAGACAGAGTGTCAATCAATGTATTGGAGAATAGCCTACGGCGAACATAAAGAAACAAAGTGGCTTGTCAGATTTCCCTAACAAACAACCATATTTTTTTAAATAAGCCCAAAAAACCGCAACCGAGACCAGGGATTTTTACAAAAAAAAGAAGCCCAAAGTCGCAATATGCGGACTTGGCAACTGTGGGTTGCGCTTGCGCAGACGATGACCCCGTATATGGACGATAGCCAGTGATAACTTAAAACAAAAAAATATATATTGGTGATATCGTGAGGATTTGGCATTTACAATTAATGTATTAAATTATTACTATTATTATTATTATTATTATGGTAGTTTTATTATTAAATGTATAGGTCTACTACAATTAATTTGGCCCGAAATAATTGCACATTGACGCGGATATTAAAAGATTAATTTAGATTACTCCTCGCTGAAAATTATTTAAAACATTTAGATATATTCCACAATTAACAGGCCTATAATTAAAATTCTCAACCGTCTATCTAGCCTATGTCCGGACTCTGAACACTGAATGAACAGCTTAATGAATATAATCAGTCAATGAAAATAAAACCTTTATTACAGACAAGAAAATTCCAAAAACAACTTGTTTAACACGAAATACTTCGATTCTGTTGTTGTTGTTTTTTCACTACGTATATCAGCCACAAAGGATATTTTTTTATTTTTTTTATTTTTTTTAGAAAATAAATTAAGACAATACCCAATATATCTTTCGTCTCCTCTGAGAGAATATGTGCCGTTATGCAGGGACAGATGCCGAAAGCTCGGTCAGTTTTTACTTTCACTTTCTGTAGCTTAATGAATTGACTAGAGTTTTAAACTTCTTCACGGGCATTACGCTCATGAAGTTTGCAAATTGTTTTTGTGGTAGGCTATGCACTGGCTCACCTTCATGGTTTAAAACTGAAATATTTATAATTTTGCGACGGGTTTGTCTTTATCACTAATTGCAAAATGATGGACAATGGTTCACATTTCCCGTGATAATAACATTATTTTATCAAAAATCTTTTTCTTTCTTGCTGCAATAAAGATTAAATGGTTAAAGTTCTATTTTCGCGCAGGCGCAGTGAGGGAAAAAGCACTGAGTTTAGGGCAGTCGGTTCACAGCTCTGCTTCAACTGTGCGATACCCTGACGAGGAGCGACCAAAATTTCTGACATTCCAGAAATTCATCCGACCATCCGAATGCCTGTCGGTAGAGGCTTATCGCTTCTCGTTTCCCCCTGTACACTGAACGAACACTGCACGACAAATGACGCCCGACTCAAAAAACAGTCGCACGAGTCAGAATTCGGCTCAAAATCGGATGAAAATCGCACAGTGTATGCCCGGCTTAACTCAACAACCCTACCTAGTACAGTTTTCCTCAGCGTTTGCAATGTCTGCACAAAGTTGACGTAGGGCAACTGCTTGAAGATCTCGCCTTTGGAGAAGACTGTTGATTTTATACTATAACTTAAAACAACTTAACAACTTAAAAATTACAACTTAAAAATTTAGATTAGCCCAGAATGAATTGCATCGCTAGCCAACCCCAACACTTACACACAATAATAATGATAACCAATAATTAATTACATTACTTTTTTTTCCCTAAAAATGACTCATTTTAGTAAAATAAGCCAAATATTTTTTTTTTCATATGACATAGCTATATGTGAATATACACTAGTTAAACAAATGCAGTCGATGTGATTACATCAATTTTTAGTCAAGCAATTAATGCATTTTATTTACTGACAACAATAAGAAACATGAATAAAAGAATGAATAAAAGTAAGCATCACAATACATATACAAGTCAACAACAGATAAAAAAGCTTCGTTCAGACTTACTGTTCTAACAATCATGTATTTACAGACAGTGAACCCACATCCTACTGCCATCTCAACACAGCTGTGCCAGTTCTGCTGCTGCTCTGTGCTTCACAATCTTGCTCTTCTCTATGGGGACATCGTTGAGCCAGAGGATGAGGAAGACCATGATGACACCCCTGAACCACACTACTTTGAGGCAAGAGCAGGAGAAAACGTGCGGGACATTCTGGTTGCCACTGTGTCTGCTCCAAACATTCATGTGCCTGTTCTCCATTAGCACGACTACCTGTAAAACATTTAAGCAGAGTTAAACATTTTACAAGTCATGTTGTCAGCTTTCCATTTCTTGCCAAATTTAATTTCATGTTTACAATTACATATACATTTTTGTTTTAGCTTTATTACTTTTGTAGTGGGCTAAACCACTAAACTGGTAAGCAAAAGGTTACTGGTTCACAACCACCAGTGTGTCCTTGAGCAAGGCTCTTTTCTCCCGGGCATTGTGGGTCCCTGTATTAAGAGCACTATAAATCACTTTGGATAAAACTTCATGACATTTTTTTAATGATGCTTTTAAAGCTTCTGAAAGTCAGGCTTCGTTTTTTGGTCTTTCTCTAGATGCTCTTGCTGGCTCTGGGGTCACTGATGATGAAGAGACCACAGCAACAACCGGTCCAGATGAGGCAGTAAAGGCCGGTGGAGTGATGGAGCATCTCATCCATGGCACTGGATGCTGCTGTGGACTCTCCATCCTCAGTGCTCAGCTCACACCATTCTGCAGACATTTCAGATCATACAAAAATGCACAAACACAATAAAAAAATCAGCCATTTTAACAGTACAGTGTCATTTGATTTCTGTATTAGAAGTAACACAATTATCATACTTTATATTTTTGTTTCAGGTTCTCCCCCTTTTTTCTCTCACAAATGCTACCGTCCGTCACATTGCCTTGCAGGTCCTGCTCCACCACAGAAGATCTGCAGCAGAGGCACAGGAATCAAGAATCAGAAAAGTGCTGTAATAACTGTGTTTGAAATGACAATAGTTAACATGAACTACAACTTAAGATTTAAAAGATGTTTAATTCATTTCATTAGTGTACTCACTGAGAGCCTTTGATGGCAGCATTTCTTCATCAGTCACTCTTCACCAGATAAACACACGTGTGTCTCATCTGTCCCTGTAACATCCAGACAAGAGTCAGTCACCTCTGTGATTTATCTGCTCAATACTATATTTACATGTTGAGGTGTAACATCCAGACAAGAGTCAGTCACCCCTGTGATTTATCTGATCAATACTGCATTTACATGTTGAGGTAGTTGCTGATGTAACTCGCTTTTTATCCAACACACAAGCTCCTCAGTTTATCAACAATACTAATAGACAAATAAGAGAGATAACTTATGTTTAGTAACTTCATGTACATGTGTTTATATTTACATTATTACATTCATCTAAAGCAGTGTTGACAACAGTGAATTCTACATAACACAAATACATCACTCACTCAGATGTCTGTTTCATGTCTATTAGATGTGCTTATATGCAATTGTAGCAGGAAAATTCACTACAACGTAGGGGTAAGGTTATGTTCTGCAATGTATCTTGGATGACTAGAGAAATGACAAGATCTAGGTCTTCAAACCCTAGTACATTTAATTCCTATACTTTTTATTTAAGTATGTTTTTATCTGCCTTGCTGAGTATGCTTTTGTCTTCTGTGTCAGCGACTGATGAGGATTGAGGCTCTGGAATTTAATAATGTACACGGTAGCTCCCAGAGTATGAAGTAATATTAACCCTTCTTCCCTTCAATCAGCCCACAAGACAGGAGGAATGCCCCTACTCCAAGATAACAGAAGTTTGGGTTTATTTTGACAGTGTCTGGTAGGCACAAAGAAAACAAAAATAACAGAGAATAAAGAAACACAAATAAACTCTTCACTTGTGATTTGACCGATGGAAATGTACAAAAATAAATAAATGTTTTACTTAACTCAAACTTGTGTTCAGGGTCTCTTTGTTTACTGCATTAATTCCCACAACAATCAGAATCAAGGAAACAGTTCCCTCAAAAAGTTCAGATGATATTAGTTTAAACCAACAGTTCGTAGTAAATTTCTACATCACACTTCACTGACTTTTTATATGACAATCAACATACCTGAGTAAGAGTCATAATCAATATTAATATTTTACCTCACCGCAGAACTGGGCTGGTGTTGGAGTGTCCATATATGGCAGGGTAACCAGTTCAGCCAATGGAAACCTGTTAATATCAAGTATTTTCCTTTTAGAAAAAAAACAAGTGAGACCGATTCAGAGAAAAATCAGCACAAATCACTGTCCATGCATATGTTTCCGGCAGTTCTGTTCAAAAGCAAGCTCTGTTCCCAGTTCAGAAAGTCTATTCAACTGTCCATCCAAAAAATTATTTCAAAAGTCTTGAGATGAAAACACTGTAGAACGTCCGACAAGTTCAACTATGAAATAGAGAAAAGAGAAAAAAATAATAATACTAAATCCCAGAGCAATGGTTTAACACTCAAAACAGGAAAATCAGTGCTGTCAAAAAGAGCATCAAAGAGTCTGCAATGCCGTTCGCGTCCACACAGCGGCAGTAACGTGTCAAAAACGGCATGTGATGAATTTTCTCGAAACAACAGCAGAAGTCACTCGTTCAGAAATCAGCTTCGTTTTAAGAACAACAAAAATACTGTCCGTATATTTCTTCCGGATGTCAACTGTAGTTGAACAAAAATGAAGAAACTCACAGTACCTCAGCTCTCTTTAGACGGAAACAAACACTCGCGCAAAAAAAACGCCATCTCAGCAAACGTGATGAGCAACACCCTTCTTGTGTCGCCCTGGCACACAATTCAGTTCCACAGCAATCACACTCCCGTGATAAGACTCGCAGCAGCACACCAAGCTCGGTCCAGCTCTTCGTCAACTCCCCTCGATACTCGCCAAATGCTGTCCACGTCAACGAGAAGGAATCACAATAATGGGCTTTATTGTTACTCTTTGCCTCTCTGGCCCTCTTTGTACGTCGCGCGCGCACCTCCAGCTCGAATTATTTTTTCTGCCCTAGTTTTCACTCTCGTCACACTCATCACTTCAGGTCTCAGTTTTTTTAAAACCCTTCAATATAAAAGTCTTTGGATACCTCCACACAATATCTATCAACGATTTTCCTAGCAATCGTTTTTAAGATGAATATATGGTTTATGTAAATCCACTTTGGAGACACTTACTGGAGCTCCCTTGTTAGCAATACATAATAAAACGTGTTTTTATAGCAAAACTGCAAATACACTATATTATTTAGGCCATTTAAGTAGCTTTTATAAACGTGCCTTGGATAAAAACACTACCGATATATATCTTGAGACAAAACAATCAGTCAGTCCAAGTTTCTTTCAGTTAAAACAACCCAGACATGCATTTTAGCCTCGTCTGTCAAACCGGGGGATAGCGTCTTTAACTTACACCTTTTGCTTATATATTGCTTACTTTACACTTAGTTTTAATAGATTATTAACTACAGAAACAATACTACTGTTTGAAAATGACTTACTTCAATTTAAACAGTTATTTAGGGGGGAAAAATATTCTCATATAGTGTATTATGAGAATATTGTAATATTAATATATTAATATGTAATATTCTTGTATAGTGTCTATACAAGCAGCCATCTTGACAACAACATCTCGCGTGGTTCTGTGTGATTTGGACAACTTCAAGTTACGCCCCCTGCTACACGTTACGCCCCCTTCAAGTTACGCCCTCTCTTGCAGTCCGCAGACAGATGCTATTGAGTCTGAAGCAAAGACAGGAAGACAATAATAATAATAATAATAATTCAATCAGAGGAAGTCTGTCAGTTTTGCTTTGACTACACTGTAGACAATTTTTTCAACACCAAAAGCCCACCACCATCTTCAGTTTATAAGGAAATGAATCCATCAGTTTGTCAGTGAAACAGACTGCCTAGAGAGAACAAAATCTCCTGATTCTAGGTTTGAAGGTGTGAACATAAAGCTTTAAGGTTGATTCTGTGGAGAGATTCAGGAGGCCTCTTAAACAAACTCACAGTTACAGAGTTGGCATTGAGGGTAAAAATGGCAAAGGTTAAATAAATAACATTTTATACGTTTATTTCCTTATTTATGCATCATTGTGTTATTATTTATGTATCATGTATTATTGAATCACTTAAACCGTAAAATAACATTGAACAAAACATCTCAAAGTCATTCATTCTCTATTTGACTTGCAAAGGCGTCACCCACCTCTTGCATTTACTTTGATTACACCACACAAGGTGTCACTGTTACCTCAAAGCTTCAGCTTGGCCTACACCAGCACTCTGAGCTGACTGCTTCTGAAGTGAAACACTCCCAATGTACAAGGGTAAGTGTTTTAAGGTCATAGCATAGAAGGCCTATTATGCATTGAACCATGCAGAAACAAGTCTTCACTGATCAATAATCTTCCACAATTACCACAATTTGTGTGAAAAATAAAAGTTCTAGGTGTTTTACTGCCTCTAGTGCTCATTTCACTGGGACAATGAAATCATTTTCACATTTATACAGAGAAAAAAAAACAACAACAACCAACCAACCGAACAAATAAATCACCAAAGACATGACTAAAGATCAACAGCCCTGGCCACATTTTCACAATGTGAAGAAATATCATTAATCTACCCACAACTTGGGCATTTATGACTTTCTTCCCAATTAGTCAGTACTAGAAATGTCCTAGTAAATACAAAAACATTAACAAAACAAAAACACATTAAATGATGGCATCATGTGACACGTAAGGTAAATGAATCAAAACAAACTTAAAGTATGTATTTAAAGGGTTAGTGCATCCAAAAAAATTAAATTATTGTATTAATTACTCACCATCATGTCGTTCCCAACCCGTAAAACCTTCGTTCATTTTTGGAAAGCAAATTAAGATTTTATTTTTTTATGAAATCCAAGAGCTTTCTGACCCTCCCTATAGACAGCAATGCAACTACCACGGCCCAGAAAAGAAGTTAGGACATCATTAAAACAGTCTTTGTGACACCAGTGGTTCAACCGTAATTGTACAAAGCTACAAGGATACTTTCTGTGTGCAAAGAAAACAAATAAACAATATTAAACAATTTATTATCTTCCGTGTCAGTCATTGACTCGTGTTCACGCTGTCTATGCAGGGTCAGAAAGCTCTTGGCTTTTATAAAAAATAAAAAAAAAATCTTAATTTGTGTTCTGAAGATGAACAAAGGTCTTATGGGTTTGGAACGACATGAGGGTGAGTAATTAATGACAGCATTTTAATTTTTTTGGTGAACTGTCCCTTTAAGAACCTGACTGAGCACTATAGACAGGATCTGTGTCATTATGTCCATATAATATATTGTCCAATACAAACCCACAATGATATAATACAAAGAAGACAAAATACTTTCTCATGCATTTTGCTTGGATGGACAATATGTCAAACTAAAGACAAATATTATAACAATGAAAAGGAGCATATATAGTAAAACAAATTTATGTACCAAACAGTTAAATGCTAATTCATGAAAAGTGTATTTTCGGTTCTTTTTTTCTCTCTCTTTCAGTTTATGAAATGAGGGTGTGAATGAGGGTGTAACTGGATGATCTGCATTCATGTTGTTCTCTCACAGTGACAAACTGAAGTCAAGAAATGACAGTGTATTAATGACAGCAGGAATGTAGACAGTTGAACTACTCTGAATAATTAGTCATATGTACAGGGATTAAAGCACTTGTATGTCTGTCACTGTGTGTGTCTCTGTTTTGTAGACAAACTTGTACCCAGAAGTGAGTTAAATCCAACAAATCCAACTTTTGGGGAAAATCAGGGACATCCTCGTTTGTATTATTGACAATAAGGTCAATAAACTTTAAACTCTTGTTTCTGTTGGGATTAAGTTCTATAATTATTATTGGGGGGAATATAAGTACAGTCCCATTCAGATAGTAAACATGTAAGTGTGTGTGTGTGTGTGTGTGTGTGTGTGTGTGGTCCTGATATTCCCTATGGAGACCAAATGTCCGTGCAAGAATAGTACAGCCAGTAAATGTTGTCCTTGTGGAGACATTTTTGGTCCCAATGAGGAAACAATCTTATAAATCATACAGAATTAAGCTTTTTGAAAATCTAAAAATGCCAGTAGTGTGTGAGGAGTAAGGTTAGGTGTAGCGTTAGATTAAGGGGATAGAAAATATAGTTTGTACAGTATAAAAACCATTACATCTATGAAATGTCCCCATAAAACACAGAAACCCAACATGTGTGTGTGTGTGTGTGTGTGTGTGTGTGTGTGTGTGTGTGTGTGTGTGTGTGTGAGAGTGTGCGCAAGTGAAAAAGGGAGGTGTTATGATTTGTTTCTCTCTAAACACCTGCTCATCTGATCTGACAACTTTTAGAAAGTTACTGCTCCCGTCAGTCCAGTCCAGTATGACATTCGGAGAGAGATTTTTCTGGATGTCTGGAGCCAAAAGACCGAAAAAAAAAAAAAAAAGAAATCTCAACACAGGTAATTATTGTAAAAAGAATTAAAAAAAAAATTCATTTTTTTCAATTCTCTCTTTTTAATGTATTTTAATTTCTTTGCAGCTCTTGACTGAGGATGCTGCTGGAAGGGTGCTGGTGTTCTTGTCCTCCTCTTACAGTGATGATAAACTGAATTCAAGCATGACTGCATTGAGACTCAATTAGAAGAGCAGGAATATATAATACATCATTCAGAGAAATGATTAACTTGAGGATCATGATCCAGAATACAGTGTTTCCCCAGGGGAGTCGACAGAAGGAAGCTTCACTCCAGTATTCATGTAAGTTTTGTTTGTGTGTGTTTAAATGTGTGTTTGTTTCATCTTTTTTGTATTGCTTATTTTTGTGCTGGTCTGATGTTGGTCTGGTTTTGGTTTTGCTGATGGATCATGGTCTTTCTTCTGATTGACCAAGCAAGTCATTTGCCTTATTTCAGCCATAATTGACATTTATTATATACTCAGTGTTCAGTACATTTGAATGTTGAAACACTGTGAGTGCATTTTGATTTGTCTGTGTGCACATAATAATGATAATAATAATAATAATAATAATAATAATAACTGGTTAGTTGAATTCTCTGAATCATAACAAGTTGAATAAAAGACCAGCTCTGCATTTTCTTGAAAAAAAATAAAATAAATTACAACTATAATTAATGATAAAGATTCAGTAAATTATCAATAACCATAAAGCCATCAAGAGTAAGCATTTGCTGAAAAGCATGTAAACATCAAATTCTCTCTCAGGAGTCTTAAATGTATGTTAGTAACTCTGGGAAAGAAGAACTATAATATACTATAATAGTATAATCTATTATAATAATCTATTATAATAGAACTATCATCACGTGTTTGCTGGTGACGTCACTTTCTTCAACGTCATCGAGTTGCGCATGGCAAATTTATACGGAAGTGTTTCAGTACTTTTTGTTTGAAAAAGTGCTATTTTACCTTTATATCAGACATATTTATAAGTTATATAATTGAATATATCATATATGAATAATAAATGGGCATCATGATCTTCAGGTATGTTTGATGGATTCAGAATGAAACGATGTTTTGACAGACGAGTCGTAGCTTCTTAATGTATCTGTGTTTGGCCTGGTTTGTTTAGATCTTCAACTGCTTTATTTAAAACAAGCATTAACAGGAAAGTCATTAATACATCAATTAGAGTAATTCATATCTATAGAGGATATCAAATAACTATATTTATGTATTAACATTTTTATTTGAAATTAGTGTTAGCATTTGTATTGACAGCTGTTTGTGCAGTTTGTTTTAGTTGATAATTAGTTAATCATAATTAATAAATAGTCTCGCAGTGCATTGAAGATAACGTTATGAGTGAAGATGCCTGCTTTACTGAACTGTAACATATTTAGAGATGAGTTTAATATGTACAGGAAGATGATGATGAAGATGATGTAACATTCAATATTATATTTAGGTGAATAAATCAAAACATTTGCTCATTTATTTTTGCTCCAGTTCTGAGGGGAGAATCACCCCGAGTGCCTCAATATATCATCACGCTTCAAATAAAAACAATATTACTATTTTACACTCTTTCTAGATCTAAATGAATGAATTTGTCTGCCTATCCTTCGTATGAAATAGCATACTCTTAATATCCAAACCTAAAGTAAATTCACTGATCATTACTATCCAGTGACAAAGATAAGGGAGTAATTATCTGACATTAGTGCTGCTAGTGTAATGCTCTGCTGGTTGAGATTAAGAAATGTGTTTCTGTTTCTGCAGTTGTTGCTTCATCTGTGTATTTGCAGTGCTGGTGAATAAAGGTGAGTAAGAAGCAAACTACGTTTGAAAGATTAATTCATGCTGCTTGTATAAACTGTGTGTTTATAGTTTGTATCATTTCAGTATCTCTACAGGACACAGTAGAGGGCTTTATTGGAGGTTCTGTTGTCCTGCCGTGTTCTTCAGCTCAACATGATCATGAACTTCAAGACATTGATGTATATTGGGTATATAGTGGCAGCACAAATGTGTTTGATATAATCAAGGGTAAAGATTCAGTAGAGGGACAAGACCCACGGTACAAGAACAGAGCCAAAACTTTCCCTGATGAGTATGAGAGCAGAAACTTCTCACTTAAACTCATCAATCTTCAACACACTGATGCAGGAAAATACACCTGCTACATCACACACTCATCTGAACATAAGACTGTGGAGCTGATCATCAAAGGTATGTGAAACGGGTTGATTAATGTTTGATGTTTTTGATTACATTTAATAAAAGAAAATCTGAATAAGTTTTTGACTAAATATGTTCCAGTCTGAAAGCTGCTGTATATAAATGTTAGACAGATCTGTTGCGTTTATCACAATGTAGTAATGTTGTTTGTTCTTTGCTGTTCTGTTGCAGATTCAACTGAAAAAGAAAACAAAACCAATGATCAAGAAATACCAAACCAAGCAGAAACGGTACCAAATGTGGTGACATCGCTTTTGGTTATCATTGTAGTGACTGTATTAGTATTATTATTAATAGTTATTATTGTCTGTTTCATCATATTTTACTTGAGAAAAAAAAGAACACAAGCTGCCTTATTCTCATCAGCCATGACTGAAGTACAAACTACAGTGACATAAACAGGTTTAAAAGTTTGACTTTACACTTTCTCTGATAGTTATAAAAGTTACATTTATTCAAATCGTTACATCTTTCATTGGATCCTTCTGGTGTACGAACCAGCACTGTGTACAAGATAGTGTTTTGTTCTTTTATTTTATTGCCACATGCACTGCTTTGTTTTTATTGTATAACAGAATAAGATCTTGAAACTCTTTTTTTTATAGTTCAGTGATGACTGAATCGATCAGTATGTTTCTGCCTTAACATTTCTATACCACAAGTGCTCTTTCTGGTTGTGTTTGCCAGAATGTATTTTGTATTCTTTCTGTATTATATTATATTTGTTAAATTGTTGCTGCACATCATGTAAAGTGTGCAGAAGATAAAACAGATCAGCACGGTGCTCAGGGTTGAGATGTTGAGATGCTGACTGATGTCTGAAGAGCTCAATATGATGTATTTATTCACAACCTTGAACGAGTTTGATAAGGTTCTGGCTACAAGTTATAATATGCCTTTTCATGTAAATGCATGAGATTCATGAGAGTGTGAAAAGATACTTTTGCCTTTAGATCTCTACTGCAATATTCTCAGGAATATTCAAAGCTAAAGAAATGTGATTATTCATTGTATGTGGATGATCTCTGTGTTCAAGACTCAATAAATTGTGCAGATGAAATAATGCATCGTTTGTGTTCACATTTTCATATTTCTAAAATATATCAATTCTTGTAGAGCATATCAGATTTATATGATGTAATCATACATAAAATGAACATTTGGATGAGATTCTTAATCAAATGTCTCAAAAACTACTTCCTTACAGATGTTGAATGTACAGTTTCAGCAGATGAAATACTTTTGAGTTAAAATATAAATCTTAATGCTTTAAACTAAAGTTTTGAATTTGCTGTTTTTGCTACTTTTGTATAAGTCCATGTAGCTTCTCATTTGATCTATATACTACAAACTAGTGGCATTGCTGAAGCCATTGATCATTTTAAACAAAACCCATTTCCAGGAGAAGAACAGTTTATCTTCGTAATTTTACAGATTTTAGGCTAAATAATCTTTCCATTTTGCAAGTTTTCATACAAAGCATTATGAAAGCTCTCTTCTCCTACTCTTACTAAAGGTGTCATTGTGTTGCTCCAAAACCCATTTTGTCTTCTTAATCACAATTAAAAGTCTCAGTTTTGAGCATCTTAAGGATGTACAATACGTTATGTGCCAGTCCATTTTTGTTGGGTAGGTGTATTTCATATATTATTAGATTAATTTTGGATATTTTGGGTTACTCCAGGGTCCGATCCTGTTCCTGGAGGGCCACTGTACAGCAAAGTATAGCATCAACCCAATTTAAACAAACCTGAACCAACTAATCAAGATCTTCCTTGGCATAAACCTAAAGGCAGGTGTGTTGAGGCAAGTTGGAGCTGAACTCTGCAGGACACCGGCCCTCCAGGACCGTGTTTGGACACCTCTGGATTACTCAGCAAAAGCTCTCCTCATTTCATGCATTGGATTTTGTAGAGACAAATTGAGCAAAACTCCCTATTAAAGGCCAGGGCATTTAAAGAGGTCATCCTCCAGGAGTTAAACAGGACAGATGTGACAAATGGTCATGTACTTGTACATAGTGTCAATAAGGGTCAGAGCAGTATACTTAAAATTATGTTGGACATACTAGAATTTTGCGTTTGTTTACTTGTTTATTTACTTATTTTACATATGTTAATGACATATTATTTTCTAAGTTTTTATTAAATATATTAAGAAATGTTAATTTAGCCATCTTTACATTAAACATATTAGTGACCTTTAAGAAAAACAATATTTAATATTAATATTAAAGATATAGATATTTTATATTTTACAATATTAAATATAGATTGTACCGGTACTTCAAATTCATAAGATCATAGAGATCACTACCTCGTCTTGTGTTCACTGTGTGTATGAGATTAGCCATATCATCATTGACTTAGAGTTACAGAGGAGGCTCCCATACCGCCTCCTCCGCACCACCAGAGGGAGCCGTCACCTGAATATTAACCCATTCCCATTCGGACTCCATTTCCCATGATCCCTCATACCTGGGACTGACTGATCACCCACCCCTGCACCTCATTAACACACACATATAAACCACACACACACATTCACTCCTTGCGAAGTCTTGATTTGCCTGGCTGTCATTTCTGAGCGTTATACCCGTGTTTGTTTTCTGATTATCTGACCTTGGACTGTTTACCCGTTATTCTGATTGTTTGCTGCCTACCCCGACTTGGATTGTTTATTGGACTGTGATTGTTTGCCGCCTGCCCTGATCTCTTGCCCGGTGCTCGACTCTGTCTCTGCTGATCTGCCTGCCGTTATCTGACCCTGTACTGCCTGACTATTCTTAATAAAGAACTGCAAATGGATCCTAACTTCTCTGACTCTTCGTTATACTTAGTAGATCTGTTATTCCAACCACTGAAGACAGAAACTTGTTTGATTTCTCTGAACTGCTTTGCCTATCTATAAATACAGATGAACTCGATGTAGCAACTATCAATATGGGCACTATTTTCTTTAGCATTCACTGTTATTCCCATCAGGTTAAAAAAAAGGTTAGAAAGAAACATCCTGCGCCAAGGTACAAGTCATACTCATACTCTCAAGAGAACAACTCATAACCTTGAGCTTATGACTTTGAGTTGCTGCCGTGTGTGAATGTACTTAGTTGAACTTATATATCATTTTCTGTTTGTTAATATTAAAACTGCTTATCATTTACCAAATCTGATTCTTTAATTTCCTATAAGACATCATTCAATTACGTCAGTGTACACTAGGCTCTGGAGTTTCTTGATGGCTCAGTCCCATCTGTATCTCAGCAGCAACATTTGGTAGGGAAATAGCTGTGGGATCTTTTGACTCGTGGTAGTGTTTATATCTCCAGTGTCCTGGAGCCGAGTGTCACCACAGTAACTCCAAGCCTTAGTGATAAAACTTCAAACATCAGCTGACATGCAAACTAAACACGTATCTATGTATTTGAGAACCAGTCTGATCACTTTAGTGTCATTATGTCCATATAATACAGAAACCCAATACAATTATATAATACAAACAATACAAAATGCTCTGCTTTTGAGTTCCAGGTATTTGTTGGATGAATAATATGTCAAACTAAAGGCAAATTAACATGATAACAATGAAAAGGAATAGATACACAACAAATGTGTACCAAAAAGATTGATTCAACCAAGGAAACACACAAAGCACAGCTATATGCCAATATGACTATAAACCAACCTGAATGAAATTTGAATTGCAAATGTATGAGCAGGTTGTATGTTTGACCCTTTTGTTTCTCTCTTTCTGTTTCTTTGCAAGTCAAACTGAGGACGTCACTGGAAGATCTGCATTCTTGTTGTGATCCAGAAGTGAAGATAAAGGTAAAACATAAGAGTGTATAAAAAGACACAATGACAGCAGGATTGTTCAGAAAACTACACTGTTTGAATATGTGCAGAAATAACTTTGTATTTGTATGTGTGGAAACATGCACAGTGTCAGGATAGGCTACTGTATATTTACATAAAGTATGACAGAAGCAATAATCTTATTGAATAAATACACAAATTAAAAGTTAAGTGGAATAAAAAGTGTTAAATGTGTTGATGAAGTGTTTATAGTCTTAAATGTCTCTTTGAGTTTGGTGATTGATCTGTAAGCAGTGAGGCATTGTGGGTCTACTCTAGATAGCCTCCAGTGGTGAAGTGTGCTGTAGGTTTAGGGTGGGACAGTGATTGAAGGAGGTGTTGTGGGTCTAGAGAGCCTCTAGTGGTGTAGTGTGCTGTAGGTTTAGGGTGTGACAGTGATTGAAGGAGGTGTTGTGGGTCTAGAGAGCCTCTAGTGATGTAGTTTGGTGTAGGTTTAGGGTGTGACAGTGATTGAAGGAGGTGCTGTGGGTCTAGAGAGCCTCTGGTGGTGAAGTGTGCTGTAGGTTTAGGGTGTGACAGTGATTGAAGGAGGTATTGTGGGTCTAGAGAGCCTCTAGTGGTGTAGTGTGCTGTAGGTTTAGGGTGGGAGAGTGATTGAATGAGGTATTGTGGGTCTAGAGAGCCTCTAGTGGTGTAGTTTGGTGTAGGTTTAGGGTGTGACAGTGATTGAAGGGAGAGGGGTCTGTCTGCGGACTGCAAGAGAGGGGCGTAACTTGAAGTTGTCCAAATCACACAGAACAACGCGAGATGTCAAAACGAGATTTTGTTGGGCTGCGTCCGAAACCGCATACTCTCTGAGTATAATTAGGTAGGCTACATACTCTACAGCCTGAATGCGTTAAGCCGGGCATACACTGTGCGTTTTCTGTGCGATTTCCGTGCGATTTCAGCAAGGTATCAACTCACATTGTACGAGAAGATCGCATGCGATGTAAAGCCAAAGCTCACGATTTATGTGCTCTCACTATACAATTATACCTTCTTGAGCCATCAATGTGGCAATATTTATTTTAATTCATTATAAAGAATTCACAGCACCACAAAACTGCTCGACCCCACAGCCATGTACAGAGGGAAAGTGCTTTATTTTGAGGTCAAACACAGGTTTTTCTTCCATTTAAAATAAAATAATGTATACATATCAATACAAATCTAATAATGTGGTCTAAGTTTAAATGTTAAAAAAAAGAAATACATTAAGACATCTTGCCATACCAGGCTATTCAAACCAAATGTATTTACTATTAGTATTAGGATATGACTACTTGTTTTTTATTATAGCCCGTGATAATTAATACATTACACAAACATTGTAAAAATTAGGCTAAAAGAAAGTCATCCCTCTCCTCTTCTTCTATCAGAACATATGACAAATTACTCTACGGCTCTTATATTATTGCACTGGTTGGCTATTAACTGCGAGCAGACAGCGTGTCAATCAATGCATTGGAGAATAAGGCGAACATAAATAAAGAAACAAAGTGGCTTGTCAGATTTCCCTAACAAACAACCATATTTTTTTAAATAAGCCCAAAAAACCGCAACCGCGAGCAGGGATTTTTTCCCTCAACTTTACAAAAAAAAGAAGCCCAAAGTCGCGATATGCGGACTTGGCAACTGTGGGTTGCGCTTGCGCAGACGATGACCCCGTATATGGACGATAGCCAGTGATAACTTAAAACAAAAAAATATATATTGGTGATATCGTGAGGATTTGGCATTTCCAATTAATGTATTAAATTATTAATATTATTATTATTATGGTAGTTTTATTATTAAATATATAGGTCTACTACAATTAATTTGGCCCGAGATAATTGCGCATTGACGCGGATATTAAAAGATGAATTTAGATTACTCCTTGCTGAAAATTATTTAAAACATTTAGATATATTCCACAATTAACAGGCCTATAATTAAAATTCTCAACCGTCTATCTAGCCTATGTCCGGACTCTGAACACTGAATGAACAGCTTAATGAATATATTCAGTCAAAGAAAATAAAACCTTTATTACAGACAAGGAAATTCCAAAAACAACTTGTTTAACACGAAATACTTCGATTCTGTTGTTGTTGTTTTTTCACTACGTATATCAGCCATAAGGGATATTTTTTTTTTTAGAAAATAAATTAAGACAATAGCCAATACTACCCATATCTTTCGTCTCCTCTGAGAGAATATGTGCCGTTATGCAGCGACAGATGCCGAAAGCTCGGTCAGCTTTTACTTTCACTTTCTGTAGCTTAATGAATTGACTGGATTTGAAAACTTCTTCATGGGCATTACGCTCATGAAGTTTGAAAATTGTTTGTATGGTATGCACTGGCTCCTTCATGGTTTAAAACTGAAATATTTATAATTTTGCGACTTGTTTGTCTTTATCACTAATTGAAAAATGATGGACAATGGTTCACATTTCCTGTGATTATTTTATCAAAAATCTCCCTCTTGTCGTTTTCTTTCTTGCTGCAATAAAGATTAAATGGTTAAAGTTCTATTTCCGCGCAGGCGCAGTGAGGGAAAAAGCACTGAGTTTAGGGCAGTCGGTTCATAGCTCTGCTTCAACTGTGCGATACCCTGACGAGGAGCGACCAAAATTTCTGACATGCCAGAAATTCATCCAACCGTCCGATTGCCTGTCGGGAGAGACTTATCGCTTCTCGTTTCCCCCTGTACACTGCACGAACACTGCACGACAAACGACGCACGACAAAGCTGAAATTCGGTCCGACTCAAAAGACAGTCGCACGAGTCAGAATTCGGCTCAAAATCGTATGAAAATTGCACAGTGTATGCCCGGCTTAACAAAACAACCCTACCTAGTACAGCTTTCCTCAGCGTTTGCAATGTCTGCACAAAGTTGACGTTGGGCAACTGCTAGAAGATCTCGCCTTTGGAGAAGACTGTTGATTTTATATGATGTATATTGAGACAAAACAATCAGTCAGTCCAAGTTTCTTTCAGTTAAAACAACCCAGACATGCATTTTAGCCTCGTCTGTCAAACCGGGGGATAGCGTATTTAACTTACACCTTTTGCTTATATTGCTTACTTTATACTTTAGTTTTAATAGATTATTAACTACAGAAACAATACTACTGTTTGAAAATGACTTACACACTTCGATTTAAACAGTTATTTAGGGGGAAAAAAATATTCTCACCGTAGTCTCTATACAAGCAACCATCTTGACAACAACATCTCGTTTCGACATCTCGCGTGGTTCTGTGTGATTTGGACAACTTCAAGTTACGCCCCCAGCTACACGTTACGCCCCCTTCAAGTTACGCCCTCTCTTGCAGTCCGCAGACAGATGCTATTGAGTCTGAAGCAAAGACAGGAAGACGATAATAATAATAATAATAATTCAATCAGAGGAAGTCTGTCAGTTTTGCTTTGACTACACTGTAGACATTTTTTCAACACCAAAAGCCCACCACCATCTTCAGTTTATAAGGAAATGAATCCATCAGTTTGTCAGTGAAACAGACTGCCTAGAGAGAACAAAATCTCCTGATTCTAGGTTTGAAGGTGTGAACATAAAGCTTTAAGGTTGATTCTGTGGAGAGATTCAGGAGGCCTCTTAAACAAACTCATAGTTACAGAGTTGGCATTGAGGGTAAAAATGGCAAAGGTTAAATAAATAACATTTTATACGTTTATTTCCTTATTTATGCATCATTGTGTTATTATTTATGTATCATTTATTACTGAATCACTTAAACCGTAAAATAACATTTAACAAAGCATCTCAAAGTCATTAATTCTCTATTTGACTTGCAAAGGGGTCATCCACCTCTTGCATTTACTTCGATCACACCACACTAGGTGTCACTGTTACCTCAAATCTTCAGCTTGGCCTACACCAGCTCTCTGAGCTGACTGCTTCTGAAGTGAAACACTCCCAATGTACAATGGTAAGTGTTTTAAGGTCATAGCATAGAAGGCCTATTATGCATTGAACCATGCAGAAACAAGTCTTCACTGATCAATAATCTTCCCCAATTACCACAATTTGTGTGAAAAATAAAAGTTCTAGGTGTTTTAAAAAAACAACAACAGCCAACCAACCAAACAAGCAAATCAACAAAGACATGACTAAAGATTAACAGCCCTGGCCACATTTTCACAATGTGAAGAAATATCATTAATCTACCCACAACTTGGGCATTTATGACTTTCTTCCCAATTAGTCAGTGATCTTTACTAGAAATGTCCTAGTAAATACAAAAAACATTAACAAAACAAAAACACATTAAATGATGGCATCATGTGACACGTAAGGTAAATGAATCAAAACAAACTTAAAGTATGTATTTAAAGGGTTAGTGCATCCAAAAAATGAAAATTATTGTATTAATTACTCACCATCATGTTGTTCCCAATCCGTAAAACCTTCGTTCATTTTTTGGAAAACAAATTAAGATTTTTTTTTTTTTATGAAATCCGAGCACTTTCTGACCCTCCCAAAAGACAGCAATGCAACTACCACGGCCCAGAAAGGAAGTTAGGACATCATTAACAGTCTGTGTGACACCAGTGGTTCAACCGTAATTGTGCAAAGCTACAAGGATACTTTCTGTGTGCAAAGAAAACAAATAAACAATATTAAACAATTTATTCTCTTCCGTGTCAGTCATTGACTCGTGTTCACAAGAGTACCACATCGATCAAGGTTGAACCACTGATGTCACATGGACTATTTTAAAGATGTCCTTACTTCCTTTCTGGGCCTTGAATGCGTCAGTTGCATTGCTGTCTATGCAGGGTCAGAAAGCTCTTGGCTTTTATAAAAAATAAAAAAAAATCTTAATTTGTGTTCTGAAGATGAACAAAGGTCTTATGGGTTTGGAACGACATGAGGGTGAGTAATTAATGACAGCATTTAAATTTTTTGGTGAACTGTCCCTTTAAGAACCTGACTGAGCACTATAGACAGGATCTGTGTCATTATGTCCATATAATATATTGTCCAATACAAACCCACAATGATATAATACAAAGAAGACAAAATACTTTCTCATGCATTTTGCTTGGATGGACAATATGTCAAACTAAAGACAAATATGATAACAATGAAAAGCAGTATATGTACATAGTAAAACAAATTTATGTACCAAACAGTTAAATGCTAATTCATGAAAAGTGTATTTTCGGTTCTACTTCTCTCTCTCTTTCAGTTTATGAAATGAGGGTGTGAATGAGGGTGTTACTGGATGATCTGCATTCATGTTGTTCTCTCACAGTGACAAACTGAAGTCAAGAAATGACAGTGTATTAATGACAGCAGGAATGTAGACAGTTTAACTACTCTGAATAATTAGTCATATGTACAGGGATTAAAGCACTTGTATGTCTGTCACTGTGTGTGTCTCCGTTTTGTGGACAAACTTGTACCCAGAAGTGAGTTAAATCCAACAAATCTAACTTTTGGGGAAAATCAGGGACATCCTCGTTTGTATTATTGACAATAAGGTCAATAAACTTTTATCTTGTTCCTGTTGGGGTTAAGTTCTATAATTATTATTGGGGGGAATATAAGTACAGTCCCATTCAGATAGTAAACGTGTGTGTGTGTGTGTGGTCCTGATATTCCCCATGGAGACCAAATGTCCCTGCAAGAATAGTACAACCAGTAAATGTTGTCCTTGTGGAGACATTTTTGGTCCCAATGAGGAAACAATCTTATAAATCATACAGAATTAAGCTTTTTGAAAATCTAAAAATGCCAGTAGTGTGTGAGGAGTAAGGTTAGGTGTAGCGTTAGATTAAGGGGATAGAAAATACAGTTTGTACAGTATAAAAACCATTACATCTATGAAATGTCCCCATAAAACACAGAAACCCAACGTGTGTGTGTGTGTGTGTGTGTGTGTGTGTGTGTGTGTGTGTGTGTGTGTGTGTGTGTGTGTGAGAGAGAGTGTGCGCAAGTGAAAAAGGGAGGTGTTATGATTTGTTTCTCTCTAAACACCTGCTCATCTGATCTGACAACTTTTAGAAAGTTACTGCTCCCGTCAGTCCAGTCCAGTATGACATTCGGAGAGAGATTTTTCTGAATGTCTGGAGCCCAGATATGAAGACAAAAAAAGAAAAAAAGAAATCTCAACACAGGTAATTATTGTAAAAAAAAAAAATGAGGATGTCGCTGGAAGGTATTGAGACTCAATTAGAAGAGCAGGAATATATAACACATCATTCAGAGAAATGATTAACTTGAGGATCATGATCCTGTGGGATTACAAATTGTGTTTAAATGTTTAACTTAGATTCTTATTATCCACTTCCTGACTCAATGTATAACTGTGCTTTGTCTCAATCAAATCATGTTGATTGGCAGAGATTCAAAGAACCCAGACGTTGATTCAAAGAACCCCTGGCCCAGACATTGATTCGTTAGGTTGATTGGATTAGTGTCTATCTTTCAGAGCCCCCTGGCCCAGACGTTGATTCGTTAGGTTGATTGGATTAGTGTCTATGCATTTGATTATGTTGATGAGATTAGAACCACGTGAAGTAGCAACAAACTAACGCCTCCCTCATGTGCTTGCTTTGTTTAAATTTGTCTCCACCTCCAAGAATCCCTCCTCCAAAATGCCTATAAAATAACCTTGTAAAGTTACTTAAGATTGAGATTTCGATGACTACAGCATACCAAATGCTTGTGTTCTCAATAAAGAATCCTGCTGACGATCCAATCCGATTTCTCCTGGTCTTCTATTCTGAGTTTTCTACACTTTAGAAGAACCAAGTTCACAACAGATGGTGCCGTGACCCGGATAGAGTTCCAGCTTCCTCACCTGGAAACTTCCAGCTGAACAAAGATTCCCAGACTGAATTTTTCTCTCAACCAAGGGTTGTGGTGAGTGCTGTCTCTAATCCAAAAGAACCTAAGACCAGTACAAATTTTTATCCTCTGTGCCGTCAGAGAAGAGTTAACATACATCTGTAGGGTTTGTTTAACTAAGTTTATCCTCTAAAGTTTTTCTTTTAGAGATGAAAGTTATCCTCTGTTTCAGGCAGGGAAGATTTTGGCATTACGTGCTAAAAAGTGGTTATCCTCTGTTTCAAGCAGGGAAGGTTAGCATTTCATGCTAATAATTTTGGTTTATCCTCTGTTTCAGGCAGGGAAGGTTAGCATTTCGTGCTAATAAGTTTGGTTTATCCTCTGTTCTTGTAGGCAGGGAAGATTGGCGTAAAGTGCTAGTAATTTGTGTTATCCTCTGCTTTGCCAGGGAAGGTTAACAATAGTTGATGTGTTAACAAGCGTACCCTCTGTTGATCAGAGAAGTTTTAGTGTTTTGATTGTGTGGTAACAAAGAAACTCACAAAATGTTTAGAAAGAATGCTAGACTGATCCCCACAACTGAAAAAGGTGGTCTAGCGACTCCTTTGTGGTCAGATAGCGAATTCAAATCACTGTTAGGAGTGCAAATGAACCTAATACTCACTGAGAAAGTTAGACAAGAACTAACTCAGAAATATGAGATCCATCCAGACAAGACTTGGTCTGTAGATGAGTGTAAAAAGGTACTAGGAGCATGTATTCGTAAGAACAATGTGAAAGGCATTATCTGCTGCCACAGAGAATTTGGTTTAGCGCTAGCTACACAACAGTCTCAGCGTAACTCAGATTTAGAGGAACAGAACAAAGAGCTCTGTGCTAGAGTATCCACTTTGACTAAGAAATTGAACCTCAAGAAAGCTGCAGCAAAAACTGATGTGGAAGTTAGTCAGCCTGATAACATTTACCCTGATTTACAAGCGTTTTTTGAAACAGATGTAGCTCTCCAATCAGTAACTGATGTGCCTGTAAATTCCGTCAATGTGTGTGGTGCTAGGAGAAGATCTCAGGGAATTGAGGAAACTGATAGTGTTCCTCTCAATTCTTCTGTTGTGCAAATACAAACTGTTGCCAAAGCTTTATGTCCTAAAGATATAGAGAGACTATCGCAGAGTTTACCATCAGCACGCAGACATTTTTCTGAATTTAGAAGAACATTGATCAGTAAAATGCGTCTTTATGACATGTCGTTAGCAGAAGTCACGCAGCTGATGTCACAAATCCTAACTGAATCTGAATTCAACAGTTTTGAATCTGCTGTTGCTTCTGAACTGCGAAATGCCAGTAAGGGTGATTTACGAGAAGGTATTTTGAAAATCCTAAAGAATATCCTAGGACCCAAAATAGATTGGTCTAAAATTACTACCTGTGTGCAAAGGAAAGAAGAAACTGTGAGTGAATATACTGAGAGATTTTGTCAGTCATCTGTAATTTACAGTGGAATTGTTGATGACCCTGAAAGTGTGCTAGAGCAGGGGTTTTCAACCTGTGGGGCGCGCCCCCCCAGGGGGGCGCCAGCACCTGTCAAGGGGGGCGCGAGCATCAATTAATTCAGAGACATTGCCTTGAAGATTTATGAATACGAGCTTTCAAATCTTTAGCCATCCGCTAGGGGGCAATCTGACTCCTGCTGTTAGGTTAGTTTACGGTTAATTTACGGTTAGTCATGTCAGAAATCCAACCACGGATTGGCATGTTGTTATCTCAGAAACAGGCTCAGCCATCACATTGAATCAGGTAAACTGGTTATATATTTATGTTTCAGTATAATTACGCACGCTATACCAGACAGGGGTGGTTCTAAACCCTTTTTAGGTGGGTTTCAGCCCCCCAAAACTATCTTAACGATCAGGCCAGTGCTGCTTCCTCAAGAAAGTTTTAAATTCTCACGTGTTTTAAGTCTTGTCAATTTAAACAAAGTAATTTTAAGCCCAAGACATCTCAACGCGGTAACGTACTCACGCGCTGTGACAGAGCGTTTCTGCGCGCCTGCGCGCACAAACAGATAGCCTTCACATATCGCGTCTTTTGCACGCTCAAGTTCGTTATTTCAAATGTAGACGCGCGGTATGCGCGCTCATAATGGAAGCGACGCGCTCGTTTATCCAGGCGCGTCCGCGCCGCATCCAGATAAAAACATCTCAACTTTTCAGAATACCGCAAGCGCACAGCAGGTCATGTGACAAGAACCAACCAATCAGCTTCATCCTTTCACGTAACAACATTGAAAGCTCAGCCAAGATGAAGGAACAGCTGATCATAGCTGTACGTGGATAGTCATTTTTAAATAAATATAGTAGCAGAGCTACTGCAATCGATTTTTAGTGCTGGAAATCCATTTTATTCTTTGCTGAAACTTCCACGTCTTCAAGGAGAGCGCAGTTCATGGTTGCTTAGCAATGGTAGACGCCAGGGGAGTGCAAGCTACAGAGCGCTTTGAAAAGAAGGAGAAAGCGACGCGTCTAGCGTTTTCCACGCGTTTTTAGGCGCGACATGTGAACAGCCCCAGACAGCAGGTGTATACCAGTGGCTGTCCTGAGGAGTATCCTCGTAAGCACAGTCGGTTGTTTCAAGTGAACGTAAACAGTAAAGTAAATATCAACTGTACATCAGTATAACGGATCTGTGCATTTTTTGTGTAAATATGTAAATCAAAAAGAGCAAAAGAAAAAAAGGGGGAGGGGGGGAGGAGGGGGAGGGGGGCGCGAGTGAAATTAGACAAACTTGGGGGGGCGCATGTCCTAAAAGGTTGAAAACCCCTGTGCTAGAGGACAAGGGACCCCTGGTTCGTATCTGGTCAGATGGCCTTGTAGCCGAATACAGAAAAGCTTTACCATTCTTAGATCTAACTTGGTCTAACAGAACTCTCAGAAGTAACCTAGACAGGTTAGCTACATGGGAAAGAGATGCTGATGTCAAGGCAAAAGTAAGAGTAGCAGCAGCTACGTTTAACACAACGAAACAAGACAATAGATGGTCTAAAAGAGAAAGCAAATGCAAATACTGTGGAAAATTAGGACATTGGGAGAAAGAGTGTAGGAAGAAGTTGCAAGATAGTAAAAGAAATGCTATGCATAATTCTGCTCCTTCTCAGCCTGCACACAACCCTGAAGTAGTTCCGCCAGTGACCACTGAAACTGTAGGACAGCTAGTTCAGGCTCTTCGAAGAGCACAACAAGACCAAGAAAAAAAACTAATTGTTGGGGCTGTGAGTAGCTACCTTTCCCCTGTAATCCAACACAATGACCAAAGAATTTTTGTGAAAGGTAGCATAAAAGAGAAAGAGATTGATTTTTTGCTTGATACAGGTGCAGAAATTACAGTAATCCCTACAAAATTGGCACAAGGTTTAAACATCCCATACAAGAAAACCAAACTTTGTTTAACTGGTGTAATAGGTGAAGATTCTGTTTTGTATGAAACTCCGCCCATAGAGGTACAATTTGGCCCAAAAACTCTGACTACAAAATTGCTATGCGCTCCATTAAATACAGGTGCAATTTTAGGCATGGATCTTCTGAGACAAATAAATCTAACTTTAGACATGTCCTCAGAATCTACTAGCATAAGAATTTCCTCAGCACAGATTTCTACCAATAATGCAACCCCTCCCGAGAATGCTTTCTTACAGAATCATCCAATTCGGGCTAAAGACAAGGATGATTGTGGGTTGTTGACAGGTGTAGAACCAGTTAAATTGACAGGAACTCCACCTCCGGTCACCAAACAATATCCGATTAATAAGGAAGCTATACAGGGAATCAAACTTATTGTAGAAAATTTGCTGACGCAAGGAGTGCTAGTTAAAACCAACAGTCCATGTAATTCACCCATATGGCCCATCAAGAAATCTAATGGGACATGGAGACTTACAATAGACTACAGAGTAGCCAATAAAAATATTGATAAAATCACCCCCCTAGTGGCAGATCCATCTACAATTTGTAATGGCTTACCATTAGATTGTAAGATTTTTTCAGTAATTGATATGTCTAATGGATTCTTTTCTGTACCGTTGCACTCTGACAGCCAACCATGGTTAGCTTTCACAGTTGACTATGAACAATACCAGTGGACACGATTGCCACAGGGATTTCAAAACTCCCCAACCATATATCATCAGGCTGTCAGACGTGATTTGTGTGACCCAGAATGTCCGGTAAAACAGTCCACTATGATCCAATATGTCGATGATATTTTGATTGCCTCAACAGATCATGAGGTACATCAAACTGAATTGGCATCATTGTTGGACTATTTGCATAAAAAAGGACACAAATGCAGCTTTCACAAAGCTCAAATCGCTAAAAAGCAAGTCACATTTCTGGGTCAAACAATTGGTGCAGGAAATAGATCCATTACACAGGATCGAGCGGCTTCAGTCAAAGCCATACCTCCACCTACTACCATTAAAACACTCCGCTCATTTTTAGGAACAACAGGTTATTGTAGACCTTGGATTGAAGACTATGCCTCGATTGCTCAGCCTCTCTATGATTTGTTGAAAGGCCATGGTAAAGATTCAGATACTGTTTGTATGGAAGAACTTCATCTCAAAGCTTTTAATGATTTGAAGAGAGCACTATGTCAAGCACCAGCATTAGGAATTGCCCAATCTGATAGACCCTTTGTGCTTTATGTCCATGAACACTTAGGCTTTATGACTGCATGTCTAATGCAAGATCATGGGGGCAGCTTACGCCCAATTCATTACTATTCCGGTAAACTTGACATAGTCGCTCAAGATATGGGCCCATGCCTCAGAGCAGTACAGGCAGTTCATCTAGCGCTTCAGGCTTCATCAGGAATGGTGTTAGGTCAGACTGTAAACGTAAAATGCCCTCACGCAGTGTCCGCACTAATGAATCAAGCAAAAGTCACTTCTGTCACCTCCTCCCGTTGGGGAAATTGGTTAGCAACTCTCACAGCCCCGAATATTGTTATACAGCGTGCACCAGTCACGAACCCATCGCATTGAACCAGAACCAGTGAGGAGCCCAGGGAAGAACCGAAAGCAACAGGCTTCGGGGGCCAACCCTGCGGTGAAGATTTCCTCATAGGCCTTTCCCCATCCAATAGTCCATCCTTTCCTCACTGTTCTTTAGGTGTCGCAGGAATTGAGAAATAGGGAAAGAAGGAACAACAATAGCAGACTATATTTGAACAGAGGATACAACCCTAATGTTTGCAGACTCTACAACAAATACTACTATGTGCCGTTGTTCTCTTTTGTTTTTTTTTTGTTTTGTTTTTCTCTTCCTCTGTGCAGATACCACTTGATGGCTGTCCTGAGATCCATATGCACCGCCCTTCTCACCTGCGGATGAAGCCACAACCTCTAGAAAACAACTAGACCCATTGCCGAGCCAACTATCACACAAGAAAGAGAAAAGAAAGAAGAAAGAAGAAAAAAAATAAAAAGAAAAAAAAATACACAACGCAGAGTCTCACATACGGGAACTTCAGTCATCCATCAACATGATCAAGATTTTCGCAAAATCCAACAAGACATTCTTGGTCTTTCAGCAAAATTACACCAGATGACTGAAGATAATTCTTCATGGTTCGGAAACTTGTTAGGTAAACCCTGGCTGTGGATCAAAGAAATAGCAATTCTGCTGTTGTTTCTCCTACTTGCGTACTATCTATGCATCCACAGTATCAAGTGTTTCTTTCAGCAAATGACTCCCGCCTCTCACGAGGAAATGACTGTTCCAACCAGAAAAGATTATTACCCGTAAGAACTTCACGGACCCTAATTGCATGTTTTGTTTCTGTGTCAACATGCAATTACATATAAGCAACACAGAACATGTAGAATGTGCCTGTAACGATTATAAGTTACAAGAATTAACTTTTAAGTGTCTAAATTTGTATTTTGTGAGAGTTATTAGAACTCTCAAAGGGGGAATTGTGGGATTACAAATTGTGTTTAAATGTTTAACCTGTTAACCCGCACCAGGACGCGGATGCACTGAAAGCTCTTTGAAAGCTCTTTGTTTGCACACGTCATTGCTTTCAAACAGATAAAGTAAAACAGGACAAAATGAATCTTGACAAACTATATATCATTTTGAAGGTCTAAGCCTCTAGCATCGACGACAGATCGCTGTTTTTCGATAGAAAGCTTATACGGAATGTATTTGCTAAATTTGTGTAAGCAGTACACATCAAAACATGTAGAAATAAACCGCAGCACATACCATATTCATCCTGATAACGGCTCTCAAACGTATCCACTGCTGTAAATCCTGGTTTCATTTGAAAGATAAGGGTCCAGTGAACAACATTCCATCGAGCACTTTTAGTCCAAAGAAACAACAACGCTGTAATTTAGATCGTTAATCCTTTGTTTACGTCTCATCTCTTCAGGGAGAGTTATTGTTTGTGTCCGTTATGGAACAAATTACGCTCAAAAACAGCGTCTTGGTGGTAAAAAAACAGCATGATTTTGTAGCAGACAATGTTCCAAACAGAATGAAATCATCAAAAAAAAAAAAAGTCAAAGATACACGGAAGTTTGTTTATTTGAATTCTGGCGCTCCCTCGCGATGGCGCGTGACGCACGCTGTGACGCACCTGTCATCTGATGGGGCGTAACTTAGCGATCTTTTTAGCACAAATAAACATTTCTTTTTTTTCTTCTCCAGCAGTTTTCATATATGTTTGCGTGTTTTGTGGGGAATTGCCTGTATCTGTGTGATTAACATCCGTATGGCTGATAATGAGCATGTAATTACTGACTGTTCACAGATATCAGTGTGAATGCAGTCTATATAAAAGGCCATTATAATGTGAATATTGACTATATTGGGCAGCCATCAGTATGATTAGCATCTGTATGAATGATCTTCAGCATGTGATTACTAATGTATGAGCAGGAGAGCATCTGTTTGTCAGGAAATCAGTATGTAATTAAGTTATTTTTTTTATTATTATTGTTTTTTTTTTCATCACTCAAAAATTATTATTATTGTATTTTTCTAGTGCTCAAATAAATCACTTATACGATGTCTAAGATTATGTCTACTGTTTTATAATTGAAAAACTGCAGTGGCATGTATAAAGACTAAAAAGTATGTAGTAGAACTCTTCAATAATTTGGTAAATATTTTTCCTCAAACGGGGGGGGGGGGGGGGGACTAGAAAAATGTCTGCAGGAATCTCATTTTTCATGGTATCTTCTTCAGATTTGAAATATAAACTCATGAGACATGTGACTTTCAACCCATTACTTTTCTAGATTGCTCCAGGACTGATTTCATGTATTTTTATATGAAATAAAAAAAAATTCAGTATGGTACAATTTTTATCAAGGCACTTCAGTGTCTATAACTTTTTATATTTTTGAGCATCATCAACTCTGGATGATGGATATTAAAGGCCAAAGGGTCTTCTTTCCAAAGACACCACAATTGTGTGTGTGGCACACTGAAGTCAGGAGCTGTTACCATTTTAAGTTAGTTAGTCATTTTCAGCTGTGATTCCCAATATGGGGGGTGCAGGTTAACAGGTTAACTTAGATTCTTACAGAGATGGAAACTCGAGTCAGAGACTTGGACTCGAGTCGCACTTAAGTCGCATAAATAAAGACTCGAGACTTGACTTGGACTCGTGAACAGCTGACTCGAGACTTGACTTGGACTCGTGACTCGTGAGACTCGTAAAAAAAGAGTCATTTGGTATAGGAGTTTATATGAATGTATCTCTGAGGGAAACCGTCTGTCTTAAAAAAAGTTTAGATGGTATTTTCTTTTCATCTTGCCTCCGTGTAATGCATATTAGTGTTCATAACCGCAGCTCTGCTTTGTTTACAGCGGAAACCAAGGAAACGATGTTTAATTGATGTTCAAGCGCCACCCGCTGGCAGAGAGTGAATCTGCATTAATTCAGCCTGTGCGGTTTTGTTTCGTACAGATGGTTTATGTAGAATAGTTTCACAAAACTAAAGTCAGACCATTTTGTTTTTGCTTCAAATTTCGAAATTATACAATCCAATTTAGATTAAAAACTGCTCATGCTGGATGTACAGGTACATCTCAGAAAATTAGAATATGGTGAAAAAGTTCATTTTTTCTAGTAACTTATTTCAAAAACTGAAACTTTCATATATTCTAGATTCATTACATGTAAAGTAAAACACTTCAAAAGTTTTTTTAGTTTTAATTTTGATGATTAGAGCTTACAGCTAATGAAAGTCAAAAATCAGATTTATTTCATTTGTGTAATTCATTTGATAAATCGGGGTTTGTTTTAAAATTTTGTTTTGTTGTTTGACATATTTCAATTTTACAAAGAAATGTGATGCATTTTATCTGACAATTAATAAATGGACACCTTTTCATTTCTAATTTGTCTTACATTTTGTTCAAGTTTTTTTTGTTGTTGTTGAGAAAATCATATCGTGAAATCAGTATTTCAAAACTGATTTAGCCTCAATAACAAGCTGAAAGAACTGTTGCTAATAAATAGAACAAAGACTTGAGATGTGACTTGGACTCCACAAAAAGACTTGAGATGTGACTTGGACTCCACAAAAAAACTTGAGACGTGACTTGGACTCCGCTTTAAAGACTTAAGACTTGACTTGCACTCCGCTTTAAAGACTTGAGACTTGACTTAGACTTGACCTCAAAGACTTGAGACTTGACTTGGACCTCAGAGACTTGTGAACATGTCTGGATTCTTTATTATCCACTTCCTTACTCAATGTATAACTGTGCTATGTCTCAATCAAGTTATGTTGATTGGCAGAGATTCAAAGAACCCAGACGTTGATTCAAAGAACCCCTGGCCCAGACGTTGATTCGTTAGGTTGATTGGATTAGTGTCTATCTTTCGGAGCCCCCTGGCCCAGACGTGGATTCGTTAGGTTGATTGGATTAGTGTCTATGCATTTGATTATGTTGATGAGATTAGAACCACGGGAAGTAGCAACAAACTAACGCCTCCCTCATATGCTTGCTTTGTTTAAATTTGTCTCCACCTCCAAGAATCCCTCCTCCAAAATGCCTATAAAATAACCTTGTAAAGTTACTTAAGATTGAGATTTCGATGACTACAGCATACCAACAGCTTGTGTTCTCAATAAAGAATCCTGCTGACGATCCAATCCGATTTCTCCTGGTCTTCTCTTCTGAGTTTTCTACACTTTAGAAGAACCAAGTTCACAACAATCCAGAATACAGTGTTTCCCCAGAGGAGTCAACAAAAGGAAGCTTCACTCCAGTATTCATGTAAGTTTTGTTTGTGTGTGTTTAAATGAGTGTTTGTTTCATTTTTTGTTTTGCTTATTTTTGTGCTGGTCTGATGTTGGTCTGGTTTTGATTTTGCTGATGGATCATGGTCTTTCTTCTGATTGACCAAGCAAGTCATTTGCCTAATTTCAGCCATAATTGACATTTATTATATACTCAGTGTTCAGTACAGTTGAATGTTGAAACACTGTGAGTGCATTTTGATTTGTCTGTGTTTACATAATAATGATAATAATAATAATAATAATAATTGTTGTTGTTTTGTTCACTATCATTATGAGGCTTTTTTTTTTTAGGTGTGAAAAAATAATGCAGCTTTTTAAATTTTAAATCTAAAACAGATGTTATTTGTCTGACTGATATGACTGGTTAGTTGAATTCTCTGAATCAACAAGTTGAATAAAATATCAACTCTGCATTTTGTTGTGCAGTTTATGACTCACTAATGTCCAGACATGACAGACAGAGAGCTGGAGTTATAACAACAGCAAAAAAAAAAAAAAAATTACAACTATAATTAATGATAAAGATTCAGTAAATTATCAATAAACATATAAAGCCATCAAGAGTAAACATTTGCTGAAAAGCATGTAAACATCAAATTCTCTCTCAGGAGTCTTAAATGTATGTTAGTAACTCTGGGAAAAAAGAACTATAATATACTATAATAGTATAATCTATTATAATAATCTATTATAATAGAACTATAATAGTGAGCCGATCATCATGTGTTTGCTGGTGACGTCACTTTCTTGAACGTCATCGAGGTGCGCATGGCAAATTTATACGGAAGTGTTTCAGTACTTTTTGTTTGAAAAAGTGCTATTTTACCTTTATATCAGACATATTTATAAGTCATATAATTGAATATATCATATATGAATAATAAATGGGCATCATGATCTTCAGGTATGTTTGATGGATTCAGAATGAAACGATGTTCAGACAAAGACGAGTCGTAGATTCTTAGTAATGCATCTGTGTTTGGCCTGGTTTGTTTTGATCTTCAACTGCTTTATTTAAAACAAGCATTAACAGGAAAGTCATTAATACATCAATCAGCGTAATTAATATCTATAGGGGATATCAAATAACTGTATTTATGCATGTAACATTTTTATTTGAAATTAGTGTTAGCATTTGTATTGACAGCTGTTTGTACTTCATTGCCTGCAGTTTGTTTTAGTTGATAATTAGATTTTCCTTTAGTCTCGCAGTGCATTGAAGATAAAGTTATGAGTGAAGATGCCTGCTTTACTGAACTGTAACATATTTAGAGATGAGTTTAGTATGTACAGGAAGATGATGATGAAGATGATGTAACATTCAATATTATATTTAGGCGAATAAATCAAAACATTTGCTAATTTATTTTTGCCCCAGTTCTGAGGGGAGAATCACCCCAAGTGCCTCAATATAACGTCACACTTCAAATAAAAACAATATTACTATTTTACACTCTTTCTAGATCTAAATGAATGAATTAGTCTGCCTTTCCCTCATATAAATAGCATACTCTTAATATCCAAATATAAAGTAAATTCACTGATCATTACTATCCAGTGACAAAGATAAGGGAGTAATTATCTGACATGAGTGCTGCTAGTGTAATGCTCTGCTGGTTGAGATTAAGAAATGTGTTTCTGTTTCTGCAGTTGTTGCTTCATCTGTGTATTTGCAGTGCTGGTGAATAAAGGTGAGCAAGAAGCAAACTACGTTTGAAAGATTAATTCATGCTGCCTGTACAAACTATATTTACAGTTTGTATCATTTCAGTATCTCTACAGGACACAGTAGAGGGCTTTATTGGAGGTTCTGTTGTCCTGCCGTGTTCTTCAGATGAACATGATCTTAAACTTCAAGACACTTATGTGTATTGGGTATATAGTGGCAGCACAAATGTGTTTGATATAATCAAGGGAAAAGATTCAGTAGAGGGACAAGATCCACGGTACAAGAACAGAGCTGAAACTTTCCATTCTGAAGAGTATCGGAGAGAAAACTTCTCACTTAAACTAATCAATCTTCAACACACTGATGCTGGAAAATACACCTGTCTCATCTCACACTCAGATGAAATTCAGACTGTAGAGCTGATCATCAAAGGTGTGTGAAACTGGTTGATTAATGTATGATGTTTTTAATTACATTTATTGAAATAAAATACAACCCCAAATCAGAAAAAGTTGGGACAGTATGGAAAACGCAAATAAAAAAAGAAAGTAGTGATTTCTAAATTTACTTTGACTTGTATTTCATTGCAGACAATATGAACACAAAATATTTCATGTTTTGTCTGGTCAACTTCATGTCATTTGTAAATATACATCCTTTCCTGTCATTCAGACCTGCAACACATTCCAAAAAAAGTTGGGACAGGAGCAATTTAGGGCTAGTAATGAGGTAAATTGGTTAAATAATGATGTGATAACTTCAATATTTACTATGAGCTTACCTCAGTAACCGTAGTTTTACTGTGGTATTTCTAGTAAAAGCCCAATAACTTCAACATTTACCATGATTTTACCTCAGTAACCATAGTTTTACTGTGGTATTTCTAGTAAAATCCCAATAACTTCAAAATTTACTATGAGTTTACCTCAGTAACCGTAGTTTTACTGTGGTATTTGTAGTTAAAGGACAGTAACAACAATACTTACCAGTAACTGTTTTTACTGTATACTATTTTTAAAGCACAGTAAACACAACACTTTCCACACCTTTAAGATGTTTTTTGAAGTAATTGTAATTCAATATTTTTTTTCTGTCTTGCAGTTACGTCAGATTACATACTCCAGCAGCTCTTTTAAGAAGCCATCTCTTGTAAAGGTTTTCTCTCTCTCTCTCTCTCTCTCTCACACTCTCTCACTCACTCTCTCTCACTCTCTCTCTCTCTCTCTCTCTCTCAGCTTTTCCTTTCCTATTTTTCCAAACTGTAATCTGTAATTCATTTACACATATTTTGCTCTCTGTGGTTTTTTTCTGTGGTTCATCATGGCATATTTTTAAAACACATAATCACATTTTGACCAGTTCTTTCTGAAAGCTGCTGGAATTAACAGGGAACTTGAACTCGAAGCTCCCAATGCTGATCTTGAAGAAAGGTTGAAGAAAGGGTCCTTCAAAGGTTCAGCCCTTCACAGGTTTTGTTGAACACTTTTAGTAATAACTGATTTGCTTTAATGAACACATCCTTATATTATGTGTTGATCATATCTTTCGTTATTGTCCTTCTCAAATATTTTGCTCACAGATCATTTTTAACACACTGTCTCAACATGTATATATTTCTCTTCGTTTCAGTTGAAAGGGAAGACCAAAGAAGGCCTGTCATGGGATTTGAATTTGGCCATACTGTGTGTTTATGGAGAAGACCAAAAGCTGCAAAGGAATACACTTCCAATGGTACGTCTGTGTTGGTCTGAGCACCTTTACTATTTGCACAGCATTTGATGTTTCTTTAACTTTGGTTTACATACCCCACGGTCCCGCCACGAGAAACCCTCAACAAAGTGTCATGTTGAAGTAGTATTAATTCATACAATTGACCAAATCAGCAAATTCATATGATATTGTACTAAGCGTACTCATACAAAATTCTACAACTTTTTCTCCTACTGCTGTTATTGGCCTTTGCCTCAACTCTCATGCAGATTGTGCTCATAGTAAGTATTCAGAGTGTTTATATCATAAAGTTTATATTAAGTCCATCCATTGTATTCTTTATTAACCTTTACAAACTGGTGCTGTCTCTTCCCGTTCTAACAGTACATGATATCAGTCCACACCTCAGAGTCTGTCTTTCTTTCCGTGTTGATTTTTATTGAACATATCTGTCTAAGAAACAAGAGTCTGGAAATGCTAGTTTAACTTCTCATGTGACAAATCAGATCTTCAATTAATTTGGCCAAATCAGATCACCTAAAGCTGTTCACAGCAAGAACAAGAAATATAATGGTAAATATTTTAGCATCCACACCAACAGACGATAATGGTCTGTTTACTGTTATACACGCTGCAGTTACAGTACGTTGTTGTCTGCTATCAAGTTCAAGTTCAAATTTTATTTGTCACATACACGACTATACAGAGATTGTATAACCAGCAGTGAAATGTGAGTCAGGTCCGCTCCATGGACAGTGCAAATATTGTAGAATACAACACAAGGGAAGTATGCATAAAATAAAATGAATAAAAAATAAGATATAAAGCACAGAATATAAAGTATAAAAGAATGTGCATGACATTAGAATTAAATATTAAGATAAGCATGACTGTACGAGAGAGGAATGTGCAAACAAAGTTGGCAGTAAAGGGCTATTTGTTGTTGTCAATGTTTTTATTGTTCATCATGTGATAAATTATTTTTCTTCCTGTCTTGCAGGATTTCTCACAGACTACTTAGTCCTTCTGCATCAGCTCTCCACAATATCAGCCCTTCCAAAAGCTTCCACATCTCTCTCTCTCTCGTGTGGCACATCTGCTCTCAGCTCTTTTACTGCCAACTTTACTGCATGTCTACTTGTTTTAATTTCTACTTCACAGTCAACACTCCCATCTCACACTCCTGTCACTGTGTATATATATATATATATATATATATATATATATATATATATATATATATATATATATATACAGTATATAATTGTTAACCATTTTAATTGGTCCTGCATTTAGTCACAATAGAATCAAACATTGATTACAGGAGAATAATAATTGTAAAATATTAAAATATTGTTCTTAATCATTTTTGCCTATTTGTTCATTAAAGGTAAGAAAATAATATATTTTCAACCGGAGCCTCAAAACTTCCAGTTTGCAAAATAGTATTTTTCATCTTATGACATTTTCTGTAAACAAATTGTCTTTTTATTTTTGAAGATTAGACAATGTTTTTTAAAATGGGTTTTATGTTGCATATTTCTTAGTTACATGTACCCATGAATTACTTTATCAATCAGTCATTGTTTTAAGTTGTTATATTACACTATAACTGTTTGTTTTTTTTCATAGTGGCACAAACTGGAGAGAGAGAGAGTGCTGTTCTGGGCACTATGTTTGTATTGGAAAAGTTTGACATATCAATAAACATTGGGAAATTCGTAATGTGTGTGTTTGTTTGTTTTTCTTTCTTTTTTTAATATTCATGTAGTTCAACTGGCAGAGCTAAGAATGGCAAGTTTGTAGGGTCCATTTCCAGAAAACATAAAAGTGATTAATGGTATACCTTTAACACACTATAAATACACTGTAAATGTTACAGAAGCAAAGTTTAATAGCAGAAAAATACTGCATGTTTGAATAAATATAAGGTGGGGTTTTTGTAAGCAAATGAAACATTTTGACATTTATTATTTATTTTTCACACAGTATATGCACACTTTTGAGTTTAAATATTGTACATTAATTAATATTAGTGTAAACAGTGTATGCAATGGGAACCATTACACCCTTGTTTGAAAAGAAAAAAAAAACACTGTAATCAATAAATGTATTGCTGCATCAGGTTAACCACACGATGCAATCTGCTGTTATATTGAGTGGAGACAAATACATCGTATCTGTCTATTCACCACAAGAACCCGGAAGATCCTGTTATAAATGACCATATATGGACAAGTAAGTGTGACGCTTCTGCTCAACTGGGTTGCCATTGGCTTTGACGTTCCCTTGGCACTTGCAGAAGTCCCTGTGATTGGACTATCTTTTAACCCAAATTAAAAAACGCTTAATGTTCCAAAGTACGTTTTGCTGTTATTATTACTTCAGTAATACCTTCAGTTAACAATGCAGTGTTGTTATGTCGTGAGATATTACCACTTTACCGAGATCGTAACCCTAACCCCGAGGAAAACTTTTGTTAAACTACAAATACCAGCACCATGTTTATCGCATTTGAATGGCAGAGGCTTATAGGTACTGTAGTTTAAAATGTTTAATAATAAAATGTGTGAAAATACCATCTTTTTTGAACAAAGGTATATCTAAACATGTTAATTCTGCAAACATTTATGACATATTTAAGAGGCAGGCTGAAATTTGGTATTTTAATAAGAGCACTTTTTTTAAACACCTTTATACCACCTTTCCATATATGTTTGAAAACTCTGTCCAACATTATTTAATTAACATAGCATAAGTAGTTGTCCTGACAAATTTCTCCTTAAAACTATAATCAGACTTTGATTTATAGCCATTTGAAATGTTAATTCTTTTTTGCTCTTCCAGGGGACTCTACTGGGCCCCTGAGGATGGAAGGGCAGTACAACATATACAGATCTATTCTCAATATCACAACAAATTGTGCTGAGCCACATTTTTTAGATTGTCTTTTCAGCAACTTGCCAATATGAAAGTTGCAAGTCATAGTTATCTTAGAATAAGAACAGACCCCCAAAAAATCTCCATCAGTGCCTATTTGGAATGTGCTCCATTTATTTCATTAGATGAGGATACAGTGTTGACAGTAAACAAAGACACCAATTTAAACAGCCAATACATACTGTGACACTTTGTTGTACTATCACACAATGCAAATGTGTCATTCAGTAAGACAAGGTACAGACAGTGTGTTGTTTATGGTGCAAAAACCATACAATTCATAATACAAAAGACCTAATTTGTATCTCTGTGTCAGAAATGTCTCATCTTTGTCCTCTGCAGGTGCTAAACATCAGTAATGCCCATGCTCATCTTGCTTATAATACAGTACATGATTCATGTTGATCTTTCCCTGATAAATCATCCTCAGTTGTGCATGAAGTTCCTGTAGCAATATAGTCCATGCAGTCTCTTCTAATGCATCTTTCAGCATTCCCTTCATAACGGAGTCATTAATATGACCACATGTTCATGTCTTAAAACAATCATAGTAATTATATGTATTGTTTACAAAATTAAATGGTGTATTTACCAAACACCATCCCTAATACAGAAAATTCACCATACTTTATTATCCAACACCATGTGCAATACTTTGCTGGAGGATACAGCATAAAGACAGCTAAAGTAGCATATAAATACAGATCATATTGAAGTGAAATAAAAATTAGTAATTTAAAACCATATTATTTTAATCAGATGAAGCCACCAGAATGCATGCATAGTGAAATGTCCTGAGCATCATAGAATCACATTCAGTTTCTTCTCATCAGAGCTCTCCTGGTTTTCTTTCTCTTGCTTGCTTGTCCATGTCCCTATCATAATCTTATTCTTCCATGACTTAAACCATTTGCAGTTGTTATCCAGCACCGTACAGTACAACTGATGAACAAAAGACATGTGACCAATTAAAATCAAATTACTTTATTGTCACAATACCATGAACGCAAATGTACAGGTGGTGAAAGTCTTTTGTGCAAACTGCATACGACAGTATGACAGTATGATGACAAGTATTGAATATATATGCAACACATACAGTATATATATATATATATATATATATATATATATATATATATATATATATAAGGGACTCAATACAGACAGAACAACATATGGTAAATATTATACTATACAGAGCATGAAATGAAAACAATAATAAACACAATAATCACAGTACACATATACCTTTGCAGTGCAGTGCGGTATGAATTATGTAAACAGAATGTCAGGGTGCAGAATAATAGTGTGTCAGAATCCAGTCAGTACATAAGAGGTTGGTGGGGTGTGTGTGGTGTTACTGGTACGAGTTCAGTTCAGTCTGATTGTCTGTGGAAAGAACTTGTCTCACAGTCTGCTGGTGAAGGTTCTGCAATAACATCTGTCTGATGGTAACTGAGAGCAATCCATGGCTCGGGTGGCTGGAGTCTCTGACGGTCCTCCTCACACTTCACCTGGTGTAGATGTCCTGGACGGACAAAACTTATATTTAGGGTGTGGTAAATTAATAAACAATATATACAGTGCCCTCCACTAATATTGGCACCCTTGATAAATATGAGCAAAGGCGGCTGTGAAAATAAATCTGCATTGTTTATCCTTTTTATCTTTCATTCCAAAAATTCACAAAATTCCAACCTATCATTGAAGTAAAACAATTGAAAATGGGGGGAAATCTCATTGTGTAAGAAATACTTTCTCTAGTTCATGTTGGCCACAATTATTGGCACCCAATTATTGCAATGTCCTTTTCCCAGGGTAAAAGTTTTCTCCTATAATGCCTGAAGAGTTTGGAGAACACCTGATAAGAGATCAGAGACCATTCCTTCATACAGAATCTCTCCAGATCCTTCAGATTCACAGCTCCATGTTGGTGCTTCTCCTCTTCAGTTCACCTCACTCATTTTCTACAGGGTTCAGGTCAGAGGACTGGAATGGCCATAGCAGAAGCTTGGTTTTGTGCTCAGTGACCCATTTTTGTGTTGTTTTTGAGGTTTGTGTTTGGATTATTGTCCGGTTGGAAGATCCAAACATGGCCCATTATAAGATTTCTAACAGGGTCAGTCACATATTGATTTTTTTATCTTGGTATTTAATAGAATCCATGATGCCATGTGTCTAAACAAGATGTTCAGGACCTTCAGCAGAAATATAGGCCCACATCATTAAAAATACAGCAGTATATTTCATTGTACACATGGGGTACTTTTTTATCCCTGTGTGCACCAAACCCATCTTGAGTGTTTGCTGCTAAAAAGCTCATTTTTTAGTTTCATCTGATCATAGAAGCCAGTCCCATTTGAAGTTCCAGTCATGTCTGATAACTGAATATGCTGGAGTTTGTTTTTGGATGAGCTAGGAGAATTTTTCTTGAAACCCTCCCAAACAACATGTGGTGATGTAGGGACTGTTTGACAATTTTTTTCTAATGTTTTCTGACCCTGAGACTCAACTATATTCTGCAATTCTACAGCTGTGATCTTTGGAGAGTCTTTAGCCACTCAAACTCTCCTCCTCACCGTGCATTAGGACGATATAGACACACATCCTCTTCCAGGCAGTTTCGTAACATTTCCTGTTGATTGGAGCTTCTTAATTATTGCCCTGATGGTGGAAATGGGATTTTTCACTGCTCTAGCTCTTTTCTTAAAGCCACTTCACTAATTTGTGAAGCTCAATTATATTTCTGATGTGCAGCAAAAGATATTCTTTGGTTTTTCTCATTGTGATGGATGATTAAGGGAATTTGGTCTTTGTGTTCCTCATATTTATAATCCTGTGGAACAGGAAGTCATGGCTGGACAATTTCATACTCCTAGTCACCCTGGTGTGCTAAAAAAATTAAATATGAATGGAATATAATCTTCAGAGATATTTTACTCACAAGAATTTCTAGGGGTGCCAATAATTGTGGCCAACATCCATTGGAGAAAAACATTTATTTCATCATGAGATTTTCTCCCCACTTTCAATTGTTTTACTTCAATGATAGGTTAGAATTTAGTAAATTTTTTGAGGGAAAGATCAAAAGGATAAACAATGCCGATTTATTTTCACAGCTGCCTTTGCTCATATTTATCAAGGGTGCCAATATTAGTGGAGGGCACTGTAGTATTTTTATTTATAACTGTTGCACTGGACTTACCGTTGATTCTTTTTGGAGTTATGGGCTAAAATAATCCCTCCACCACTATCTTGCAGTTGTGAAGTTTCTTTTATGGGCCGTAACATCTGAGCTGTCACAGTAGAGCTGTTCGTGAATGCAGTCTTCACAGCAGATACCTGATGGGTTCAGGCAGCAGTGCTTCACTTGGTGGCCATTGAATTGATATCTTCATCAACTGGCTTCATCCTCCTTCAAACAAACATAAAAAACAATAAGTCAACAATAACTCTTGAGAAATAGTGTTGGTGAATACAGGTTCAGGTGTCAGAACTGACCATATTGACTGACCATATTGATGACCATATTGATTCAGTCATTTCCTGCCCAAATCCCAGAAATGATTCACAGCTAATTTGCTCATTCTAGGAGCAATAAAAAGATCTATGTGTGAAAAACTATAACTGCTGACTTGAAGTAACTATAACTGCTGTCTTTTGAGAGATCAACATCAAAGCTGTACCACACACAACTGCATTGAATTCATACATACCAATGGAAATATGCAACTTTTAGATCTGTCTTTTCTGTTTGGGCACAAGAAGACCATGTTCATTCCTCATTCATCAGGACTGGTTTGACTGGCTTGCTGTGACTGATTTTCGTTTTCGTTTTTGGTCTTCAGCTGTAAAACAAGAAAATATCTATTGGCCCCATGTTTAATTATTATTGTTGTTTAAACATAAGTTAAGCAGTTATAATAATAAACTTCAAGTTCAAGTTCCCTGGCAACACTAGCAGGCTCAGTTCATCTGTATACATCAGATTCAGAGTCTGAGAAATGCCATCATGCAAACTCAGTTTCTACCTTACAACAGAGCACGAAAGAATGTGTGAGTGAGTGACGGAGTAAAGGAATAAGATGAAGAGAATTTGGAAGAGAAAGGCAAAATTTTGTGTGTAAGTTTAACAGAATGAGAGGAAAGCAGCATTAGAAAATGCTGGATTATTCAATAGCAACCTATATTAATATGAATTATTTTAAATATGATTACATGCTGCCGGTATTGTTGTAAGCAATTTAAAGGCCTCTTCACACCAAGGATGAGTCCACACCGCAGCTATTTAACATTTAATGACACAGAGGAACAATATCGTTTGGAATCTCTTCCAGAACAACTTTTTCAAGCTGATGAATAATAAAAACATTGACAACAACAAATAGCAGACAACAACGTACTGTAACTGCAGCGTGTATAACAGTAAACAGACCATTATCGTCTGTTGGTGTGGATGCTAAAATATTTACCATTATATTTCTTGTTCTTGCTGTGAACAGCTTTAGGTGATCTGATTTGGCCAAATTAATTGAAGATCTGATTTGTCACATGAGAAGTTAAACTAGCATTTCCAAACTCTTGTTTCTTAGACAGATATGTTCAATAAAAATCAACACGGAAAGAAAGACAGACTCTGAGGTGTGGACTCATATCATGTACTGTTAGAACGGGAAGAGACAGCACCAGTTTGTAAAGGTTAATAAAGAATACAATGGACTTAATATAAACTTTATGATATAAACACTCTGACTACTTACTATGAGCACAATCTGCATGAGAGTTGAGGCAAAGGCCAATAACAGCAGTAGGAGAAAAAGTTGTAGAATTTTGTATGAGTACGCTTAGTACAATATCATATGAATTTGCTGATTTGGTCAATTGTATGAATTATTACTACTTCAACATGACACTTTGTTGAGGGTTTCTCGTGGCGGGACCGTGGGGTATGTAAACCAAAGTTAAAGAAACATCAAATGCTGTGCAAATAGTAAAGGTGCTCAGACCAACACAGACGTACCATTGGAAGTGTATTCCTATGCAGCTTTTGGTCTTCTCCGTAAACGCACAGTATGGCCAAATTCAAATCCCATGACAGGCCTTCTTTGGTCTTCCCTTTCAACTGAAACGAAGAGAAATATATACATGTTGAGACAGTGTGTTAAAAATGATCTGTGAGCAAAATATTTGAGAAGGACAATAACGAAAGATATGATCAACACATAATATAAGGATGTGTTCATTAAAGCAAATCAGTTATTACTAAAAGTGTTCAACAAAACCTGTGAAGGGCTGAACCTTTGAAGGACCCTTTCTTCAACCTTTCTTCAAGATCAGCATTGGGAGCTTCGAGTTCAAGTTCCCTGTTAATTCCAGCAGTTTTCTGAAAGAACTGGTCAAAATGTGATTATGTGTTTTAAAAATATGCCATGATGAACCACAGAAAAAAAACACAGAGAGCAAAATATGTGTAAATGAATTACAGATTACAGTTTGGAAAAATAGGAAAGGAAAAGCTGAGAGAGAAAGAGAGAGAGAGAGAGAGAGAGAGAGAGAGTGAGAGAGAGAGTGAGAGAGAGTGAGAGAGAGAGAGAGAGAGAGAGAGAGAGAGAGAGAGAGAGAGAGAAAACCTTTACAAGCGATGGCTTCTTAAAAGAGCTGCTGGAGTATGTAATCTGACGTAACTGCAAGACAGAAAAAAAATATTGAATTACAATTACTTCAAAAAACATCTTAAAGGTGTGGAAAGTGTTGTGTTTACTGTGCTTTAAAAATAGTATACAGTAAAAACAGTTACTGTGGTAAAAACATGGTAAGTATTGTTGTTACTGTCCTTTAACTACAAATACCACAGTAAAACTACGGTTACTGAGGTAAACTCATAGTGAATTTTGAAATTATTGGGATTTTATTAGAAATACCACAGTAAAACTATGGTTACTGAGGTAAAATCATAGTAAATGTTGAAGTTATTGGGCTTTTACTAGAAATACCACACTAAAACTACGGTTACTGAGGTAAACTCATAGTAAATATTTAAGTTATTGGGCTTTTACAAGAAATACCACAGTAAAACTACGGTTACTGAGGTAAACTCATAGTAAATATTGAAGTTATTGGGCTTTTACTAGAAATACCACACTAAAACTACGGTTACTGAGGTAAACTCATAGTAAATATTGAAGTTATTGGGCTTTTACTAGAAATACCACAGTACAACTATGGTTACTGAGGTAAACTCATAGTAAATATTGAAGTTATTGGGATTTTAATAGAAATACCACTGTAAAACTACGGTTACGGTGGGAGTAGCATGGTATATTTTGTGGTCACTGTGCATTGACTACACATGACATCGTCGAGCGACAGTTACTATGGTAACACTATGGTAAATGTGTGGACTTTTTACACGATCCCTTTCCCACCATAAGCAAATGTTAAATTAATAACTTCATTCATAAACACGGAACAATTGAGTATTTTACGAGACAGTATATGTGTCCTGAAGTCATCCAAACCCATCTTTTAATGCGCTATTTCGCTGGTCTTCTTTGGTCCGTGTGCAGTTGTTGACGTTGGGGAAACGATCGCCTCTGCTGGTACTCCAGTGGTAACTTCACCTTCATACATGCGTGCAGGGATTAATCTTGTGGATCGATGATAACATCATTCTCATCCTACCAGAAGGCGCAGCAGACCCCTTCTGGGCCATAAATGTGACCTGATATCCACTGAAAACGGCCATTCAATCGAATGATATCATTCGAAGCGGGTGAACCAGACCAAAGCTTGAGACTTAGTTGTAGCAGTATGAAAATCGTTGTGTTTTTATATTTCTATGATTTGTTTGTGTTCTTCTGAACCACGGTTTCATTTTTAACATCACAATTCGTATTGTATTGTCATGTGTGATTGTAAAAGTTGTGTGTGAGTGTCTTGTTGTTGTTTTTTTGCAAACAGTACTGCTGTAATGTTAGCGAGCTCTTTGTGTTCTTGACTTCTCTTTGTTCATATTCGTCAATATTTATGTGAATTTGTTTGATTAAATGAAGTATTTAACAAAAATTTTTGGGTAATGTGTGTGAATATAGAATGCAGCACAAGGATCTTTGAAAATATTTGATCTTGAAATATCCATGTAGCACTCGGAATCTTTTAAGATTAATAATAATACAATTAACACATTAACATTTTACAGGAGATGTGAATGTGAGTTCTTGGCTGATTTGTACATTATTAAATTAAAATAATTCTATTAAACAGGGTTGCATTTACCAGCACGATCATTTTAATGCCTTGTTCACAAGAAAAACATAAGATTGTTTAAGAGATAATAATCTCACTGAATGTATCAAAGCATCCAATGTTTATGACTACTGAAGGCACCACATCCTTGGTATTTTCACACCTACAGGCCCTAACTACATTCAAAATTTGGTATTCGGCCACATAGTTAACCAGAGAAGACATTGCAGTCTCCTGTTACAATGGCTGCTGCTGTTCCAAACAGTCCTGAAACATCTAGAAGAATGATGTGTGTAACACCGCAAAGAAGTTCTATTGAAATGAGAGAGGAGCTGACTTTAGCACCAAGGAAAAATCAAGGGAAGAGCCTAAGAAAGGTTCTCATTGAAGATGAAGATATTGTAAAACATGATTTCACTGTGTCTTGTGATCGTGTGGGGAGATTTGTGTTTGACAAAGAGTTGCAGATTCTGAAACTCTACGTTTTGGAATCTTACGATGAATATACACCCGAATGCTCCTACCTGCTTTTGACCGCCATAGACTGGACATACTTCTACAATCAAATTTGGAGAAACTTTATTATGGATGAAAAAATTTGGTACAATTTCCAGTGGGATGGTGCGATGCCTGGCACGAGGTATAATGCAAGCAAGCCGCCAGACTACATATCCATATCATCCTGTATGAACAAAACGCTTCATGACCAAAATTATCTCATGCTGGTAAATAAACATCGGGAGGACTCTGAAACAAACTTTTTGTCTCAAAGTAGCAATGAGTCTGACTCTGATGAGTATGATCGAGACTGGCCTCTTCATGAGGTCAACCCTTTTGAATGCTGCAAAAAGAGTCTATATTTCGAGCAAAGCGATGTACCTGTGTTAAACACCATTTTTTCAACGATAGATGAGCTGTTTCAGTCATGTTAAATTTATTTTAAACCAAATAATCAGTATGTGTATTCAGTATAATCGCCTATTCGGTATAACAAACCTGAACAATGATGTTGTGTTTGTGTAACCACCAGAGAAATTCTGGATGTGATGATTGAACGTAGGGATCAGATGGGAATTCACGAGGTTCTCTGTCTGTGTACTTGTGTAACAGATTTATGCTCGTCGCTGGTTGCAAGAAATTTTGAATCCATGATATGTGAAATTATTGAATCGCAGGTCAATTTCATATTTACACAAAAACATATTGGCCGTCAGAGATTTTATTTTCTGGCTAGACCACTGTGTGTAACGGCGATTTGATAATTTTCTTCACCACTTCAGTGTATGAATGTATATTCATCAATATATTGTTAAAAATAAAAGGTTGAATCACTCGTTATCGTTTACAAGTCTTTTTTTTATTTCAATCAATTGAATAAAAAGAAAATGAGTAGCTGAATAGAATGTACGTGTTACGGAGCTGACGAGACGTGAGACATGCGGATCCATCTGCAAGCTTTTATTATAGAACATGGTCAAAACAGACAGTGGCAAACAGGTATGACAAAGACAGGGCAGCGAATAGTCCTTAGGCAAGCGTGGGTCGGCGATCGGCAAACTTAATCCAGAGGGCTAGGCAGAGAGAATAATACAGGAGCACGGGCAGGAATCAGAACACGGGGAATCTAACTAGGAAACTGGGAAACGCTTAGAAAGTAGCTGGGCTAACAATACTCGGCAGTGAGTGGGAGAAAGTCCAGGGTTTATGTAGTGTGTGTGTGTGTGTGTGTGTGATTGGGTGATGGTGATTGTGAGATTGTTTTCAGGTGTGTGCGTGATCAGTGCAGACAGCTGTGTTGGTGCAGTGGATGATGGGAAATGTAGTCCTTGAGTGATCTGTGACTGACTGTGTGGTGTGAAAGTCCATGTGATGGCTGAGTGACCTCTAGAGGTAAATGACCAGAAGTTCATGGCTTGGATTTGTGACATAGCCCCCCCCCCCCCCCCAAGGAGCGGCTTCCAGACGCTCCTAAACAATCCTAGGAGGGCGGTGGAGCGGAGGCGGAACAGGGGGAGGGACGGAGGGCCAGGTCCATGTGGAAGCCAGGGCGGAGAGGATGGAACTGGAACCCACCAGGGCGGAGCAGGCGGATCTGGAGCCCACCAGGGCGGAGCAGATGGACCCGGAGCCCACCAGGGCGGAGCAGACAGAACTGGAGCCCACCAGGGCAGAGCAGACAGGACTGGAGCCCCCCAGGGCGGAGCAGACGGACCTGGAGCCCACCAGGGCAGAGTGGACGGGACTGGAGCCCCCCAGGGCAGAGCAGACAGGACTGGAGACCACCAGACCGGAGTAGGACCGTAGACCAGGCAGGAAACCATGTCTGAGTTTGAGATCTGGGGGGAAACAGAGACAGACAACACAGAGAGAGCAGAGACAGACAACACAGGGAGAGTAGAGACAGACAACACAGGGAGAGTCTTCTTGGTTTCAGGGGCCGTGGCTGAGCAGATCTGGGAATCACCGGCGGCCTCCATAGCCATGCCAAGGCAGGACATGGAATCACAGGCGGCCTCTATAGCCGTGACTGGGCAGGACAAGGAATCACAGGCGGCCTTCACAGCCGTGACTGGGCAGGACATGGAATCACAGGCGGCCTCTATAGCCGTGACTGGGCAGGACATGGAATCACAGGCGGCCTCTATAGCCGTGACTGGGCAGGGCGAGAGTTCATAGACGGCCTCCATGGCCGGGGAAGAACAGGGCGAGAGTTCATAGACGACCTCCATGGCCGGAGCAGGACAGGGCGAGAGCTCATAGACAGCCTTCCTAGCCGTGACAGGACAGGGTGAAAGTTCACAGGAGGATACCACCGACACCTCTGGAGGTTCTGCAGCTAACGCCGCCACCTCTGGAGGTTCTACGGTGGTAACATGACCGGCTGAGAGTACATTGCTGGGCGCCACCACCTTGCAAGGGGCTGAGGCGAGCACCACCGCTTGGGAAGGTTCTGCAGCATGTGCTGCCACCTCTGGAGACATTACAGTGGACGTCGCTACCTCAGGCAGTCCAATGGTGGTGTACGCAGCCCAAATGCAACATAAAGCGATCCCTATCATGGGAAGCGCTTCAGACAGGGAAATCAGTTCAGGGACAGGAGGGCCAACGTGAGTGGATTTGGGGATACCAGCAGTGCGTACAGACACCAGCGGTGCATCCCTCACGCTGGATATCAAACAGGGAACTCGAAGGACTGACCTTAAATCTCTGGGTGGAATAGGCTCTGGCTGAGGAGCTGAGACGTGAAGAGACTCTGGCTGAGGAGCGGAGACGTGAAGAGGCTCTGGCTGAGGAGCTGAGACGTGAAGAGGCTCTGGCTGAGGAGCTGAGACGTGAAGAGGCTCTGGCTGAGGAGCTGAGACGTGAAGAGGCTCTGGCTGAGGAGCTGAGACTTGAAGAGGCTCTGGCTGAGGAGCTGAGACTTGAAGAGGCTCTGGCTGAGGAGCTGCGACGTGACGTGACTCGGGCTGGGCAGCTGTGATGTGGCGTGACTCTGGCTGGTCAGCTGTGAGTTGGGTGAGTTCATGATGACCCACAGTGGCTTGGTGTGACTCTGGATGATGAGCCGAGACGTGGTGTGACTCTGGCTGGAGAGCTGAGGCACGAAGAGACTCTGGCTGGAGCGCTGTGCTTTGGTTGGACTCGTGACGATCAACTGTGGCTTGGCGTGACTCGTGACGATCAACTGTGGCTTGGCGTGACTCGTGACGATCAACTGTGGCTTGGCTTGACTCGTGACGATCAACTGTGGCTTGGCTTGACTCACGGAGATCACTGGTGGCTTGGCTTGACTTGTGATGATCAACTGTGCTTTGGTTGGACTCGTGACGATCAACTGTGGCTTGGCTTGACTCGTGACGATCAACTGTGGCTTGGCTTGACTCGTGACGATCAACTGTGGCTTGGCTTGACTCGTGACGATCAATTGTGGCTTGGCTTGACTCGTGACGATCAACTGTGGCTTGGCTTGACCTTTTGACATAGGCTGTGACTTGACTTCATTCTTTAACATTAGCGGCGACTTGACTTGGCTTTTTAACATAGGCTGTGGCTTGACTGGGCTTTTTAACATAGGCCGTGACTTGACTTGGTTCTTTAACATCAGCGGCGACTTGACTTGGCTTGTGACTGGCAGCAATGACGCTACGGGGTGTTGTTGTGGCCGCCATTTTGTGAGCGTGCTCTAGCGCAGCTGTGATCACACAATTGGGTGCGGTGTCTCGTTCCTCCGCGACCCCCACAGTGAACGAAGAGCCAACACATAGCAAAGCATAATCCAGGAACTGACTGAGAGATGAACGGGGACCCTCACGGATTAGCTGAGACCTCAGCGGCTGATTAATGCCCTCAGAAAAGAAGTCTATGAGTACATAGTCCGGCAGATCAGAGAAATGGGCGAGGTCTAAATAGTCTTGTACATAGTCCTCGAGCGGTAGCGAGCCCTGCTCGAGGTGTAACAACATCCGTGCAATGTCCGTACCTGGCCAATATCCACATGAAAAACCGCTGGATCCTTTTGTGGCCGAGTATTCTGTTACGGAGCTGACGAGACGTGAGACATGCGGATCCATCTGCAAGCTTTTATTATAGAACATGGTCAAAACAGGCAGGGTCGGACAGTGGCAAACAGGTATGACAAAGACAGGGCAGCGAATAGTCCTTAGGCAAGCGTGGGTCGGCGATCGGCAAACTTAATCCAGAGGGCTAGGCAGAGAGAATAATACAGGAGCACGGGCAGGAATCAGAACACAGGGAATCTAACTAGGAAACTGGGAAACGCTTAGAAAGTAGCTAGGCTAACAATACTCGGCAGTGAGTGGGAGAAAGTCCAGGGTTTATGTAGTGTGTGTGTGTGTGATGGTGATTGTGAGATTGTTTTCAGGTGTGTGCGTGATCAGTGCAGACAGCTGTGTTGGTGCAGTGGATGATGGGAAATGTAGTCCTTGAGTGATCTGTGACTGACTGTGTGGTGTGAAAGTCCATGTGATGGGTGAGTGACCTCTAGAGGTAAATGACCAGAAGTTCATGGCTTGGATTTGTGACAGTACGAATGTAGACAGAAATAATTCGTAAGACATTATCTTGTATCTTATATCTGATATAGACTAGGATAGTGTTAATAATATAACGTAAGTGTCTCGAGGTGAAGATTACGGATTAAAGCAATATTTTATTTAATCAAACAAATTCACATAAATATTGACGAATATGAACAAAGAGAAGCCAAGAACACAGAGCTCGCTAACATTACAGCAGTACTGTTTGCAAAAAAAAAAAAAGACACTCACACACAACTTTTACAATCACACATGACAATACAATACGAATTGTGATGTTAAAAGTGAAACCGTGGTTCAGAACAACACAAACAAATCATAGAAAGATAAAAACACAACGATTTTCATACTGCTACAACTAAGTCTCAAGCTATTTTTTTGGGTCTGGTTTCAGAGTCGGCCTACTACAGTGGAAAACTTTGTGATTTATACAGTACGTGTCTTCAAGTAATGAGGTGTTAAACCTGTGGAACAGTAACAAACAATATTCAACATAAACTAGAATCCAAAACTCTAATGTAACTGTGAGCTTGTTTCACATTCTGTAGATTATCTCAGTAATGAAATCTCAGTTCACTTGCATTTTCAGGCTAACAGCTGAAATGAGGACTTTTGCTAAACCTATTTTCAGTCCTTTAGATTTGGTGAAATACATGTTATAAAATTCAACAACAGGCATGACTACTTTGTAAACACTTAACAACTAATATTTAAGCGAAATACATGTTTAGATATTTAGAAGGGAAAAAAGATATACTACAATATTTCAAGGGACTGTGCTGTTGAATACAGTAGCTTCATGCTGCATTGTTTAAATAAAAGTGGATCATTCTGAAGACAATCATGACAACACGCAGCTGCTGTTTCCCCAGGATCAAACCTTTTGGTCAGATGAATACTTAAAACACGTGTCTGTGTGCTGGTGCAGACCGTCTAAAACGGTCAAAAAACATGCACCTTTCAATGAATTAACTACATGACATCTGTGATTTATTTATTAAAGTCATGTTTAGAGACATGTGCAAAGAAAATAGTGTTTCCACACTATCTTCAACTTGTAATGTGCAACTTTGTGTTCTAAATGAAATAGATATACACGTAACAGAGAAACAGTAAGATCGAGGGGCTTGTGTCTTGTGGCCGCTTTGTAGACAGACCAGAAAAAGCTCTACAGTACGTCACAATCTCAGTTAAAACAATCTCTTGTAGAAGGACTATCCTTTTATTATCTTATAATGTTTTCCTGCAAACACTCGCGACATGATTGACCAGATTCTGAGAATAGTCTTCATCTAAAAACAATGAAAATACAGAGTGGTATCAGCTAGTGGGGCAGGCCATCAAAAGCAACATTAAAACTTTAACAATATATTTAGAAGAGAGGATTTCAGTATTAGGTTTTTGTTATACTGATACATATTTCTGTTGTGCAAACATATTTCCTGTATAAACGACTATGTCTATAACCTTTTCAAAGGGAATATAGTATAATGCTATAGTTCTTAATTGTGGTCACATTACCTACACTTTAATCTCAAGCGGAAATTGAAAGAAACGAGTACGACGAATAAAATGTGCACATCGTCATCAGCTATCTGAACAAAAGCTCTAGATGTAGTGGCGTAAGAAAAAAGTAATTTAAAACAACATTTACAAAAATATACCCAGATGATCATGAGTGGGTTTTCTATATTCATATGATAATTTTCTTAGTGACTTGGACTCTTGAGTTACATAGGGAGCACAAAAAAAAAATTCTTGATATTTTGTGTCTGTAGCCTTTTCAAGACTGTGTGCAACCTCAAACTTTACTGAATGTGTAGCTTTGAGCACAATGGTTAGATATGTTTCAGTTGTAAGTGTAACACAGCACGCCTTAATTTTCGTGTCTAAACTTAATGGGGTCTCACATCAAATAGATAGATAATTGTCCTAAAAAAGAAATGAAAGTGAATGTGAGATACAGCCAAGTATGGTGACCCATACTCGGAATTCGTGCTCTGCATTTAACCCATCCAAAGTGCACACACACACAGCAGTGAACACACACACACACACACACCGTGAACATTACCTTTGGATTATGAGTCCGACTCTCTAAACATTAGGCCCTGACTCCCCCAAAACATTACTTCCCATACCGGGAGTTGAACCCGGGCCGCCTGGGTGAAAACCAGGAATCCTAACCGCTAGACCATATGGGACCATATGATCCTAACCGCTAGACCATACCGACTTAGTCAAACACTCTCAAGAAATGTTTCTTAATTTTCATTTATTTCTATAAACACTGAATGCTGATGGCTCTCAGAGAGAAGGCCTCAACTACAGTATAGTCATAGTAATGACATATACAGTCCAACAAACAAATTGTGAGCCGCGTCATCCATAATCCTGATCGTCTGACTTAGTAAAATGTCAGTCAAAATAGATCAGATAGGAGGATTTCTGTATTCTGTATGCATTGTAGCACTTTTTCTTAAATGATGTATACACTTTTGTATTTCGTAATTCAATGATTTTTAGTCAATTCGCTTTGCGCAAAGATAATTCCTATGTAAAGATTATGTTTGAATTCTTTCTATAACCTTTACGAAAGCGTGGAACATCACAGTTCTCAAAATATGTTTCCGTTACATCAAATAAATATGACAGAAGTGGAGAAACGAAGATGTTTAGCACATGCACACATTGTAGATGCTTATGTTGCTTTATTTGAGTCACAGAAGATGGCCATAGTGACTGATAACATTCTTTAATGTTTAATGTCGTTGTGTTGAAAAAGATTCTGTGGACAAACACCTCAAGGGAAATAATTTGAAATGGAGGTTTGTCAAAATAATAAAAAGTTCAGTCAAATGTTCAATAATTTTCAAAAAGTATGTGCTCGTCATGCTCTCTTCCAAGGATTAGCATGAACTTGTGGAGGAGTCTTAAAACAAATACGGTCAATCAATCGAAATGTGAATTGTGTCATCTGAACAAGATGATTAAATTTGTGGAGTAATTAAAAATATAATTTAAAAATTTACAGATTTTCTGAATTCTATATGTATTATAAACATTTTCTTGTCTTGCTATACTCTCTTTCTTAGCGATTTTGTCTCTTGAATGTACGAAAGATTATGGATGAAATTTATCAATACTCTTTACAAGAGCGTAGAAACTTTAATATGCTCAAACTTAAATGAGTGTGTAGCTTTCAGTGCAATAGTTTGATTTGTTTCAGTTGTAATAGTTTTAAGGGTAAAGCAGCAAGACTTAATTTTCATGTGGATGCTTGATGTGTTCGCACATCGTGGACAGACACAAAGTTGCACTAAAAGAAATATCTCAAAGAGAAAAGACTGTTAATTAATTTTCATTTATTCCTTTTATTTATTTCATTATTATGATGACAGCTCAGAAAGAGGTGTCTTCACCTAAAAACATACACCGTCCAATCTTGATAAAAAATCTTGATAATATGACTAAAACTAGTGGTGTAAGAAAAATGTAATTTACAAAAGATTGTAATTCTTAGATGCGACACATCCCTAACAAAATCTGTTGGCATGCAAAAATACTCATAAATGTTTCAGCACAGCTATTTACACACATAGTATGAGAACTGTATATTGTATCATTTGCCATAGAAAATTCATTACCAGTTTATTATGGTCAAAAAGAAATGACGATAATAGTTGAAACATCCTTGCACATCTCTTTCATGTTGAAAACACAGATGCTGGTGCTTTAATCTTTTAGTAAAGCATTTCAAATGACATGATACCTACAAAAGAGTCAAATAGTCAAAATGTACAAGTTTTATGTTCTAGGTGAGAAATTTACACCAATAAAGGTGTCATGAACATTAGAAAACAACATGTATTTCCATTTGGCTGTTAAACATAATTTGAAATAATAAATAATTTGAAAACGTTGGTCTGTCAAATGAGAAAAGTTCAGTCATACATTTAAAAACTTTTCTGAAGTAAAAAATGATGTGTTTGTCACAAACACATCCAAAGAGTTTTCTACTCATGTGAGAAAAGCACTTGGGTGCATTCACATCAGGCTATTTTTTAAAGAAATTAAAGAATACAACTAAAGTTTAGTTTAAAGACAATAGACAGCATTACTTGCTTTAGTGACACACAATGTGTTTAAACTTTTAAACATGTTTAAAACTGTAGGTGTAATTATTTTACTGAGAAGTTTTAAGTGAAACGTATATTTGTTCTTTTACAGTACACATACTATCTACTACGGGCTAGATTAAAATGAAAACATTTCTTAATTAACAACAAAAAGGTAAACACAACATATCTGATTTTGCTCATACTTAAAATTTAGTATACTCGGATCGTGTGTGTGTGTGTGTGTGTGTGTGTGTGTGTGCGTTTTTGTGACAAATCAGGACATAAATGTGTATAATGACACAGGTATGACACAGGTATTACAAGGTGAAGGTGACTTTTCAGGACATTGACCCATGTCCCCACTTTTCAAAACGCTTATAAATCATACAGGGTGAGGTTTTTTGGGGGAAAGTAGAAATACACAGTCTCCTGTGAGGGCTAAGTTTAGGTGCAGGGTAGGTGTAGGGCAATAGCACATACAGTTTGTACAGTATAAAAACCATTACGCCTATGGGATGCCCCCACTTTTCACAAAAACGAACATGTGTGTGTGTGTGTGTGTGTGTGTGTGTGTGTGTGTGTGTGTGTGTGTGTGGCTCCGGTATATCGTACGTTATGGGGGACAGAGATGGCAATATTCAAAATCCTTGTCCTTGTGGGGACATTTTTTTTTTTGCCCCACTGAGGAAACAAGCTTATAAATCATACAGAATTTTGAAAATCTTAAAATGCACAAAGTTTTCTGTAACGGGTACCCTTATGTGTAAGGTTGGTGTGGGGTGATGGAAAATACAGTTTGTACAGTATAAAAACCATTACGCCCATGGAATGTTTCAACGTGTGTGTGTGTGTGTGTGTGTGTGTGTTCATTGTCTAAAGCAGAGCTTATTTAAAATGTTTATTTGTTTGTCTTTGTTACGTTTCTGTTGTTTGCCATGTCTTTCTGTGTTGACCTAGTTTTCCTTAATTGCCCTGTTTAGTTAATTAGCTCCTACACCTGTTTCTGTTTCAACCCTGATTAGTATTAGTATTTAAAGTCTGTGTTCTCCCCTGTTACTTTGTCTGCTATTAGTTTGATTTCCTGATGTGTTATGCTACCCCATGCTCCTGGATTTATTCTGTTTTCCTCTGTGGACTATTATTAAAAGGACATTTATTTGATATCTTCCCGTGTCGTGCGCTTTATAGCATAGCACCCGTAACAGAATAGCAGACCTAAACAGTGAAATTATTTAGCGGCGTTTTCTTTCTGTTTATTTGTTTATTTTTTTTTCGTCCCTCTCCCGGAATGGACCCTGCCTTCCGACTCCTATGCCTGGAGCAACTGGACCGTTCGCTGGAGGAACATACCAGGGACTTTTTAGATCTGGCGTGCCTTACACACTACCTGGACCGCTCGCTCTGCGTCTTTTACATCTCCAGCCTGAGTGAGCGGTGTAAGGCACGCCTACCAGCGAACGGTCCCAGGGAGAATTTCGCCGCTTGTGTGGAGTGGGTGCTGGAGAATAATGAACTGTTTTTCTCCGTCTGCCCTGCCGAGGACAACTCCAGCCCCACTCCTGATCCAGAGTCCAGCCAGCCCTCATCATCTCGCTGCACGGAGTGTTCGCCAGAGCCCACCGCAGCCGCAGAGCCAGAGCCCGCCGCGATCATAGAGCCTACACCAATTAAAGTGACAGAGCCACTCATCGCCCCGGAGCCTGAACTCAACGCGACTGACCAAGTGTGTGGGCCAGTAACACCGTGCGTCGTGGGGATCATTGTGGAGATCGAGGGAATGGAGGATAACCCCGCCCACACTCCCACCACTGAGGGTGAGCTGTTGCTGGACTCAATAAAATGGGACTGTTTGAATGAGGAGGAATTCTGGCCTCTCCCTTTCCCGCTGGTTCCGTCCAGCTCTCCAGAGCCCCTGCTGGTTCCGTCCAGCTCTCCAGAGCCCCTGCTGGTTCCGTCCAGCTCTCCAGAACCCCTGCTGGTTCCGTCCAGTACCCGTTCCTCAAACTCTGGAAAGTTCCCACCCAGCCTCCCACTCCCTCCTCCTCTGTACCATCCAGCCAGTCCATCAGCCCTCTCTCAGCTGCCTCAGGAAGGCCCCTCAGCTCACCCTCAGCACGCCATGTCCGGTGGTTCGGTTGCGCTTCGGGACTTCCTGTCACCATCTTCCTCGGGGTTGGAGGATCCCCAGTCTCCGCCTCCAGCCTTCGAGACCCGGACTCCACCTCGGCCCTCCGATCCATCGGCTCCACCTTGGCTCTTGGCTCCCTCGTCTCCACCGTGGCCCGTCATTCCACCAGCTCCACCGGGCTCCCTCGTCCCTCCGGCTCCGCCTTGGTCAGTCGTCCCCCTGCCTTCTCCACGGGACTCCACTCTTCCAGCTCTGCCTCATCCCTCCGTCCCTCTGGCTCCGTCGGGCTCCTCCCTCCCTCCGGCTACACCTTCGTCCTCTGTCACTCCGGCTCCGCCGCGTCATTCCTGATCCCCGCCTCCGCCTCAGCCGCCCGAGCCGCCGGCTCCGCCTAGGCCCTCCGGATCCGCCTAGGCCCTCCGGATCCTCTGTGTCACCCAGGCTCTGCGGCTGCTCTGCTCCAACCTGGGCTCCTACTCCATCGGCGTCATCTCCGTCAGTCGGCCCCCTGGTGTCGACGGTCCCATCGCCACCATGGCTCCTCCCGCCGTCGACTCCACCGTGGGCCGCCATCCTGGCTGGCCTCTGGATTTCCACCTGGCGCCTCCTGCTCCGGGCTCCTCCCTGGCTCCTCCCACCCTCCACTCCCCCATGGACTTATTTTTTGGACTATTTGTTTCTGCCCCTTTCCCTTTGCCTACCCCTCATCTGCTCCTCGCCCGCCTCCTGATCCCCACCCTCCCTCCTCTGTTGTACCTTTGTCGGTGCGAGGACGCACCGTTCCGGGAGGGGGCGAAATGTTACGTTTCTGTTGTTTGCCATGTCTTTCTGTGTTGACCTAGTTTTCCTTAATTGCCCTGTTTAGTTAATTAGCTCCTACACCTGTTTCTGTTTCAACCCTGATTAGTATTAGTATTTAAAGTCTGTGTTCTCCCCTGTTACTTTGTCTGCTATTAGTTTGATTTCCTGATGTGTTATGCTACCCCATGCTCCTGGATTTATTCTGTTTTCCTCTGTGGACTATTATTAAAAGGACATTTATTTGATATCTTCCCGTGTCGTGCGCTTTATAGCATAGCACCCGTAACAGTCTTGTCATATCATGTTATGTACTTTGATTTCTTTTAAACGATATTGTTTAGCACAATGGTCAACCATTGTTGTTGTGCTTTATAAATAAAATGAACTGAACTGAACTAAAGCATGATTCTGTGCACATCTATTTGAGGTGGATGCTGTAAAGCCATTAACACAAGCACAAAGAGGATACTAGTGTTGTCAAAAGACCCGGTACTTCGGTACCAAGTCGGTACTAAAAAAATGAAAACGTCACGGTACCAGGTGTCTTTAAGTCCCGGTGGTACCGAGTACCGGGGTCGACCCGGTTCTTGCTGCGTGATCTGAAAAAGCTGCAGATGCGCTCTCTTCATAAAAGCACAGAGACGTGCGACATCAAACGGAGGAAATGCATCAAACTAACAACACTTTAAAGGCTGACACCCGGATCAAATGAAAGAGTTCAAACAGCTAAGTTTCTATTTAATATTTAGATATTCTGTTATGAATATTATTCCATATTTGAATTTGAATGTCGGATTAAAATAAACTGCCGTTATAGCGGAGTTAATCCTTAGCATAAAGCTAACGCTAATATAATGAGCATTAGAATGAAGTTTCTTTATTAACTACTTAATGCGCCTATAACTTTTATTAGGGTAAAAACAACAGGACATGATGGTATTTACTATTGTTACACACCAGAGGCTTTTAAATGAATTGTGAATCTAAAATATGCGTGTAGGAGAATGTACAAACAGTTAGTGTTTATGTCATATCAGTCCGTCAGAAAAAAAACAGTTCTGGCCTGATTTTAGTTAGTTGCTAGTTGTTGTTATTCTTGGCTGGATAACTAGCAGTTTTAAAAGCCCTTTAAAATTAAATATGTACACAGTTTGTATTAAATGAAAGTACAGTCAAATGTTATCTCCTGTATAGACTTTACAATGACTTCGTGTTATTATCTAACATCAACTTACAGTGAGTGAACAATATATCTTTACAACATTAATTAATGTTTGTCAATGTTATTTAATACAAGCACTTGATCATTCATGTTTGTTCATTGTGCATTACATAATTTTAACAGATTGAACTTTGATTGATTGATTGATTTTATGTATTTGTAAATTTTGAAATTAACCCTAAGAAGAATAATTGCAATATATAACTATTGTTTATTTGATAGGTCATGTAAAATGTTTTTAATACTACAGTTTCCTTCTATTTGATATGCACTTGTCTTAAAATATATAATCGTATCTACATTTATTATAGAAGCTGAGGTTTGTTATTTACTGAAAAGTTATATTTTAGCTGGAGTCAATGATCTAATGGTGTATTTGTTCAGACTCAGTCCACTGCTTTACTAATATTATATTTTCCTTTTACAGCTGCAGGAAGATCATGAAGCACCAGCAAACCCTAAAACACACAGTTTACAGATGTTTTTCAGCAGAAGCAGAAATATGACAAAAACTTTTGGGTGGAACTTGTTTCCTTTTTTTCATACTTTTATTAATTGTGGAAAAACTTGAAATAATTTTAAATAAGCATAAAAAATGGCATTGGTTTTTGTGCAGTTTATTTTTGTTTAACTTTATTAATAAAAATGTGTTTTTTAATTAGCATATTTTGTGTTTTGCTTTGGTACCGAAATTGGTACCGAGAACCGTGGATTTTCACTGGTATTGGTACCGAATACTGAAATTTTGGTACCGTGACAACCCTAGAGGATACTGTCGTCCACTGTCAGTTAGACCCCACAATCACCTTCACTGTCAGAAGTAAATGTATAGGTGAGGTGGACTGGTGGATAGATGGTGGTTTGAATAATTTAGAACTTAAGACTCCTTCTTATAAGTTCATCTATTCAACCTACAGATTAGGTTGTTCTGATCCTACAGAGGTGTTAGCATACACGCATAGAGATGATAAAGAAAAAACATGACCGGACATAGCACCTTATTCAGAGGTGGATGTAGACGGGCCGGTAGGAACAAAATGGTGACTATGCGTTAACATATATACCATACAGTTCAAACAAAACATTGATCCTCTTAAGGTGTCAATACGCACCCTTTGCTCAGCCATTTTGTTCCACAGTCAGGAAGAAGCTTTGGCTCTGATGTCTAGACACCAATCCACCAAAAGTGTTGACCTAAAACACACCCTTTTGCTCAGCCTAACACCACCAGACTGGAAGCTAGCAATGGGTCAGGAAGGAACGCCATAACCCCCCATGGCAAAGGTAAGAGATAAAAACATCATAAATCCAGTCATAAATCCATCAAAAGTCAAATCTAACATCTGTTTTGATCTTTGATTTACACACCCTACTGTCATGTCACTCAGGGGTGACAGGACCCCGGTGACGTGACAGTCAGGGGGAAAGAGGGGGGGGTCACAGATCCATAAATCACGTCATAAATCTAGACATGGACACATTTGACATATGACGACCTGTCAATCAAAGCTGTCATAAATCATCAAAGTGACACAAAGTGTATTAAATTACTACTAAGGAACACTTTTTATGAGTGTTGAAAAATGGGACAAAGTGCACGTGCTAGGACGTTGTTTGGTGTTGTTTGGTGACTTTGCTTTTAGTTTTCTCCAAAACTATACAGTAAAATGACTTGACAATTAATACAGTAATAGTCAGGGTCACTCTGAATAAATATAAATTGGAAGAATGAGCTAACCTATAAAGAAACACTTTATGAGTGTTGGAAAATGGGACACATTGCAAGTGCTATGACGCATTTTGTTGTTTGTGGTGATTTTGCTTTTAATTTTCACCAATACTTTACAGTAAAATGAATTGACAATTAATACAGTAATAGTCAGGGTCACTCTGAATAAATATGAATTAGAAGACTGAGCTAACCTACAAAGGGACACGTTTTATGAGTGTTTGAATATGGGACACAGTGCAAGTAATAGGACGCATTTTGTTGTTTGGGGTGATTTTGCTTTTAATTTTCTCCAAAACTATACAGTAAAATTACTTGATAATTAAAACAGTAATAGTCAGGGTCACTCTGAATAAATATAAATTAGAAGAATGAGCTAACCTACAAAGGAACACGTTTTATGAGTGTTTGAATAGGGGACACAGTGCAAGTGCTATGATGCATTTTGTTGTTTGGGGTGATTTTGCTTTTAATTTTCTCCAATACTTTACAGTAAAATGAATTGACAATTAATACAGTAATAGTCAGGGTCACTCTGAATAAATATAAATTAGAAGAATGAGCTAACCTACAAAGGAACACGTTTTATGAGTGTTTGAATATGGGACACAGTGCAAGTGCTATGACGCATTTTGTTGTTTGGGGTGATTTTGCTTGTAATTTTCTCCACAACTATTCAGTAAGAATACTTGATAATTAAAACAGTAATAGTCAGGGTCACTCTGAATGTATATCAATTGACAGAGTGAGCTAACCTATAAAGGAACACTTTTTATGAGTGTTGGAAAATGGGACACAGTGCAAGTGCTATGACGCATTTTGTTGTTTGTGGTGATTTTGCTTTTAATTTTCTCCAAAACGATACAGTAAAATGACTTGACAATTAATACAGTAATAGTCAGGGTCACTCTGAATAAATATAAATTAGAAGAATGAGCTAACCTATAAAAGGAACACTTTTTATTAGTGTTGGAAAATGGGACAGAGGGCGAGTCCTATGACGCATTTTGTTGTTTAGGGTGATTTTGCTTGTAATTTTCTCCACAACTATACAGTAAAATGACGTGACAATTAACACAGTAATGGTCAGGGTCGCTCTGAATATATATCAATTGAAAGCATGAGCTAACCTATAAAGGAACACGTTTTATGAGTGTTGGAAAATGGGACACAGTGCAAGTGCTATGACGCATTTTGTTGTTTGTGGTGATTTTGCTTTTAATTTTCTCAAATACGATACAGTAAAATGACTTGACAAATAATACAGTAATAGTCAGGGTCACTCTGAATAAATATCAATTAGAAGAATGAGCTAACCTATAAAGGAACACTTTTTATTAGTGTTGGAAAATGGGACAGAGGGCGAGTCCTATGACACATTTTGTTGTTTGTGGTGATTTTGCTTTTAATTTTCTCAAATACGATACAGTAAAATGACTTGACAAATAATACAGTAATAGTCAGGGTCACTCTGAATAAATATCAATTAGAAGAATGAGCTAACCTATAAAGGAACACTTTTTATTAGTGTTGGAAAATGGGACAGAGGGCGAGTCCTATGACACATTTTGTTGTTTGGGGTGAATTTGCTTTTAATTTTCTCAAATACGATACAGTAAAATGACTTGACAATTAATACAGTAATAGTCAGGGTCACTCTGAATATATATCAATTGAAAGCATGAGCTAACCTATAAAGGAACACGTTTTATGAGTGTTGGAAAATGGGACACAGTGCAAGTGCTATGACGCATTTTGTTGTTTGTGGTGATTTTGCTTTTAATTTTCTCAAATACGATACAGTAAAATGACTTGACAATTAATACAGTAATAGTCAGGGTCACTCTGAATAAATATCAATTAGAAGAATGAGCTAACCTATAAAGGAACACTTTTTATTAGTGTTGGAAAATGGGACAGAGGGCGAGTCCTATGACGCATTTTGTTGTTTGGGGTGATTTTGCTTGTAATTTTCTCCACAACTATACAGTAAAATGACTTGATAATAAATACAGTAATGGTCAGGGTCACTCTGAATATATATCAATTGAAGGAATTGAGCTAACCTATAAAGGAACACGTTTTATGAGTGTTTGAAAATTGGACACAGTGCAAGTGCTAGGAAGCATTTTGTTGTTTGGGGTGAATTTGCTTGTAATTTTCTCCACAACTATACAGTAAAATGCCTTGATAATTAATACAGTAATAGTCAGGGTGACTCTGAAAATATATCAATTGAAAGAATGAGCTAACCTATAAAGGAACACTTTTTATGAGTGTTGGAAATGGGACACAGTGCAAGTGCTATGACGCATTTTGTTGTTTGTGGTGATTTTGCTTTTAATTTTCTCAAATACGATACAGTAAAATGACTTGACAATTAATACAGTAATAGTCAGGGTCACTCTGAATAAATATCAATTAGAAGAATGAGCTAACCTATAAAGAAACACTTTTTATTAGTGTTGGAAGACGGGACACTGTGCGAGTCCTATGACGCATTTTGTTGTTTAGGGTGATTTTGCTTGTAATTGTCTCCACAACTATACAGTAAAATGACGTGACAATTAACACAGTAATGGTCAGGGTCACTCTGAATATATATCAATTGAAAGAATGCGCTAACCTATAAAGGAACAAGTTTTATGGGAGTTGGAAAATGGGACACAGTGCGAGTCCTATGACGCATTTTGTTGTTTGGGGTGAATTTGCTTGTAATTTTCTCCAAAACGATAAAGTAAAATGACTTGATAATTAACACAGTAATAGTCAGGGTGACTCTGAATATATATCAATTGAAAGCATGAGCTAACCTATAAAGGAACACGTTTTATGAGTGTTGGAAAATGGGACACAGTGCAAGTGCTATGACGCATTTTGTTGTTTGTGGTGATTTTGCTTTTAATTTTCTCAAATACGATACAGTAAAATGACTTGACAATTAATACAGTAATAGTCAGGGTCACTCTGAATAAATATCAATTAGAAGAATGAGCTAACCTATAAAGGAACACTTTTTATTAGTGTTGGAAAATGGGAAAGAGGGCGAGTCCTATGACGCATTTTGTTGTTTGGGGTGATTTTGCTTGTAATTTTCTCCACAACTATACAGTAAAATGACTTGATAATAAATACAGTAATGGTCAGGGTCACTCTGAATATATATCAATTGAAGGAATTGAGCTTACCTATAAAGTAACACGTTTTATGAGTGTTGGAAAATGGGACACAGTGCAAGTGCAAGTGCTATGACGCTTTTTTTTGTTTGGGGTGATTTTGCTTTTAATTTTCTCCAAAACGATACAGTAAAATGACTTGATAATTAATACAGTAATAGTCAGGGTGACTCTGAATATATATTAATTGACAGAATGAGCTAACCTATAAAGGAACACGTTTTATGGGTGTTGGAAAATGGGACACAGTGCAAGTGCTAGGACGCATTTTGTTGTTTGGGGTGAATTTGCTTTTAATTTTCTCCAAAACGATACAGTAAAATGCCTTGATAATTAATACAGTAATAGTCAGGGTGACTCTGAATATATATCAATTGAAAGAATGAGCTAACCTATAAAGGAACACTTTTTATGAGTGTTGGAAATGGGACACAGTGCAAGTGCTATGACGCATTTTGTAGTTTGCGGTGATTTTGCTTTTAATTTTCTCAAATACGATACAGTAAAATGACTTGACAATTAATACAGTAATAGTCAGGGTCACTCTGAATATATATCAATTGAAAGAATGCGCTAACCTATAAAGAAACACTTTATGAGTGTTGGAAAATGGGACACATTGCAAGTGCTATGACGCATTTTGTTGTTTGTGGTGATTTTGCTTTTAATTTTCTCCAATACTTTACAGTAAAATGAATTGACAATTAATACAGTAATAGTCAGGGTCACTCTTAATAAATATCAATTAGAAGAATGAGCTAACCTACAAAGGAACACGTTTTATGAGTGTTTGAATATGGGACACAGTGCAAGTGCTATGACGCATTTTGTTGTTTGTGGTGATTTTGCTTTAAATTTTCTCCAAAACGAAAAAGTAAAATGACTTGACAATTAATACAGTAATAGTCAGGGTCACTCTGAATAAATATAAATTAGAAGAATGAGCTAACCTATAAAAGGAACACTTTTTATTAGTGTTGGAAAATGGGACACAGTGCGAGTCCTATGACGCATTTTGATGTTTAGGGTGATTTTGCTTGTAATGTTCTCCACAACTATACAGTAAAATGACGTGACAATTAACACAGTAATGGTCAGGGTCACTCTGAATATATATCAATTGAAAGAATGCGCTAACCTATAAAGGAACAAGTTTTAAGGGAGTTGGAAAATGGGACACAGTGCGAGTCCTATGACGCATTTTGTTGTTTGGGGTGAATTTGCTTGTAATTTTCTCCAAAACGATAAAGTAAAATTACTTGATAATTAACACAGTAATAGTCAGGGTGACTCTGAATAAATATCAATTAGAAGAATGAGCTAACCTATAAAGGAACACTTTTTATTAGTGTTGGAAAATGGGACAGAGGGCGAGTCCAATGACGCATTTTGTTGTTTGGGGTGATTTTGCTTTTAATTTTCTCAAATACGATACAGTAAAATGATTTGACAATTAATACAGTAATAGTCAGGGTCACTCTGAATAAATATCAATTAGAAGAATGAGCTAACCTATAAAGAAACACTTTATGAGTGTTGGAAAATGGGACACATTGCAAGTGCTATGACGCATTTTGTTGTTTGTGGTGATTTTGCTTTTAATTTTCTCCAATACTTTACAGTAAAATGAATTGACAATTAATACAGTAATAGTCAGGGTCACTCTGAATAAATATAAATTAGAAGAATGAGCTAACCTACAAAGGAACACGTTTTATGAGTGTTTGAATATGGGACACAGTGCAAGTGCTATGACGCATTTTGTTGTTTGTGGTGATTTTGCTTTAAATTTTCTCCAAAACGAAAAAGTAAAATGACTTGACAATTAATACAGTAATAGTCAGGGTCACTCTGAATAAATATAAATTAGAAGAATGAGCTAACCTATAAAAGGAACACTTTTTATTAGTGTTGGAAAATGGGACACAGTGCGAGTCCTATGACGCATTTTGATGTTTAGGGTGATTTTGCTTGTAATGTTCTCCACAACTATACAGTAAAATGACGTGAAAATTAACACAGTAATGGTCAGGGTCACTCTGAATATATATCAATTGAAAGAATGCGCTAACCTATAAAGGAACAAGTTTTAAGGGAGTTGGAAAATGGGACACAGTGCGAGTCCTATGACGCATTTTGTTGTTTGGGGTGAATTTGCTTGTAATTTTCTCCAAAACGATAAAGTAAAATTACTTGATAATTAACACAGTAATAGTCAGGGTCACTCTGAATAAATATAAATGGGAAGAATGAGCTAACCTATAAAGGAACACGTTTTATGAGTGTTTGAATATGGGACACAGTGCAAGTGCTATGACGCTTTTTGTTGTTTGGGGTGATTTTGCTTTTAATTTTCTCCACAACTATAAAGAACAATGACTTGACAATTAATACAGTAGTAGTCAGGGTGACTCTGAACATATATCAATTGAAAGAATGAGCTAACCTATAAAGGAACACTTTTTAAGAGTGTTTGAAAATTGGACACAGTGCAAGTGCTAGGAAGCATTTTGTTGTTTGTGGTGATTTTGCTTTTAATTTTCTCCAATACTTTACAGTAAAATGAATTGACAATTAATACAGTAATAGTCAGGGTCACTCTGAATAAATATAAATTAGAAGAATGAGCTAACCTACAAAGGAACACGTTTTATGAGTGTTTGAATATGGGACACAGTGCAAGTGCTATGACGCATTTTGTTGTTTGTGGTGATTTTGCTTTAAATTTTCTCCAAAACGAAAAAGTAAAATGACTTGACAATTAATACAGTAATAGTCAGGGTCACTCTGAATAAATATAAATTAGAAGAATGAGCTAACCTATAAAAGGAACACTTTTTATTAGTGTTGGAAAATGGGACACAGTGCGAGTCCTATGACGCATTTTGATGTTTAGGGTGATTTTGCTTGTAATGTTCTCCACAACTATACAGTAAAATGACGTGAAAATTAACACAGTAATGGTCAGGGTCACTCTGAATATATATCAATTGAAAGAATGCGCTAACCTATAAAGGAACAAGTTTTAAGGGAGTTGGAAAATGGGACACAGTGCGAGTCCTATGACGCATTTTGTTGTTTGGGGTGAATTTGCTTGTAATTTTCTCCAAAACGATAAAGTAAAATTACTTGATAATTAACACAGTAATAGTCAGGGTCACTCTGAATAAATATAAATGGGAAGAATGAGCTAACCTATAAAGGAACACGTTTTATGAGTGTTTGAATATGGGACACAGTGCAAGTGCTATGACGCTTTTTGTTGTTTGGGGTGATTTTGCTTTTAATTTTCTCCACAACTATAAAGAACAATGACTTGACAATTAATACAGTAGTAGTCAGGGTGACTCTGAACATATATCAATTGAAAGAATGAGCTAACCTATAAAGGAACACTTTTTAAGAGTGTTTGAAAATTGGACACAGTGCAAGTGCTAGGAAGCATTTTGTTGTTTGTGGTGATTTTGCTTTAAATTTTCTCAAATAAGATACAGTAAAATGACTTGACAATTAATACAGTAATAGTCAGGGTCACTCTGAATGAATATCAGTTAGAAGAATGAGCTAACCTATAAAGGAACACTTTTTATGAGTGTTGGAAAATGGGACACAGTGCGAGTCCTATGACGCATTTTGTTGTTTGGGTTGATTTTGCTTGTAATTTTCTCCAGAACTATACAGTAAAATGACGTGACCATTAACACAGTAATGGTCAGGGTCACTCTGAATATATATCAATTGAGAGAATGAGCTAACCCCCAAAGGAACACTTTTTATGAGTGTTGGAAAATGGGACACAGTGCGAGTCCTATGACGCATTTTGTTGTTTGGGGTGATTTTGCTTGTACTTTTCTCCACAACTATACAGTAAAATGACGTGACAATTAACACAGTAATGGTCAAGGTCACTCTGAATATATATCAATTGAAAGAATGAGCTAACCTATAAAGGAACACGTTTTATGAGTGTTGGAATATGGGACACAGTGCAAGTGCTAGGACGCATTTTGATGTTTGTGGTGATTTTGCTTTTAATTTTCTCAAATACGATACAGTAAAATTACTTGACAATTAATACAGTAATAGTAAGGGTCACTCTGAATAAATATCAATTAGAAGAATGAGTTAACCTATAAAGGAACACGTTTTATGAGTGTTGGAAAATGGGACACAGTGCGAGTCCTATGACGTATTTTGTTGTTTGGGGTGATTTTGCTTGTAATGTTCTCCACAACTGTACAGTAAAATGACGTGACAATTAACACAGTAATGGTCAGGCTCACTCTGAATAAATATCAATTGAAAGAATGAGCTAACCTAGAAAGGAACACGTTTTATGAGTGTTTGAAAATTGGACACAGTGCAAGTGCTAGGAAGCATTTTGTTGTTTGTGATTTTGCTTTTAATTTTCTCAAAAACGATACAGTAAAATGACTTGACAATTAATATAGTAATAGTCAGGGTCACTCTGAATAAATATCAATTATAAGAATGAGCTAACCTATAAAGGAACACTTTTTATGAGTGTTGGAAAATGGGACAAAGTGCAAGTCCTATGACGCATTATGTTGTTTGTGGTGATTTTGCTTTTAATTTTCTCAAATACGATACAGTAAAATGACGTGACCATTAACACAGTAATGGTCAGGGTGACTCTGAATAAATATCAATTGACAGAATGAGCTAACCTATAAAGGAACACTTTTTATGAGTGTTGGAAAATGGGACACAGTGCAAGTGCTATGACGCATTATGTTGTTTGTGGTGATTTTGCTTTTATTTTTCTCAAATACGATACAGTAAAATGACTTGACAATTAATACAGTAATAGTCAGGGTCACTCTGAATAAATATCAATTAGAAGAATGAGCTAACCTATAAAGGAACACTTTTTATTAGTGTTGGAAAATGGGACAAAGTGCAAGTGCTATGACGCATTTTGTTGTTTGTGGTGATTTTGCTTTTAGTTTTCTCCAATACTATACAGTAAAATTACTTGATAATTAAATAGTAATAGTCAGGGTCACTCTGAATAAATATAAATGGGAAGAATGAGCTAACCTATAAAGGAACACGTTTTATGAGTGTTTGAATATGGGACACAGTGCAAGTGCTATGACGCTTTTTGTTGTTTGTGGTGATTTTGCTTTTAATTTTCTCCACAACTACAAAGAACAATGACTTGACAATTAATACAGTAGTAGTCAGGGTGACTCTGAACATATATCAATTGAAAGAATGAGCTAACCTATAAAGGAACACTTTGTATGTATGAGTGTTTGAAAATTGGACACAGTGCAAGTGCTAGGAAGCATTTTGTTGTTTGTGGTGATTTTGCTTTTAATTTTCTCAAATAAGATACAGTAAAATGACTTGACAATTAATACAGTAATAGTCAGGGTCACTCTGAATAAATATCAGTTAGAAGAATGAGCTAACCTATAAAGGAACACTTTTTATTAGTGTTGGAATATGGGACAGAGTGCGAGTCCTATGACGTATTTTGTTGTTTGGGGTTATTTTGCTTGTAATTTTCTCCACAACTATACAGTAAAATGACGTGACAATTAAAACAGTAATAGTCAGAGTCACTCTGAATATATATCAATTGACAGAATGAGCTAACCTATAAAGGAACACTTTTTATGAGTGTTGGAAAATGGGACACAGTGCAAGTGCTATGACGCAATTTTGTTGTTTGGGGTGATTTTGCTTGTAATTGTCTCCACAACTATACAGTGAAATGACGTGACAATTAAAACACTACTAGTCAGAGTCACTCTGAATATATATCAATTGACAGAATGAGCTAACCTATAAAGGAACACTTTTTATGAGTGTTGGAAAATGGGACACAGTGCAAGTCCTATGACGCATTTTGTTGTTTGTGGTGATTTTGCTTTTAATTTTCTCAAAAACGATACAGTAAAATGACTTGATACTTAATACAGTAATAGTGAGGGTCACTCTGAATATATATCAATTGACAGAATGAGCTAACCTATAAAGGAACACTTTTTATTAGTGTTGGAAAATGGGACACAGTGCGAGTCCTATGACGCATTTTGTTGTTTGGGGTGATTTTGCTTGTAATTTTCTCCAGAACTATACAGTAAAATGACGTGACCATTAACACAGTAATGGTCAGGGTCACTCTGAATATATATCAATTGAAAGAATGAGCTAACCCCCAAAGGAACACTTTTTATGAGTGTTGGAAAATGGGACACAGTGCGAGTCCTATGACGCATTTTGTTGTTTGGGGTGATTTTGCTTGTACTTTTCTCCACAACTATACAGTAAAATGACGTGCAATTAACACAGTAATGGTCAAGGTCACTCTGAATATATATCAATTGAAAGAATGAGCTAACCTATAAAGGAACACGTTTTATGAGTGTTGGAAAATGGGACACAGTGCAAGTGCTAGGACGCATTTTGATGTTTGTGGTGATTTTGCTTTTAATTTTCTCAAATACGATACAGTAAAATTACTTGACAATTAATACAGTAATAGTAAGGGTCACTCTGAATAAATATCAATTAGAAGAATGAGCTAACCTATAAAGGAACACTTTTTATTAGTGTTGGAAAATGGGACACAGTGCGAGTCCTATGACGCATTTTGTTGTTTGGGGTGATTTTGCTTGTAATGTTCTCCACAACTGTACAGTAAAATGACGTGACAATTAACACAGTAATGGTCAGGGTCACTCTGAATAAATATCAATTAGAAGAATGAGCTAACCTATAAAGGAACACTTCAAATCAAATCAAATCAAATCACTTTTATTGTCACATCACCACAGCACAAGTGCCTTGGTGAGTGAAATTCTTGAGAGCGTGCTCCAAACAGTGCAAAAAAACAAAACAATTTACATATAGTCAGTACATATTTACAGACTGTACAGAAGACAATGTGCATAATACACATACACATACTCAATACACACAGTGTACTATAAAGACAATCTTAGTTACCAATACACTATGTACACATTTTACATTATGTACACATCTATACATAGTAATATGTTAAGGTGCAACAGATTATAGATTTACAACAGAGTAGTTGTGCAATAGATAGTTGTGCAAAGGTGCAACAGATTTATACATATGCAATGTCGTGGATGTGCATCGTATGGTATCCAGTGATAGCAGATAGGTTGTATTATTGCAGTGTGTGCGTGTAGTCCAGTAGAACGGCAGTAAAGTGCAATGCATGGCATGATGTGTGAGTGGGAGTGTGATGTAGGGTGAATAAGTTCTTCTGACTGTTCATTAGCCTGATAGCCTGAGGAAAAAAGCTGTCCCTCAGTCGGCTAGTGCGGGATCGGATGCTGCGGAGACGTCTCCCTGAGGGCAGCAGAGAGAGCAGTCTGTGGGATGGATGGCTGGAGTCCTTGATGATCCTCCTGGCTTTCCTTATACACCGCCTGGTATAGATGTCCTGGAGGGAGGGAAGCTCACCTCCAACAATGTGGCGGGCAGTTCGCACGACCCTTTACAGAGCTTTGCGGTTGCCAGCAGTGCTGTTTCCAAACCAGGCGGTGATGCAGCCGGTCAGGATGCTCTCCACAGTGCAGGTGTAGAAGGATCTGAGGATGCTGGGGCTCATTCCAAACTTCCTCAGGCGTCTCAGGAAGAAGAGGCGCTGATGTGCCTTCTTCAGCACTGCATCTGTGTGAGTGGACCATGTGAGATCCTCGGTGATGTGAACGCCGAGGAACTTAAAGCTGTTTACCCGCTCCACAGGTGTCTTGTCGATGGAGATGGGTGTGTGTTCTCTGCTCTGTCTCCTGAAATCCACCACCAGCTCCTTGGTCTTGTCGATGTTGAGTGAGAGGTGGTTCTCCTGGCACCATTTAGTCAGGGTACTCACCTCCTCTCTGTAGGCCGTCTCATCGTTGTCGGTGATCAGGCCTATCACCGTTGTGTCATCGGCAAATTTGACGATGACGTTGGAGCTGTGTGTAGCTGTACAGTCGTGTGTGTACAGGGAGTACAGGAGCGGGCTGAGAACGCAGCCCTGCGGAGCACCAGTGTTGAGGGTCAGCGGAGATGAAGTGTTGTTGCCCATTCTGACCACCTGACTTCTGCCTGTCAGGAAGTCCAGGATCCAGCTGCACAGAGGTCTGTTCAGTCCCAGAGTCTGGAGCTTCTCAACCAGTGTGGCAGGCACTATGGTGTTAAATGCCGAACTATAATCCACAAACAGCATCCTCACATAGGTGTTCTTATTTTCCAGGTGGGAGAGAGCAGTGTGCAAGGTGAAGGCAATAGCGTCGTCTGTGGACCGTTTTCTGCGGTATGCAAATTGTAGTGGGTCCAGTGAGGCAGGCAGCACAGAGCAGATGTGGTCTCTGATGAGCTTCTCAAAACACTTGCTGAAGATGGGTGTCAGGGCAACGGGCCTCCAGTCGTTCAAGCATGTGATTTTATTTTTCTTAGGTATGGGCACAATGGTGGATTTCTTGAAGCATGAGGGAACCACAGACAGAGAGAGGGACAGATTGAAGATGTCTGTAAAAACCCCAGCTAGTTGGTAAGCGCATGCTTTGAGCACACGGCCTGGGATGCCATCCGGGCCCACAGCTTTGCGGATGTTCACCCGTTTGAAAGATCGAGTTACATCCGCGACAGAAAGGGAGAGTGGACTCACCTCTTCTGCAGCAGCCGTGGGAGCGCACTCTGTGTGGGCGGTGTTATGAGCCTCAAAACAAGCATAAAAGGTATTCAGCTCATCTGGTAGAGAGGCGGCAATGTTCACAGTAGCTGGTTTATTCCCTTTAAAACCTGTGATGTTGTTGATGCCCTGCCACATGCTTCTTGGGTTGTTGTTGTTGAATTGTTCTTCAACTTTGTTTTTATATTGTCGTTTGGCTGCTTTTATGGATCTCCTGAGATCGTAACTGGCTTGTTTCCGATCGTCAGTGTTTCCGGATTTAAAGGCAGATGTCTGCGCTGACAAGGCTGATCGAACATCGCTGTTAATCCACGGTTTTTGGTTGGGGTAGATGCGTATTATTCTGGTCGGAATTACATCCTCTATACACGTCCGTATGAAACACGTTACAGAATCTGAGTACTCCTCTATGTCGTCATCAGACGCTGCCCGGAACATGTCCCAGTCCACTTGATCAAAACAGTCCTGTAGTATAGCGTCCGATTGGTCCGACCAGCATTGAATTGTCCTGAGGGCGGGTGCTTCACGTTTCAGTTTCTGCCTATAAGCAGGCAGAAGCAGAACGGAGGAGTGATCCGATTTGCCGAAAGGTGGGCGGGGGAGGGATTTGTAAGCGTCCCGGAAGGGGAAGTAGCAATGGTCCAGTACACGATCACCACGCGTGTTGATGGTGATGTGTTGGAAGTATTTTGGAGCTATTGTTCTGAAGTTGGCTTTATTAAAGTCCCCCGTAATAATAAACGCTGCATCTGGGTACGTGGTTTCCTGCTCGCTTATATTCCCGTACAGTTCCCTGAGTGCCTGGTCTGTGTTGGCTTGAGGGGGAATGTATACAGCTGTGATTATGATCGCTGTAAATTCCCTCGGTAGCCAGAATGGTCGACACAGAAGCGTATGAAATTCCAGATCAGGGGAGCAGAAGGATTTAATAGAGTGTAAGTTCCTTTCATCACATCACGAGTTGTTGATATAGAAACAAACGCCCCCACCTTTGCTTTTCCCTGTGAGCTCTTTCGTTCTGTCCGAGCGGTGCGCGGAGAAGCCCGTGAGCTCGATGGCTGAGTCTGGAACCATTGCAGACATCCAGGTTTCTGTGAGGCAAATAACGCAGCATTCCCTTGTTTCTCGTTGGTATGAGATGCGCGCACGCAGTTCACAGAGTTTGTTATCCAGTGACTGAACGTTAGCCAGCAAAATGGTTGGGAGAGGAGGTCGAAAGGCACGGCGTCTCAGTCTGACGAGAACGCCAGCTCTCTTCCCTCTTTTCCAGCTACGTTTCTTTCGTCGTGGTCGTGCGTTCCAGACAAAGGGATCTGATGCGGTGTCTGTAAACAATCCACCGGCGTTCAGGAACTCAAAGTCCGGTTTGCGTTGCGCGACGTAAGAACCGATGTTTAAAAGTGTGTCTCTATCGTAGACAGTTATACTAACAACATCTAACACGTAAAACAACAAAAAAACAAACAAAACATACGAAAACCTGCAAAGTTTTATCGGAGCTCGCAACACGGCTGCCATCCTCGGCGCCATCTTGATACATTTTTATTACACTTTTATTACACTTTTTATTAGTGTTGGAAAATGGGACAAAGTGCAAGTGCTATGACGCATTTTGTTGTTTGGGGTGATTTTGCTTGTAGTGTTCTCCACAACTGTACAGTAAAATGACGTGACCATTAACACAGTAATGGTCAGGGTGACTCTGAATAAATATCAATTGAAAGAATGAGCTAACCTATAAAGGAACACGTTTTATGAGAGTTTGAAAAGTGGACACAGTGCAAGTGCTAGGAAGCATTTTGTTTGTGGTGATTTTGCTTTTAATTTTCTCAAAAACGATACAGTAAAATGACTTGACAATTAATACAGTAATAGTCAGGGTCACTCTGAATAAATATCAATTAGAAGAATGAGCTAACCTATAAAGGAACACATTTTATTAGTGTTGGAAAATGGGACAAAGTGCAAGTGCTATGACGCATTTTGTTGTTTGTGGTGATTTTGCTTTTAGTTTTCTCCAATACTATACAGTAAAATTACTTGATAATTAAAATAGTAATAGTCAGGGTCACTTTGAATAAATATAAATGGGAAGAATGAGCTAACCTATAAAGGAACACGTTTTATGAGTGTTTGAATATGGGACACAGTGCAAGTGCTATGACGCTTTTTGTTGTTTGGGGTGATTTTGCTTTTAATTTTCTCAAAACCTATACAGTAAAATGACTTGATAATTAAAACAGTAATAGTCAGGGTCACTCTGAATAAATATCAATTGACAGAATGAGCTAACCCCCAAAGGAACACTTTTTATGAGTGTTTGAAAATGAAAATGATAATATATATATACATACATAACATATATATATATATATGTTATGTATGCATGTATATATACACACACACACACACACACACACACACGCACACACACGCACGCACACAAACATTAAAATTAAGAAATAACAATGAATAAAAAACATTAATATTAACAATTATTAACATTAATATGATAATTAATGTACAATACAAACGTTTATGTACAAAAAGAATGTATTTACAAACATTAAAATGTATTGTAAAAAAAAAGCAAAAGTGTAAAGGAAACGCCGGTATGACAGCTTCTTTACATCCATTTAGACCACTCTCAAAAGCGCGGCTGGCTTGACCGCAGTAGAAAATTAACGCAGTCCTCTTAACGGTTCAGTGTTTTCTTTCTAATGGTTTTCTATGGGAAGCCATTTAATGTGAAACTTTGCACTTTGTGTTTATATTCTGGCTTCATCTTCTTGCCTGTACAAAATATACATCATCAATAAGGTGTCCACTGAATCTCGCCTTTTAATATATGCGTTTTACTACATTATTACTTGATGCAAACTGCATAAAAATAGCTGGCGGTCAGTGGAGCAAAGCTTCGTTTTGCCCGCCAGGGGGGCGTTCCTATACGAGTGTGACGTCACGTGAAAACCATCAATAAAAGAAACATACACTGCATGAGAGTGTTTACGTCTCGTTCCTGACCGCATTACTGTCTTTACTGGATGTTTTTAGAGAATATTTGTATTTATTCACATGCGATTGGATTAGTTACTCATATGCTGGACTGCACTACACCACTGCACCTGTGTATCCTCGCTCATAGCTCCTCTGGAAGGCTCCTCACTCCTCGTTCCTCACCTCCTCGCGGTGCAATTAGAGAATTGAGATGTCCTTCAAGATGGCTGAGCTCGATCGGTTTCCGGGTCATAGGATGGAGGACAGAGGAGCAAGGAGGTTTATTGAGAAGCACCCCTGAATCGGGTGTGTCTGACAAGGGAGACACAAAATGTGCAGGGCAGGGGTGCTTGCAGGACAGGTTTGAAAACCACTGCTGTAAGGGGTAGGGTTAGGGTAGACATTAATAAAACACAATCTAATAGGTATACAATTATTTTCATTGTTCATTTCCGGTCTGAGCTGTATCCCTTCTAGCCACAACCCTGTTGAATGTACATCGGTTGTACACTCATTATTGCAGGGCGTTTGCCCAATAATGCCACTATGGTTGCAGATACACTATAAATGGCTGTCCCATCAAATAGAGCACTATTTAAGAGCATGGGGCAATTTTGGACACAATCCATGACCTGAAATGGATGTAGCCTATGAGACACGCAAAGGAGACGTGGGCAGTGATGGGGCCTTCAGGAACGTGATTGGGAACCACTGATCTATAGACACAGTGTTTTACTTTACATTGTAGAAGAGTTTTATTAATCAAAATATAAATTAATCAAGTTTAATCAATGTGAAAATAGCCATTTATGTATCAAGTTGTTCTACTATTATAAAATTGTATCTGCCTGTGTGAGTAGAGGCCTGCAGAAGAATAGAATGTGCTGACGTATGGTGTAAGGTAAAGCTGCACATCCTGTTTTGTCATGATAGGGTCTCCTCCTTTAACGTAACGTAAATTGAGGCCTATTATCTGCTCCAGGAAGCAGATGGAGGCACAGCCAAAAGAAGATAAACAATGTTATAGGAAATGTATGGAACACGCCTTAAAGGAGAAAACTATATAAGAGTGTGTAGAAACAGACTCGGGAGATTCCCTGCAGGGTCTCTCGGCTTTATTGTTTACAATAATAAAGTCTCTCTTCTGGCATCAAAACCCCAAGACTGCAAGAGTGATTCTTCGTGGTAAAGGCAGAAACCACCACAAATTGGCACCCCAGATGGGACTGGAAAAGAGCAGAGGGTGAAAGACCACGTTGGGCTTACTTGACGAGCAACACAAATTAAGTGGCCACTAAAAAGGTAGGCAGTTTTTGCTTATATATAATTAATTTGTGTTGTTTGCCAGTTAGCCTTTGGTGGTAAGGACTCTTAAAATTTGCTCTTCCAAATTTAAAGAACAAAAAGAAAAAAGGGTTTTGATTCCAGAAGAAATACATTGCATGCAATGGTCTGTGTTTATTTTTAAGAGGGCCTTGAAGGATAAAAATAAACATTAAGCAGATAAAGTATAGAGAAGCGCGCAAAGTCCTATGGATACCGCTCTAATAAAGGAAATTTTAGAGGTCTGTACGGGTAGGCAAAAATTCCTGCTAGATTCTACTTTTGTACTGTGTTGAGGAAGTGTATCAGTGAAAGAGTTAGTAACTGTCAGGTCACTCAGGAAGAGTGTAGAGTAGTCTGTGTAAATTCCTGCAGGTTCTGCTTTCATTACTGTGTTGAGGAAGTGTATCAGTGAAAGAGTTAGTAACTGTCAGGTCACTCAGGAAGAGTGTAGAGTAGTCTGTGTAAATTCCTGCAGGTTCTGCTTTCATTACTGTGTTGAGGAAGTGTATCAGTGAAAGAGTTAGTAACTGTCAGGTCACTCAGGAAGAGTGTAGAGTAGTCTGTGTAAATTCCTGCAGGTTCTGATTTCATTACTGTGTTGAGGAAGTGTATCAGTGAAAGAGCAAGAACTGACAGGTCACTCAGGAAGAGTGTAGAGTAGTCTGTGTAAATGTATGTGTCATTGTCTGTGTGAGTGTATGTGTGACTATAAGTGTAGCTGTATGAGAAAATAAGCTCTGAATTTGGTGGACCAGAGGTGTGTACCCCTCCTGGACCATCACACGTGAGTGTGGTCAGGCAGCGGAGATGGGCGCGGCTGGTGTTACGCTAGAGAAGAGTGAATTAATATATGAGCCTAAATAAAAAAAGGGACAAAGGATGATTTTATGAGCCTTAAATAATAAAGGGACTAGAATGAATGTTATTTTAAAAAAGTTGTTCCAAGATATGGATTTTGCAGATTATTGAAATAATAATAGATTAATTAAAATAAGATGTACATTTATTATTATAATGACATGTCTTAATAGATGAATAAAAATATTGCACGTGCTTAAAACTTTATATCTTTTATTTGAAGATGTCTAAAAATTGTATCTTGTTATCCCTGGGAGACAGTATGAAAGTGAATCCATTACAGAGTTTAAAGATTTGGGTTAGGATAACTTGTGTAGTGAAAAGTTGAATGAGGACAAGATTGGGTGACCAAGTTCAAAGAAATTTAGAGTCAAAAGCTATAGGACATTTTACAGAAATAATGGAACTTTTATTAAATAATAAAATAAAAATAAAAGGAATTATTTTATGTTGGTTGGGAAAATTCATTCACAATTACTAGCTTATTCTGAACCATGCAGATATAGAAGAAAAATTATGATTTAAGTCTTTTGTTTTACCATACGCATATCATGTTGTAAAAGAAAGGATTATTTTGTTTAATTGTAGTAGATAATAAAGGTAGCTGCTTTCTGCATTTTGCAAAGAAAAAAACTGCTTGCTATTTTTCTGCAATGAAGAACTTGCTTTACTAAAATAGAATAAGGGAACTGCTGATTTTAACCAGATGAAACTTTTTTATTTTTTTATTTATTTATTTTTATTTAACCTTTTTATTAAGAGACCATTGAAAGAGATGGTTGAAAAGTGAAATTAGATAAAGAGCTGATTGCTCAGACACAATTTGGACAGAGGTTCATTTTGATTAATGCAGTCTCTGAGTGTTAAAATTCCAGATGGCTTCTAGAACAGAGCCTTGACAAAAGGAAGCATTGAACTGGAGTCTGTCTAACAATGCGGCGAAGAAGCAAAGACACAGCTGCTGAGAGAAGAAGAGGGAGGGGCTGATGAACTATCAACTCCCCTCCTGAAAGAGGAGTGAACACTTCTGCATGGAGAAAGGCTGACTTAAAGCAGGAAAAGGTGAATCTTTCACTTGAGACTTTTCCTGAGGGTGAAGAGAACATCCTGAAATGCGAAGCTCTGGCAAGAGTCAAAAGCCAGACTGAGGAGAGGCAGAGAAACAACAGAGATCAAACACCACAACATCAGGTCTTTGAGTGCCATCACAGACTGACGACCCAGTGCAACAGCCAAACAGCTTCTACAGACTTAAAGCACTTCCATCCCTTCCCTTTGCATGCACAGGTGCTGCATTTTTATTTGATCACTATAGAGACTGCTTCAAATTTTGTTAATTTATTAATTCATCTTGATTATTCACTGGTCTCCCAGCAGTTCTCTGAATTCTGTGTTTTAACTAACATTCTCAATCTGCTTTTCAATAGATACCAGTCCAGCCTTATGTCTTTGACAGACATAAGTGGGTGCTTGACTCACCAATCAGATAAAAGTGGAGCTGGATTTGGCATAGTGAGGGCTATTTCATTAACCAACTAGGGGGGAAATGCACAACTGAATTATTGACAATGATGCTGAACTCTTTGGGGAAAAGAAAAAATAAATAGATAACAACAACAAAAACAAATAAAAAAAAGGGTAGACAGGATGACTAATAAAAAATATGACTGAGAAAATAAAAATATTGGTCACTCCATTTTGTTATTGGAAAAAAATATATATTACTCCAGAGATCCAAAATCATGAAATCACAAATGCTGTCATCACTGGGGATAATAAGATAGAAATGTTGATGGCCATGGATCCTAGATTATGCAGAGATCTCCAATCCTCTTCTCAAAGTAGCTCATGAGCAATAACAAAAAGTATTTGACTAAACTTTAAATTAAACAAACAAGTGGCATTTGAGAAATTACAATTGGCTCTCTCAATTGCACAATGCCTAAGACAATTATTCTAAACCAATAAATCTATTAGATTTTGCTTGAGAAAAAAAGAGAGGTTAAATTAAACTTTATGGTGACTGATGTTGTCCAGATGCATATGACATTCAGAAACTATGTGGAATGCTACCAGGTCTACGCTCAGGAAAGTCCAATAATAGAAAAAAAAAAAAGTTAATATTATCCTATTCGGATAGATAAAACCATTCAGTTCACAATCAGACAAATCTCAAGACAAAACATGTTTTTGGCCTAAAAGGGGGGTGTGAAAGAGTGTGAAAAAGTATGCATGATGGTGTTGTGGAGTGAAAGAAGGTGTCTGACGAGACACTGAGGCAAATTAAGCATTTTGCCAAAACAGCTGTATGCAAATTTTAATATGTGGGCCCACAGGGCAAATTATGCCCAATAAAATAATGACCATGGATGAATTTGGTTAAGTTTCCTGGTCAGTACCTAGGTTAATGTTGTGGCATAAAGAAAAACAGTGCCACACTTGCGCAGCGCATTACATGGGAAGGCAGAGCAAGCTTGCTTGCTCTGTCCACCCCATATCTAACTTTCTTTTCAGCATATCATGATGGAGCTGATTCTGTGTCAAAAGGATAAAATATTGTCTGAATGTTAACATAATTAACGTGGGTTGAGCGTGTTCCAGGTCAAAAGGCCTATGCTACTGAGCAAGATAGGCCTAAGAAAGTATCCAGTGATATGGTGGAACTCAGTTTATAAAACAAAGAGATAACTGAATTAGCAAATTGTTGAGAATAAATTTGAAATGAATTAAAAAATTGTAAGGCTGCAGAAAACTGAGTAAAACCAAATTGTTTATTATATTATAGAAAATGGGTATTAGCCCTATACTCATTGTATTGACAGCAATGGATTTGTGAGAGCTCAAAAAAAGGGGCCAGGACAGCCCTCAACCCACATGAAATTTCCACAGGTCACACCAAGAAGGACAACTGGCCAGATGAGCAAATGAGCATGCTTGATATCACTAACAGATTACTCTGAAAGTTTCCATTTACAGGTGACAGCAGTTCTATCAAGGCCAGGGAATGTTTTGCTCCACTAATAAGAATCAGTGAGTGTGCAGTTATGATCGCGAGGAAGAATCTTGCATTGATCAGCAAAATAGATGCACAAGTTGTCAAAGCTGGAAATGCTAAGATGTCAAGATGATGAAAAATTGAATTTGAAGATTAACCAAAAGGTACACTACCAGGACTGGTCTTATACACCCAACTGGAAGTCACAAACATTGACTAATGATGGAGATTCTAGTACCTCAACTGAGGACGAAGAAGAAGTATAAAGATGAACCATACCCTGGGTGTAAGTGCTAGCCAAACCTCTGCCCATGGGTGGCCCTCTACGATGCGCAAAGTGTCTGGGCTGAAGATCAACTATGCTATTTTTGTGTGATGTTTTATGTTTTGAATTTGTATTTCTGTTTTATACATAACTGTGACAACCACAGGCAAGTGCTGAACTAATTGCACGCTCATGCTTATAACATTGTTGTATCTTAAATGAGGGATTAAGGAGACAGGATCTTTTACTCCTTCCTAGTCAAGTGTGGGGGAGAGGTTTGGTCCTGCTGCTCCGCCAGAGCGCTGTTGCATAATCTAGTCATTGGTGATAAAGCTGTATGACTTAATTTGGTCACTAGGTAGTAATAACTGATGAGACTGAATTATGAAACTGCACTCTGGGAAAGACAAGTAAGGGTGAGACTTAGTAAGTCTCAAAGGGAGGAATGTAGAAGAGTTTTATTAATCAAAATATAAATTAATCAAGTTTAATCAATGTGAAAATAGCCATTTATGTATCAAGTTGTTCTACTATTATAAAATTGTATCTGCCTGTGTGAGTAGAGGCCTGCAGAAGAATAGAATGTGCTGACGTATGGTGTAAGGTAAAGCTGCACATCCTGTTTTGTCATGATAGGGTCTCCTCCTTTAACGTAACGTAAATTGAGGCCTATTATCTGCTCCAGGAAGCAGATGGAGGCACAGCCAAAAGAAGATAAACAATGGTATAGGAAATGTATGGAACACGCCTTAAAGGAGAAAACTATATAAGAGTGTGTAGAAACAGACTCGGGAGATTCCCTGCAGGGTCTCTCGGCTTTATTGTTTACAATAATAAAGTCTCTCTTCTGGCATCAAAACCCCAAGACTGCAAGAGTGATTCTTCGTGGTAAAGGCAGAAACCACCACAACATTTACCTAATATGTTGGGAGCATTTTTATATATATATTATTAATAAGTTGTGAACAAGATGTAAAAAGTGTAAAAGCACAGAAAAGCAAAAATATAATTAAAAAAACAATTTGTATACTAGCCAACTTTTTTTATATATTATAATTTTGTAAATTCATATAATTTAGTAATTGTTTTAAACTTTCAAAAATCCTAGAAGTGTTTGTTTTCTTGTTTAAATTATATTGTGAATACCAGATTTCCAGTGTGACCCTGCTCAGGTCTCATCAGTTGTTTTTCTGAGTCACTTCTGTTGAATATAGCACTGTTCATTAACAGTATTTTAATGCTACAGATCTGTTTTTTGGTTTTGCTGGTTTTGCTGCTGGTTTTGCATGCTCTCTCTCTCGTGCCAATACCTCCCCACACACCAAACTGCCGCCCCCTGCCCTAGATTCACATGAAGCTGCTTTGACAGTTACCAGACAATTGTCAGATGCTCTTGTATTAATTGTGTGTCTATGTAAGGGTTAAGTCCCACCCCCCCCCCACAAATTTATTATTGGATTCAATGTCAGTGTGTTTAAACAATTACACAGTTATTTAATTTTTCTGCATTCTTTTAGGTCTTGTGATTTATATTTAATGTTTCTGTTGTTTTCATGCTCTATCTGCACAATAGTATGTATGTATAAAGTCTGTCTGTGACTATTAAGCTGAAGCTTGGCAGACAAGATTTGAAGAAGACGAGATTTGTAGAAGACAGATGTGTAGAATCGCGAGATTAGAAAAAAACGGAAGAGAGAGTAATATAGAGACGGGTGGATAAGCATGTGTTGTTGATGTTCCCTGGAGTGTAACTCTGTGTTGAAAGTGTTCTTGAAATAAAACGGACCTTATATCTTCATAAAAACACACGTGTGGACTTCGTGTGTGTAACAAAATTGGCGAGCCATCCTAGGAGTTTTCAAGGAATGCGAACAGCAGCGCGAGCGACAGAGAGGCATACACGGAGCGGCTGCTGCAGCGAGCGCGTGAGTGAGAGAGGAACGCAGAAGTTAAGATGGATCTTCGGCAGTTACAAGATCGACTCAGCGCGGATTTGCCTCATCTGACGTTTGATCAACTTAGGGAATTGGCTGTGTTTGCAAAAGTCCGAGGAGATGAGGTAACGAAAAAGCATGTTTTGATTCATCGAATTAGTGAAGAGATTGACGATGTAATTGAAAAAGAGGAGGAGGAAGCAGCACGTCATTTCATTGTCAGTGTGGTGGAATGGATTAAAGAAATGAAAGGCCAGGGTGCTCGTGAGGCAGTGAGAAGCTTAAGGAGTGATGAAGATGAGCTGGAAAAGTTAAAAAAACAATATGCAGATCTCCAGCTTAGTTTCCAGAACTCTACAAAAGCGTTAGAGAGCGAAATTATGAGGCTGAGTGATCAAGTACGGATCAAAGAGAACAGAGCATTTCCAGCTATATCCAGGGAGGCTCAGCCACAGCTATCACGAGTGCCAGAGGTGACCATCAGGCGTGATTTCAAAATTTCGGGACAAATAGGAGAGAGAGGTCAGAAAGATCGGCTGTCTTACACAAATTTAATGCATCAGATTGACAGTGGAGTGCAGAAAGGCCATACAGAGACAGAAATTGTGGATGCGGTTGTGAGGGCCATCAGTCCAGGTCTTAGCCTCCGGGATATGCTGGAAATCAAAAGTCATCTGACCCTTCTCCAGTTAAAAACCATCCTTAAGGGTCATTTTAAAGAGGATAGCCCCACAGATTTGTATCACAAGCTGGTGAACATCACACAAGACAGCCGTGAATCACCCAAAACTTCTTGTTCAGAGCCATAGAACTGAAAGAGAGGCTACTAATTGCTTCCAGAGATGGGGAGGCTGAGGAACAGTACAGTGCTGAGCTCATCCAAAAGAAGTTCTTGCGATCTGTCAGTACCGGACTCATAAGCGATCACAATAAATTCCAGTTAAAAACTGATCTGGAGAATCAGTCCATAACAGATGAAGAGCTCATTGAGAAATTCAATGAGGCTGCAGGTATTGAAAGTGAGCGAATACAGAAACAAAAGAAAAATACCTATGCAAAATTGCCTAAAGTAAATGAGCTCCAGGCTGATGTACAGGTATTACAAAGACTGGGAGAAGCAGCAGATGGACAAAAACTCACAGAGGGTGCAACAGCTAGAGGGAAAGAACCGAGGGTCCAGAGCTACACATCCAAACGTGAGGCAGAATTGTTCGAACTTGTCAAACAGTTGAAAGAGGAGATAACAGAAATCAAAAACAGCATCCGTGAATCACAACCATCCTTCTGTCATGGCCGCCCACCTAACAAAAAAATCTGTAAGTCCTGTCAAGACAGTGGCAACAGTGAGCAATGTAATCACTGTTTTAAATGCGGTCAGCCGGGACACTTTTCTAAAGGCTGTAGGGCACCACGGCATACAGTGAATGTGGATCAAGTAATGGCAATGGATTCAACAGCACTTCACACCCAGAGCCAGAGACAATGTGGATTGGGTAGTAACATCAGTGAGCTGCTCTGTAACAACATCAGTCACCTTGTACAGCCAGAAAATGTACAGCAGCACTCTGCAAGTGCAGACAGGCTGGAGGGGTCCATCTATGCAGCCCACCTTTCCCCTAAGCGTAAAGCTCAACTGCTGAACCTGATAGGAAAGAAATGTACTGTTAATTGCTTCCTGGATGGTGTCCCAACACAAGTATTATGGGATACGGGCTCACAGGTCTGCCTGATCAATGAAAAGTGGCGGAAAAAATATCTACCTCATACAAAAGTAAGAGACACAGAGGAGATACTGGGACCAGGCACATTGGCTGGAAAGGCTGTAAATCAGACAGACATCCCTTTCAGCGGATGGATTGAAGTAAAGTTCCAGCTTGAGCCCTCTGGCGTATCCAGCACAGAGTTTCTTGTGCCATTGCTGGTAGCAAAAACATCTGGTGTGGCAGAAGATCCAATCATTGGATATAACGTTATTGAACATCTTCTACACCAGGAGAAAGAACAACCAACTCAAGCTATTGTTAAAACATTGACTGCAGCCTTCTCAGTAGATTGCAAGAGGGCAGAGGGGCTTATGCGATTGGTCCAACAGGGTGACTCAGACTTTAGCGAGGGAACCGTGAAAGGTAGCAGACAAAGAACGAAAATTCTACCTGGTGAGATAAAAGTAGTTAAGTGTTCAGTGCGTACCATTCCTCTGACATGTAACCAGGAAATGCTGTTTGTTCCAGTCCAGAGTCCTGACTGGCCCGAGGGATTAACAGTCACTGAGAATGTGGTCAAGCTCCAGAAGGGTACCCGATCAAAAATCTTCATCCCAGTAAGTAATGACACCTGTCATGATATTACACTTCGACCACGCACAGTGTTAGGCCATGTACAGAGTGTAAAAGCTGTCTACCCTGCTGCTGCAAAACCTGTGGATTTTGAAGACGTAATGAGTCACAGGGAGGAAACGCTGGGAGTTGAGAAAGCTGAAACGGCAAAAGAAGTGGTTTCAGAGTACATGGTGCAGCCCGATGCAGACCGATGGGATCCACCTGTTCCTGTGAGTCATTTGTTGCCTCAACAGCAGGAGGAGGTAAGGAAGTTGCTGAGGGAGGAATGTGCTGCTTTCTCCAGAAATGATGAAGACGTTGGGTGTATCCCATCGCTGGAGTTGAAAATCAGACTGAAAGACACAACACCAGTGAGGCGAACATACATGTCGGTACCAAAACCACTTCATAAGGAAGTCAAAGAATACCTAGAAGATCTATTGAACCGTGGCTGGATTACAAAATCAAGGTCTGCATATTCATCGCCCATGGTATGTGTGTGGAAGAAAGATGGGAGTCTGCGATTGTGCTGTGACTATCGTGAACTGAACCAGAAATCTATCCCAGACCGTCATCCAATTCCCCGCATTCAAGACATGCTGGACAGTCTCAGTGGAAGTGCTTGGTTTTCCATTTTAGACCAAGGAAAAGCTTACCACCAAAGATTTTTGGAGGAAAATAGCCGACCACTGACAGCTTTTATTACACCTTGGGGGCTCTATGAATGGGTCCGCATTCCATTTGGCCTGTCGTCTGCACCAGCAGAGTTCCAACGCTGCATGGAGGAATGTCTAATAGGGCTGAGAGATGAGATATGTCAGCCATATTTGGATGACAATCTAGTTCACAGCAAAACCTTTGAAGATCACCTTAGAGACTTACGGAAAATCTTGCAGCGTTATCAACAACATGGGATTAAGCTGACAGCAAGAAAATGTGAAGTCTTTAAGAATCGTGTAAGGTACCTGGGGAAGCTGGTGTCCAAAGATGGTCATACCATGGACCCTGCAGACCTCGCACCTGTTCAGGCCTTGCGAGAGCAGAAACCAGCAACAGTGGGGGACCTTCGAAAGTTGTTGGGATTTATATCATACTACCGCTCATACATACCAAATTTCTCCAGAATAGCTACCCCGCTCTATGACCTTCTGAGCCTGGAAAAGGGTGCATGTCAGACAGCTCTTAAAAGAGGAAAGAAAACTGCTACGAAATTAAATAGGCAGGGACAGCTCCTCTCAACACATCCCATTGTCTGGATGCCAAAGCACCAGGAGGTGCTCTGCCAGTTGATCGATCTTCTTACACTACCTCCTGTTTTGGGTTACCCAAAGTTTGAAGAGCCATTTATCCTCCATTGTGATGCATCCCAAGAAGGGCTGGGAGCAGTGTTATATCAAAGACAGGAAGGCAAGCTCCGGGTAATTGCTTACGGATCCAGAACTCTAACTGCCGCAGAAACGAACTATCATCTGCATTCAGGAAAGCTTGAGTTCCTGGCCATGAAGTGGGCAATATGTGAACGCTTCAGAGATTACCTCTACTACACTCCTTCTTTTGTCGTCTACACCGACAACAACCCTTTAACATATGTGCTCACAACAGCTAAACTAAATGCCACTACACATCGCTGGGTTGCAGAGCTGGCTGATTTTAATTTCACAATTAAGTATCGTCCAGGGAAAACCAACACTGATGCAGATGGTTTGTCACGCATGCCACTGGGGATGGAGGAATATATGCAGAAGTGTTTGGTGGAAGTGAGTCCAGATGTTATCAGCTGTGTGACCAAAGCTCTTAGTGTTCAGTCAAAAGAACATACTCCGTGGATGTGTCCGGTGACCATTGAGACAGCACTAGGTGAGGAAGAGGATAACCGGTTGAACTTAGACAGAGGAATGCTGAGGGATGCCCAGGAACAGGATCCAGTGATCAGCTCTGTGTTAAACTGCATAAGAACAAACCGATGGCATAGAGACAGAGATTGGAGTGGTCATGATGGCCGGGCAGTACTGATGCGGGAGAGAAAAAGGTTGGTACTGGATGAGCATGGGGTACTCTACAGGAAAACCGCAACCTTATCACAGCTGGTGCTGCCCAAGAAATTCCATGGGCTAGCCTTCAAAGAGTTGCACGAAAAAATGGGTCACCTCGGTGTAGAGCGGACGCTCCACCTAATGCGAGACAGATTTTACTGGCCACATATGCAGAGGGACATTGAACATCATGTCTTACGAGTATGTCGCTGTCTCAAGACAAAACGCCCCAACAAGCCAAACCGAGCACCACTCACCAATATTGAAACAACTCACCCCTTTGAACTGGTTTCAGTTGACTTTCTTCATCTGGAGAGATGCAAAGGCGGGTACAAATATATTTTGGTCATTATAGATCATTTTACTCACTTTGCTCAAGCGTATGCATGCCTCAACAAGTCAGCTAAGACAGCAGCTCAAAAGATCTTCGGAGATTTTGTGTTGAAATTTGGTTTCCCCATAAGATTGCACCATGACCAGGGGAAGGAGTTTGACAACCAGTTATTCGCACAACTCCAGCAGTATAGTGGTATTAAAGGCTCCAGAACAACACCCTACCAGCCGCAGGGGAATGGTCAGGTGGAGCGATTTAATAGGACGCTCTTGTCCATGTTGCGGGATACAGCGTCCGGATTAATAACGGGGAATGTAGTTGCTTTCATGGTGCACAATGATGCCAGCTACAGAAACATAGCAGTAACATGGGAGGTATTTGTTAATGTGATTTTTGGGCCTAAGCCATCATTGTATCCTTCAATAGTATTTACTATAGCTGACTCCTGTAGCTCAACGACTTAGAGATGTCTCGGACATGATGATAAGACAGGGGATGTAGGGACGACATCATTTTTGGAGGGGAGAGTGTAAGGGTTGAGTCCCACCCCCCCCACAAATTTATTATTGGATTCAATGTCAGTGTGTTTAAACAATTACACAGTTATTTAATTTTTCTGCATTCTTTTAGGTCTTGTGATTTATATTTAATGTTTCTGTTGTTTTCATGCTCTATCTGCACAATAGTATGTATGTATAAAGTCTGTCTGTGACTATTAAGCTGAAGCTTGGCAGACGAGATTTGAAGAAGACGAGATTTGTAGAAGACAGATGTGTAGAATCGCGAGATTAGAAAAAACCGGAAGAGAGAGTAATATAGAGACGGGTGGATAAGCATGTGTTGTTGATGTTCCCTGGAGTGTAACTCTGTGTTGAAAGTGTTCTTGAAATAAAACGGACCTTATATCTTCATAAAAACACACGTGTGGACTTCGTGTGTGTAACATCTACAGTATTTACAATAACAAAGACCATCATCTGGTGCATACTGTAAATATCATGTAACCATATATTGTATAATTCAGTGTAGCAATATTTTATTGGCTATATACACGTGTGTTTACATCAGAAAGTTTTAACCTGGTTTCACATGCCATTATATTAACTTCATGTTCTTCTCTGGAAGGTGACGTTGTTCATCCTGAGGAAGATTTAAGCTTCAGTAAACAAATTTGCTCAAATTATGATTCTACAACACAAAGCCAATATATCAGTTTCACAGATTAATCACTGATTTACTAATTTACTGATTTTACTAAAGCACTCCATTACAGTTATTGTTGATGTTGTTCCAGACTGTATGTTTGACCAGATAAATATGATTATACATGAAGGATTTTGCATTTGCTTAGACTAGTTCATAGTTTAAATGACTGAAAATCTTTCTCAATCTACATCTAGTGTAGTATCAGTTAGTCGAGGTAGAACATAAAGTCTAAGTGATAACAGAAAATAAAAAAATATATATGTTTCAAAAACAAGTTTCTTACACACAACTCAAATTATCAACCCGAAAAGAATATTTTATTGTAAATGTAACAGTTACTTTGTTTTTTACACTGTAACATGATAATTTTAATTGTAATTTTTTTTTTGTGATCAATTTTTTTATTAAGTGTTACCGAAAATAATTATAACAGACATACATCAATAAGAACAAAGTGCAACACACTAAATTTCCTCGTTTAGATGCCATACAACCAACCCACCCCTGGCGACCATCAGGAAAAAATAAAAAATAAAAAACAAATAAAAAAAAACAACCCTCACCTCCCTCTGCATCACAAAAGTCAAAGGCATAATAGGTACAATCACAAATAGTCTAACAAAAATTATTACAAAAACTTCACAAAGCAAATACAGTGTAAAGACATTTTAATCATGTCACTTTAACAAGTCTTTAATTTTAGATATTGCCCCTAACCAAGCTGAAATAGTTTTTTGAGTGGCACCATGCATCCTAGCCACTGATAGCTCCATGTTTGCAATGTCCAGGAAGGAAAACATCCAGTGTGACCAAGCTAAAGAATGTGGAGGTTGCCAACGTAGGGCAAGCATTTTCTTAGCTGCAGTTAATCCAGAGAATAACATTTTTTTCTGAGACAGAGAGAAACTGAAAGATGAGTCGTCATTTAAAAGCAAAAGCTTAGGACAGCATGATATATCGACTTCCAGTATGTCCTTCAGAGTCTTAGATACCTGTTTCCAGAAATGCTTAACTTCAGGGCAATCCCAAAACATGTGTCTATAAGTGCCTACAGAGTTTCCTGAGCAGAAATTACAATTGGAAGATGAAGAAAGCTTCATTAAATATCGTTTTCTAGGAGTAAGATACATCCTATGAACCATTTTGTAGTGAATTAATTGATGATTAGGATTTTTTGAAACAAGTTTAAAATTGGCCCATATTGAATCCCAACAGATATCATCAGTGCTGTCTTCTGTATCCGTACCATATAAATCTCTGTACCAGATGTCCAAAATCGGTAATGGTTTATAGGAGGCCTCCAAAAACAACAAATACAATGAAGACACTACACCTTTCGTACTCGCATCTATTGTCAGGGTTTTGTGCACACTAAGACAAGAAATATTAGTTCCCCATGGAACCCCATATGCTCTCATTGCAGATCTCAGGCGCAAATAAAAGAAAAAGGAGGTTCCTGGTAGATTATATTCTGTACGCAAATCATTAAATGATCGCAGACCATTCTCCCCCCATATATCAGCTAAAACATGTATGCCTCTGTCACTCCATTCTGGAAAAACAAAAGGTTTATTGTCCGTAAGTAGACTATGATTATGAAATAAAGGAGTGTGAGAGTGCCATTTATTATTATTGTGGGATAATTTTGTAAGTAAGACCACCCGCATCTTTGCAACGTTGTAGAGTTGCATATTTTATACGAAGAGGTTTGCCATTCCATATGAACTTCGATGTTAAAGTTTGAAGCTTGGGACAGTAATCCGTGGGTGGTGAAAGCGGTACCATAGAAGAGAAAAAATTAATGCGAGGTAGAACATCCATTTTAATTACAGAAATTCGAGCTTGTAGAGATAATGGTAGCATTGACCAACGAGTCAAATCTTTGGTTATACGATCATATATACCTTGAAATTTTTTTAAAGCTATTTTGTGCAAAGACGAAGAAATCTCAACACCCAGATATCTAAAGCTAGATACTACCGGTATACCAGTAGGGAGAATAGACTGAGAGGATAGATTATTTAAATGCATTAATGCAGATTTAGTCCAATTAATTTTATATCCAGAAAGTAAGCTAAAAGAATTAAACACAGAAAGAACATGTGGAATTGAGTTAGTTGTGTCACTGACATACAGTAGGATGTCGTCTGCGTATAAAGATATCCAATGTGAAGTATTACAAAAAGTAATAGGTCTCACCATAGTGTTTTGACGGATTTTCTGTGCGAGAGGCTCAAGAGATAAGGCGAACAACAATGGAGAGAGAGGGCATCCCTGACGCGTGCCACGTGAGATGAAAAATTGTGAAGAACAAATGCCACCTGTCATAACCACTGCAGAAGGATTAGCATATAGAACTTTAATCATATTAATATAGTCACTACCTAAGCCAAAGTGTTCCAGGACTTTCCAAAGATATTGCCACTCCAGCCTGTCGAAGGCTTTTTCAGCATCTAAAGATAGTGTGGCACATGGTGAGTCAAGACCACTAGCTGCATGTATGATATGCAATAAACGACGGACATTATCTGCTGCCAGTCGTGATCTGATGAAACCGGTTTGATCATTGTGCACCAGTTTAGTCATAAAAGTGTCTAAACGGGAAGCTAAAACTTTGGCATACAGTTTAACATCACTGTTTAGAAGAGACAATGGCCTATGATTTCCACACTGCGTTAAATATTTGTCAGCCTTCGGCAACAGAGTAATAATGGCCATATTATCACTATTATTGAAAGAACCCTTACAAACAGAATGAAGAATCATATTTAACAACGGCTGTCCAAGTTCATCCCAGAAAACAAGGTATAGTTCAGGAGGTATTCCATCCCAACCCGGTGACTTCCCCTTCTTCATAACCATAAGGGCTGCCTTTAATTCATCTAAAGAGATTGGGGCAATCAGAGAAACTGCCTCCTCCTCAGAGAGAGAAGCAAGAGTTAAACCCTGGAAAAAGTTGTTACATAAAGTTTCACTAAAGACCACCTCTGATTTATATAGATTCTGATAAAAATCTTCGAATTCTCTATTAATATGTTTGGGTTCACTTGTCAAGCCATTGGGAGTTTGAATTGCCATAATATTTGAAAATTTTTCACTGTTCTTCAACCTGAGAGCTAAAAGATGGCTTGGCTTAGCCCCATTGAAGTAATAGGTTCTTCTAACCTTATGCATCAAAAACTCTGCTCTGCACCGTAACAAGGACTTAAGTTCTGTGCGTACCACATTTATTTCTTGTTGAACATTCTCAGTGTGTGAGGTCTGCTGAAGACGTTCTAACCTATTCAATCTTGTCTCCAGACTACATATTGTATTTAATCTAGACTTGTTAAGTTGGGATGCAAAAGAAATAGAAGAATCTCTTATGCAACCCTTTATAGCATCCCAGAGAAAGCGAGGATCATTGACCGAACCTGTGTTCACCTCTATAAACCATCTTAGTTTCTCTTTGAGCATTGCACATAAATCTTTATTCTGTAACAGTGTGACATTAAAACGCCAGCGAGATGCCTTAATTGGTGCAGACGCAAATTAAATTTTAGCTGACACAACACTGTGATCAGATAAAGGGCATGGACTTATTACAACACTATGTATTTCTGAATAAGAAGAATTAGAAATAAAAATATAGTCAAGTCTAGAATAACTTTTATGTCTAGAAGAGTAAAAAGTATACTGCCTCATTGAGGGGTGAAGAATGCGATATACATCAATTAAACTTAAATCAGATATAAATTTACATAGATAAGACTGAGTTGGGAGGTTGTGGGAACATGAGCGATCAAGAGATACATCCACTACCGCATTCATATCGGCACCAAGAATAAGAAAACAATCCTGAATCTGCAATAAAGTTTTAGTGAGAGCAGGGAAAAAATTTGGATCAAACTGAGATGGGGCATAAATTGAAATAAATGCAAAATTATGACCCGCTATACATGCTTTGATGTATGATACTCTACCATCCTCACAGCTATACTTTTCTAAAATATTAAGAGAAAGCTTCCTTTTTAACACCACAAGTGTGCCACGTGATTTACTATTCAATGAGGATGATGCAGCTACATAATAAAACTTATTAGAAAACCTTTGGACATCTGGTTTCCTCAAATGTGATTCTTGAATGAAAGCTAGGTCAACCTGATGTCTATGCAAGTAATCAAGGCAGGCAGTGCGCTTAATGGGGCCATTCAATCCATTCACATTCCAGGAAATTATATGAAGGTTTTCCAATGCCATATATTATCACTGTAAAATAACATTAACAAACAAATCAACAAGCATAAAGTAATAAAATTACTCTTCAAAGAACACCTAGTATTACAGAGGGAAACATACCCACCCACCCTGGTCGCCACTACCCCCTTGGACACCCAATTTCCCACAAAAACTTGAGAACATTTAGAAGAAACACTTCTAGTGAATACAAAATACCTAAATAATAATAATAAAAGAAAACACATGGGTGACCAGTGCCCAACTAATGGACAACGTGACCCCGAGAAGGGCGGCAGACTCGATAGTACCACTCATCCACTCATGTTAACAGATTCCTAATGAGTACAACAAAAACATTTCCAAATAGGCCAATAATATAAATCAGATGTTGACGTTACTCTGTTTACGCTTACTGGAGAATACCAGTACCAACATTCAGAGAAAAAAAAAAAACTTTAAGAAATGTCACATTATCCTTCTTCACTCACTTGCGTGTCCACTCCACTCAGAAAGTCCTCAACCTCCAAAGGGGACTTGAAGATGTGTTGTGTCGATCCTCGAGTAAGTTTGAGTTGTGCTGGATACAGCAAAAAAAGTCTGAAAGCCCATTTTCTGTGCCTTGTTGGTAACCTCAATGAATGCGCGGCGACGATTCATGGTAAATGCACTGTAATCAGCAGAAAAAATCAAAAAATCTTTTCCGTCGACTTTGACTGGCGATTTCCTAGACGCCCTGAGGATTTGATCCCGGTCAGTGTAGCGCAGCATCTTCATAATGACCGTTCGCGGCCTGCTTGTGCTGTTGGGAGGGCCGATGCGATGAACTCTCATAATCTCCGACTTCACACCGGTCAACGAATGGAACCATACTGGTAGAGAATCCGAGATGTAAGACATGAGATTCACATCCTCTACACCTTCCGGTAAGTTCATAATGCGAACGTTATCCCGCCGGCTCCGGTCTTCTAAGTCAGCCAGTTTTTCCTCGTAGGTCACCATTTTCGTGGTACATTTCTCAAAGTTCTTCTCCGTTTTACTAACTCGGCCGCTCAGGATGGAATATCTATCACGTAATTCTCTTACGCCGCTAGAACAGCTGGAAAGCTCCTTCTGAATGTTGTCCAGTCTATCTTGAAGAGTTTTAAACTGTGCTTCAATAAACGACTGTTGCTTCTCCATGGCTGATGCGATCATGGCGGCAAGAGACTCCTCCATCTTATCCGCTTCATGCGTTTGTTCACGACTTACTTGCCTGCCGGCCGATTTCGCTTGACGTGAGGACATAACGTTGTTGCCAAATACAAAGTGATAAAAGAATGGCCAAACAATTTGTTAAATAGAGTGAAATTATCGACGAATATGAGTGGGGTTGGCGGAGGCACAAAACTAAGCTGCCATCGTACTCACAGGTCACGTGACTCCCCCATAATTGTAAATTTAATTTTAATCAGTAATACGATGATGTGATAGTTTGGACATTTGATGGTAATGATTTCTCTGCAGTTCCAACCCGATCTCGCGGCAATTTGTACATATTTTACAAGGTAGCTAATTCGTATGAATTTGTACGACCTCACTCGTATGAATTCGTATGATTTTTGCTAAAGCTTATGTATTTTACAAGTTCCCCAATCAGGGCCGTCTTTTGGGCAGTGCAATTGGTGTGGTCGCACCGGGCCCCGTGGCGAACGGATCAAGGGGGCCCTGCTCCCTACCTCGCGTCAGCTAAGGACGGCCCTGTCCCCAATTCGTATGAATTTGTACGAATGACCTACCCCTAACCCCGCCCCCAAACCTACCCGCCACTGGGGTTTAGACAAATCGTACAAAATCACGCGAGTGAGGTCGTATGAATGTTTACAAATTAGCCACCTCGTAAGATACGTACAAATTTGTCGTAACACTTCAGTGTGTCAGTATTACATCACTGAGATTTGCTATAACATGGCACATCTCTAGACGAGGTTACACGTGGCTACTTGGTTTCACACCTTGGGCTTGTAGGGGACCCAATAGTTTAAAGAATACTGTGAAGGTTTAGCTGAAGGGCCCTTGCGAAACTGGAAGTAGGCCGCTGCTTGTAAGATGGGTGGGAAGCAGGGGCCGCCCAGAACATAACCACAAGTTCTGTATGTTTGCAAAGACAGACTCACATTTTAAAGTATATGATTTACTAAACATGAATGACATACTATGGAAATACAATGCACATGGATCATAGAAACACTTCCATCTAATACATCAATGCGTGAAACTTGATTTTTATGTAGGTTAGACAATAATAGCCAAACTAAATGAAACACATTTTCTATATTAGTTAAAATCCTTATATTCCATCAATGCTTCTTCAAACTGCAATACTTATTTTTGTTCTTTTTTCACATTTTTCTTTTTTCTTTTGCTTTTCCTCAGAAGCCCTAGATTTTCACCACTTACAGTATCACTATAAAAAGTTTTATTTTATTTTATTATTATTATTATTTTATCAAAGCCTCTGAGAAAGACCCTATTGATCGATGTGAAACGGCTTTGACATTTGGCATCTATTCACAGCAATAGAACGTTCAGTATGAAGAGTGAATGTGTAATAACACTTAACAATATCAAATGATCTGACAGTAAATATGTAGACTTAGTATACAAACAGCCTGCAAGCTGCAACGCTGATCGGTTTCCACTTGAGGTTTAGACAACTGTGAGAACTGAGATACATAAATGTATAAAGATACCGGAAAAAAACTGCACTCGGTCTAAAGTTAAACCTCCACTCTAGACAAAGTTGACAGACACTGTTTGTCATTGGCTGTCAACTGACCAAACTAGTGGAACATATTTATGGTTTTGGTTTAGCACTTCAGTTGAGTTTAACCACAATCTGTAGCTTGTATTTTTGTATGCAGTGTGTATCATATAGGCCTATATGCACACACAAAACAGAGCATACAACTTCATAAGACTTTTATTAGGTTTATTTATTATTAAATCGTTATTTATGTACCACTGTATCTGCAGGATGTGTTTCATACAGTCAGTGTTTCATACTGAATCCATACAGTCATAAACTTATTAATAGAGATCGTGACTTCATTTAATATGATGCTATAATTTCATTTACTACTTGTGTTTTTATTTAAATAAAATTCTGCTTACATTATATATTTATATATTACAAACTATAGTAAATCTAATTGTAAATTAATGGAGATCAAAGAATTAAAGGTATTAAAGGGAGTCATATTTATATTGTTTAATAATAAAAATGTTTTCCATCCAGAAAATATTTACAAAGGCAAAATTAAAACAAATTAATAATACATTAAGTAATCAAAGATGACTTACTTTTTTTTATACAGATTAATTCATACAGGTATTAATAAAGCATCTTAGCAATATAAGCAGTTCTCTCTATTTTTTAAAAAAATAGGACATTTTCCTTAAGTCTTATAGGTCCAAAAGAAGGTAAAACTCAACCAAACAGGCTCCACAAAAATGATAAATAATGTTCACATTGTCCATTTAAGATCATACAGTATACAGACCAAAATATGATTGCTAAGAGAAGTTTCAACTAAAGTTATTGCAAAATAACTTTATAAATAACTATACAGTTATTGCAAAACAAAGCACTTCCAACTGAGAAATGAAACCAGACTAGTAATTAAAAATATTCTTACACATATGTGACCCTGGACCACAAAACCAGTCAATTTTTAGAAATTGAGATTTATAAATCATCTGAAAAATCAACTTTCCATTGATGTATTTGTTATGATAGGACAATATTTGGCTGAGATACAAGTATTTGAAAATCTGAAATCTGAGAGTATAAAACAATCAAAATAATGAGAAAATCCAAATGTCCTTAGCAATGCATATTACTTATCAAAAATTAAGTTTTGATATATGAACAGTAGGAACATTACAAGATATCTTCATGGAACATGATCTTTACTTGATATCCTAATTATTTTTGGCATAAAAGAAAAATCTAAAATTTTGACCCATACAATGTATTGTTGGTTATAAATATATAAACTATTTAATATTTATAATACTAATATTTAAACTGTGAAAAAATAAGAATATTTTGAATAAAAGCAAAATATTATTTGAAAAATGGATTTTTTTTTATATTAAGCTGTATTTTTTCCCTTCACATTATTAGAATGATTTTAGATGTACTATATAAACCTAAAGAGAAATATAAAACTATAGCTTTCAATACATTAAAATATGTGTGATTCATTTCATGATTTCCAACCTTTTAGACCTTTTTATATCTTTAGAAAGCAGAATGATCACATTCAGTCAAATTAAACATTTGTAATTCATTAATAAAAAAATAAATAAATGCAATTTTACACTATATATTTTTAAAATATTTCTACAGACCCAGTTTGTAAACATCTGATCTAAAGAATGTTAGGCTGGCTGTTATTTTGCTGGTTAAACCTGTCTACCAGTTTGTGGTTAGCCATTTACATGAGCATCAAGAAAGTAGCATAAGAGCAGTCATGCACATGTTTATGACTTCGGCAGGTTTAGAGCAGCATAGGTGCTGTTGATTTGGCTCGACCGAATATTTCTACGTAGCTTGGAAAAGTCCACCTCAGCGTACTGAAAGAACAATGTAGGAACACATTTAGCATTTCAGAAGATTAGTTGTCCCTGTAGCTAAATTAATTCGATAAAATACTATAGTTGTAATAATAGTTCAGCAAGAATCCTCACTTACAGAAATACAGTTTATACATTTAAAAGTTATGATTGTGGTTTCACATAATTTACCTGTAACTGGTTTGGGTCCTGATGCTGTTCTATAACTTGCATCCGCTGTAGATCACTGTTGAGTTGTGATCGCTTTGCTGATCTTCTTTTTCCAACAACAAAAACTTTTACTACTCCTAAAAAGGAACTGAGATTTAGTCAGATTTGGTATTTACCAAAGGTTGTATTTTTTATTTTTATTTTATATATATAGTCACATGAATGGCAAAATAGCAATGAAAATCAAAATTAGGAATTTTAACAGAACAACGTCATATCAATGTTTTTACTGATGGCAGAAATTAACTCACCGATCAGCAGAATGATCAGAAGTCCGTTCATCAGAGCAGATATGATGCTAATAATCTGCCATTGTGTTTGATTCTGGTAAATAAACTCCACCACTGTTTGATTGTGACACTCAGTTAGTTGAGCTGATTCTGTAAAGAAAGTGTCCATAGTCTGTGAAAGTAACAACTGTTACTATTGGTACAACAGCTGTGATTTTGTGAAACTGAAAATATAGATATGGAGATTATACTGTATATGGATATAATTATGTTATTCATAAGTATTTAAAAAACGGAGACAAAAAATTTAAGTAGTGATCATCAATATGTCTTGATCACTGAAGTAAATGAACTCACCATTGAAGTATATTCTGGTGCTGTTGCTGAGTTTTGGAGGTGTTTCTGTGTTCATACAGTAATAAACTCCTAATTCATCAGCAGTCACATTATTAATAACCAGACGATGTTTAAACTGCACTGAATATTTCTTTCTGAATGTTTTATTGAAGTAAAAAGGTGATGTTGTAGCTGACATTGATCGTAGAATCACTGTTGGAGGATCTGGTGTTTTCAGTAAAATCCAATAAACCTCATTTTCATCAAGATCACAGTTTATGATCACATTTGATCCCAAATCAGTTATTAGATCTGACACTCCATACTGACAACAGATTAATACATCTATAAGATAAAAAATAAATAAATTAAATAAAAATAAAAACAGGCATCATAATTATGAAAAGATTACTTTAAAATATTACTCTTTTAAACCACTTTGAATCATAACATTTTTTTTTTACTTTTTTTAAAAATTTACAAAGTATGTGTAAATGTGTAAATATATACATAACATGTAATAAACTCACAGAGCTGAAGCTGAATGATCTTCATGTTGTTGCTGTGAATAAACATTGTTCCTTCCACACAACACTGAAGCTGATGTCTGCTGCAGCTCTGAAGCAAAGACAGAAAATAACTTCTGCCACATCAGTAAGAGGAAGTCAAGTTTGCTGACCACACTGTACAAACTTTTTTCAACACCTAATGCCCAACATCTAGGCCTAAAGCACCACCATCATCACTTTATTTAACAATTGAGCATATTTATTTTGTGTATATGTGTGTACCTGCTATTCCCTATGGGGTCCAAATGACCCATCAAGTACAGGTGCATCTCAATAAATTAGAATGTTGTGAAAAAAATCATTTTTTCTTGTAAGTTATTTCAAAAAGTGAAACTTTCATATATTTTAGATTCATTGCATGTAAAGTAAAACATTTCAAAAGTTTTTTTGTTTTAATTTTGATGAATAGAGCTTACAGCTCATGAAAGTCAAAAAATCAGTATCTCAAAATATTAGAATATTTACATTTGAGTTTCAGTAAATGACCATCCATACAGTATACATTCCGGGTAGCTCTTGTTCTTTGAAACCACAATAATGGAGAAGACTGCTGGCTTGGCAATGATCCAGAAGACGAACATTGACGCCCTCCACAAAGAGGGTAAGTCACAGAAGGTCATTACTGAAAGGTGTGGTTGTTTACAGAGTGCTGTATCAAAGCATATTAAATGCAAAGTTGACTGGAAGGAAGAATTTGGGTAGGAAAAGGTGCACAAGCAACAGGGATGACTGCAAGCTTGAGAATACAGTCAAACAAAGCTGATTGAAACACTTGGGAGAGCTTCACAAGGAGTGGACTGAAGCTGGAGTCAGTGCATCAAGAGTCACCACGCTCAGACGTCTTCAGGAAAAGGGCTACCAAGCCACTTCTGAACCACAGACAACGTCAGAAGCATCTTACCTGGGCTGTGGAGAAAAATAACTCAGTGGTCCAAAGTCCTCTTTTCAGATGAAAGTATATTTTGCATTTCATTTGGAAATAAAGGTCCCAGAGTCTGGAAGAAGAGTGGAGAGGCACAGAATCCATGTTGCTTGAAGTCCAGTGTGAAGTTTCCACAGTCAGTGATGATTTGGGCTGCCATGTCATCTGCTGGTGTTGGTCCACTGTGTTTTCTGAAGTCCACAGTCAAAGCAGCCATCTACCAGGAAATTTTAGAGCACTTCATGCTTCCTTCTGCTGACAAGCTTTATGGAGATGCTGTTTCATTTTCCAGCAGGACTTGGCACCTGCCCACACTGCCAAAGGTACCAAAAGCTGGTTCAGTGACCATGGTGTTACTGTGCTTGATTGGCCAGCAAACTCGCCTGACCTGAACCCCATAGAGAATCCATGGGGTATTGTCAAGAGGAAGATGAGAGACACCAGACCTAACAATGCAGATGAGCTGAAGGCCACTGTCAAAGAAACCTGGGCTTCCATACCACCTCAGCAGTGCCACAAACTGATCACCTCCATGCCACGCCGAATTGAGGCAGTAATTAAAGCAAAAGGAGCCCCTACCAAGTATTGAGTACATATACAGTAAATGAACATACTTTCCAGAAGGCCAACAATTCACTAAAAATATTTTTTTTTTATTGGTCTTATGAAGTATTCTAATTGGTTGAGATAGTGAATTGGTGTGTTTTTGTTAAATGTGAGCCTAAATCATCATAATTAAAAGAACCAAAGACTTAAACTACTTCAGTCTGTGTGCATTGAATTTATTTAATACACGAGTTTCACAATTTGAGTTGAATTACTGAAATAAATAAACTTTTCCACGACATTCTAATTTATTGAGATGCACCTGTATAGTAATACCAGTCAATTTTGGCCTTGTGGGGACATTTTTTAGGTCCCCATGAGGAAAACAATAAAAATAGCAGAATGTTTTGCGTGAGTTTTAGGTTTAGTGGTATGGGTAAAGGGAACAGCACAGTAAAACCATTACACCTATGGAATGTCCCCACAATGATAGAAATACCAGTGTGTGTGTGTGTATGTGTGTGTGTGTGTGTGTGTGTGTGTGTGTGTGCACGCACACGCGCATATTAGGTAAACATGTTAGGTTAACATATTAAACATATTAGGTAAACCCACCTCAATAATCAATACTAGCAACTAGTCCCCATTATTACCCCCTGGACTCACTCACCCAATAAACACAGACAAATTGCAGCAACAAATGATTGTTATGATTTCATTATAAAAAAAAAAAAAAACCTTAACTGATTAATATGAAAACAAGCAGATTACTCTATTATTTTTTGATCGACTTTAACTATTTCTATAGACCATTTTATGACATATAACACCCATGTAAATATTTAATGTGTTTATTTTACAAATGTTCTTTGAGACTTAATTTCCGACAGCGATCAGTTTGATCATCAACTGTCAAATATAAGTTGGATTATTCATTGGCTGAGCCAATTATGGCCAATGTGTGGCTCTTGTCTGTAATGCAGATCTGGGCCACCACAGGAACATCATTCAGAGGGAAAACTGCTTGTGCAGACTGCAATTGGGACAGAAAAAAAAATGCTACATGGACAGGTGTTAATGAAATAAATTGATCTTTCACGTAATGAACTAATGAACCCATTAGAACCGATTCTGAATTAGATTTACCATTGTATTTTACAGTGTGCGTGACTAGCTATCAAACCTATTTTGCAATGGGAAAATAAGTAGACTTTTACCTTTACAGCCTCTGGAGGGCAGCAGAGGACAACTGCCATTTAAAGAACATGATACATTGGTTTTAGCTCTGTATTGAAGGCGACATGGTGTAATAATAATAATAGCTGTAAATAACAACAACAATAACAATATAGTACAACTTTTTTATATTGTATTTTATATTTTCTGGGTCAAGCGCAGATCTGCAAATAAATGCTGTTTAGTGAAATGTGATTTGTACTAATATATGTAAAACATTACAGCAAACAGATTTCATCTACATGTAAGAACCAGAGTAATCGGTACAGGCCTTACAACTATTTTGCTCAGATAAGACAAAATAAATGAAATTGAAAGTAATAAAACTAAAGACAAATATTAGCATTACAACAATAACAAAAAAACAACAGGTGTGAACACATTTCAATGTCCAAAAAAAATGTAATTTAATTAAAATAAACACAGCACATACTGTATACACAAACACCAGCAAGTGATCAACTTTGAAAATAATTTTCAAAATAAACATTTTAAACATTATAAACATTTTCTTTTAATTTCTCTTTCAGGTTCTCTGAACATCACAAATGTGGGTGTAACTGGAAGATCTGCATTCATGTCCTTCCCTCACAGAACTGAAGTCATGACATGACAGTGCAGGCTAAAGACAGAAAGACAGCAGGAATGTGAGACAATTCAGAATAGCTTTTGAAAAATTGAAATGCTTCTTTGTTACATCTTCACTGTTTGATTAATTTCAATTAACAGTGTGCAATTATTGATAAAGAACTTCAAAATCTTTATATTATTATAAAAGCTGACAGTCAAAAAGAACATTCGGTGACCTTCTCATCTGGTTTTTGTGAACTGAAGTCTTAAAATCCTTAAAGTTAAAGTCTTTTCTGCCATCAGACTGTCAGAGAATATCTCTTTACAGTATTTGAACAGTCCGTCGGGATGAAACCAAGGGAACTATGAAGTAGATCTTTCTGGATTGAGCAAGAAAAAAAAAACAAATCACAATACTGGTAATTACTTACTGCAGAAAAAAATGTAAACTATTATTTTCAGAAGAGATTAAGTGCTGCAATTCTGTTCTATCAGCTGCATCTGTTGGTGCTGTGAATATAATTAGAATGGCAAATTCATGGAAAAGTTAGATTGTATTTCCCTGTTGTTTTAACTAACTTGTTTCACTCTCTCTCTCCCTCCCTCTGTCAGGACGTGACTGGAATCTCTGCATTCTTGTCCTGCTCTTACAGTGACGATAAACTCATGACACGGCATCATTTTAAAGACTCATTGACAGCAGGAATATGAGACGTCATTCAGAGAAACCTTTCACTTGAGGATCAGAATACAGAATACAGTTTTCGCAGCTGATGAAAGGAAGCTTCACTCTCATACTTATGTAAGTTACTGATTAAATTCACCCATTATTATCTTTGCTGCCATTTCATCAAAATAAGTTTAATAAGTAACATTCAACTTTTTAAAAAAAAAAATTCTAAAATCAAGAATTTCATTTTTACATTTCAAAGCGATATTAGGAACAATAAGCAACCACATTGTTTTCCAGAGGTTCTTATAGTCTATTCTCAAGACCAACTAAAAAAACAAATCACATTTACTGTATAGTATAGGCTACCTCTGTTGTGCAAAATGATAGAACTATTGTTTGATTTAATTTATCTCAAATGTATAATATTGTATTAAGCTTCAGATTTTGTAATGTAATGTTTCTTATCTTTCCCATAAAACCTAAATAAGCAGAGAGAGAAAGAGAGAGAGAGAGAGAGTTTAAAAAAAAAAAAAAAATAAAAAAACAGATCCAGGTTTATGGAAAATAAAAACATCTTCAGAGCAGGAAACAAAGTTCTCGAACACACCTGGGGCCTGTACTATGAAGCCGGTTTAGCTGGCTAGCCAGGTAAGTTTCAGTTTAGTTTGCACCAATCCTGGGTTTTAGGTACCATCAGGGGCGGATTTAGTGAATTGGGGGCCCCAGGCAAATATAGGAATGGGGCCCTATACATTTGTACAAATTTACCTAGATCAACCTTGAGGTTTCTTTTTTGTCGTGATGCTTGCTGCTGCACAATGGTGCCCCATATTGTGTCCAATGTTTCTACATTTATCATGTTATAATGGGATTCTTTCATTTACATTTACATTTATTCATTAAGCAGACACTTTTATTCTTTCATGTTGTAGACCAGGAAATAGCAATTGATTTACCGTTGAGATACAAGTTTTAACAAAAAACAAAATAAATTATAAAATGTTAAACCTCACAATTGAACCTTTAAACCATTTTTTTAAAGAAAAGGGCTGAGTCAGAAGTATAAATTATTATTATTTAAAACGGGTTTATGTGGGTGGATTTTCGCATTGGTCTGAACAAAAACTGCAGACTGGATTATTGAAAATGCACATTCATTATATAGTCTGTACTTTATCAGGTCAAATTTAAATTTAAATTTGTATCTGTTCTAAATGTACCTTAAATTAATACTTTTCAAGTTTTTAATCAACATGGGCATGGACAAATATGGATGCTTTATGCAATATATGTGTAATATTAGTGAAAACATAGAGCATGAAGACTAGATATGTTTCATAGGTCATAGATGTTTTTCAAAGAACTTGTTCATGTCTATTAGACACATGAAAAAAAGAACATAGAAATACCAGGTTCCTATTACTTCTCTTTCTTTGCACTGAGCAATTAACTGACACAAACCTGTTTATATTTTCACAGGACAGGGCAGCTCTTCTTCTGAACATGCAAAATTTACATTTATTATTTATTATTACATTTGTTTGCTGCTCTGTGCCACATACTGTATTTTGATGCAGCTACATTCTCAATAAAACTGTTTTCAGTGGTATATTTTTTTCTGTTTCTGTTGTCAGACAACAGAATGAATATGAAATAGTGACTGAAACGCGATCCATTAAGACTACATAACCAGCTCTCCCTTCCAAGATGTTAATCTGCACAAAAATCCTGATTCAGAATCGTGCCGTCGTATGATAAAATCAAATAGGCTACACATAAGATAAAAGACAACAGCTGTGCTGTGATTTCGGCTATACTTATAATTACAACATATCTGTGTTTTAACTGAAAAAACACGCTCGCTGAACAGAGCAGACGCACAGAGAGAGAGAGAGAGAGAGAGAGAGAGAGAGAATTTGAATTTTAACAAAACTTTAATACATAAAAAATCACAATACAACTAAAACATATTTCACTTCACATTGCATTAAAGCAAAAACAAATCACATGAATGTAAAAACCACATCAGCTTCAAGCAAACAACACAAAGCACCGTTACAGCACCAAATATTTTCAAAAGTGTCAAGATCATTCATATGCTTATAATAATTAAAATCAATCAATATCCTTGCTTGCATCATATTTGAAAATACAGCAATTACATCCTGTTCCAAGTTGTGTTCAATTTTCTTCTTCCTGCTCATATAAACAGCCAACTTGGCCTGTCCTATTACAAAATTCAACAATTGACAAGAAAATCTTCTTTTCCTTGCATATTTAAAACCAAGAATAAACACTTCCAAAGAAAAGGTTTCACTAAAACTTGCGAAAATGTTTCCTAGTAACAAAAACAAAAGTTCCAATCTAGCACAGTTCACAAAAGCATGAAAAATTGTTTCTCTCCCATTGCAAAAAGGGCATTTAGCACCAATCTCTGGGTTTAAAACTGAAATGAAAGAGTTGACTGCAATAGCACCATGAAGGATCCTCCACTGCAAGTCACCTGTTCTTTTGATCAATGGTGGTTTATACAGTGCCCTCCATTGAGGTCTTCTATCTGCATCCAGTTTAAAAAAATCACGCCATGGGGTGTCAATCTTCCCATCTAACATTTTCTTATTAAAACTGATCACACAATACTTATACAGTGTTTTCCCAATACAAGATAAAAATTCAACATACACAGAATCAACAGTCTCCAAAAAAATTCCAGCAAAACCTTCCACATTCACAGAAAAAAAACAAAAGAGGGAAAGAATCCACTGGATTGGGTTTACTGAGGCCATCCCGAAGGCTAGACAGCAAAGACCATTCTGTTGGTTTGAGAGCAGCCCGCCACTTCAATAATAACTGTGCAACTAGACGAGTAGATCTGAAACCCAACCGTTGAGCAATAGCTTCATCATTTTTAAAATCAAGTCCTGCTGTCTCCAGTAATTGTCCCAAAGTGATGACTTTGTTGTCAACGAGTGCCTTGTTAAGTCCTGGAAAAAGTCCATTTGCAGATAAGTCCATACGTGCTCCACGAACTATAGGTTCCTCCAAAAGCCAATAGAGAGAATGTGGGTCTTCTGCTTGTCTAACAACAAAAAGACTCCAAACTTTGAAAATATTCCTGTAAAACACTGGCAAACCAGAAGTGTTCAGTTTCCTGGGGTCCAACAGAAAAAGAGTTTTGTCCAGCCCCAGATTCTCAAGCTTATGTAAAATCACATATGCAACAGCACACCATTTAAAATCAACAGAACTAACTAATAGTCTTTGGATACGCTGCAAACGAAAGGCTGCTATTCTGCTTTGCAGATGTATTAAGCCTTGCTCACCCTCCTCCTTAGGCAAAAACAGCACACTCTGCGGGACCCAATGCAGTTTATCCCAGAAAAAATCAATTAAAGTAGCCTGGATTTTAGCTAACAGATGAATGGGCGGATCAACACATGCAAATTTGTGCCATAATGAGGATGCAACTAAATTATTAACTATTAAAATGCGGCCTCTGTATGATATATTTTGGGACAAACATTTCCATTTTTCCAGACGACCCTTAATTTTCTCAATGACCCCTTCCCAATTTTTTTGCATTATTAAATCATCACCCAGAAACACACCTAAATATTTAATACCTGATGTTCCCCAAACTAAGCCCTCTGGCAGTTCTGGCTTTCCCTCTAACCATTTACCCAATAATAGAGCTTCACTTTTCCTCCAGTTTACCTTTGCAGAAGATAAACCTCTAAAGACTGAAAGTAGCTTTAACAAAGTCCGTATGTCACTTTGCCTGCTAATCATAACTATCACATCATCAGCATAAGCTGACAATATGAGATTATCCTTACAATTTGGCAAACATATACCATGTAGTTTAGTCCTTATTTGGTGTAAAAGAGGTTCAATCGCTAAAGAATAAAGCATGCCAGATAATGAGCACCCTTGCCTGACACCTCTATAAACTTTAAAAGGAGCACATAAACCACCATTGATTTTAAGAATGCTCTCAACGCCACTATAGAGAACTTTGATACAATCAATAAACTTTTGGCAAAAACCAAAAGATTCTAAAACTCTCCACAGGTAACAATGCTCCACACGATCAAAAGCTTTCTCCTGATCCAGAGAAATTAAACCACAATCCAAGTTAAGCATCTTGGAGACCTCAAACACATCACGAACCAAAGAAACATTATCAAATATCGATCTGCCGGGAACACAGTAGGTCTGGTCAGGATGGATGACAGAGCTCATCACACCTGCTAACCGATTTGTCAATGCTTTGGAGAGCAGTTTGTAATCACTACAGAGCAGAGATACGGGCCGCCAACACTTGATGTCAGTAAGGTCACCTTTCTTGGGCAAGAGGGTTAACACTGCTCTACGGCAGCTCAGAGGCAGCCGGCCTTCAGCCAAGCTTTCATTCAAAACCTCCAGCAGATCCTCTTTCAGTTCAGCCCAGAAAGTCTTATACCACTCAACTGGCAGACCATCAATTCCCGGAGCCTTTCCCGACTCCATTCCTTGGAGGGCCTTATACAGCTCTGCCTCACTCAAGGCACCTGAGATTTTAGCATTGGCTTCCTCCGGTACCTGAGGCAATTCGTCGAAAAAGTCACTTTCACCCTCATATCCTGCTCCGAGTTCATTCTTATACAAATTTTCATAGAAAATAACTGCTCTCCTGCGGATTCCTGCAGGGTCTGTCAATAATCTACCAGATTCAGATCGCAAGGCATGAATGGCTCTACTCTGGCCATTCTTCTTCTCCAAGTTAAAAAAAAACCTGGAAGGAGCATCCATCTGGCTCACACTCAAGAACCGTGATCTGACCAGAGCCCCCTGTGCTTTAAAACCCAGCAAATCAGCCAACTGTGTCTTCTTATTGGCCAAAGTGTCAAAAAAACTTTGGACACCAGTTGACTCAGCCAATTCCTGAAGTTTTAGAATATCGGCCTCCAAGGTGTTCATAACTAAAGTAGCCTCTTTAGTGACGTTTTGAGTATACTGTATACAAAACTGTTTCATTTGAATTTTTCCAAAATCCCACCATTGCCGTAAGGAATTAAAAGATCCCTTTGTGGTTTTAAATTCACCCCAAAACACCTTAAAAGTATCTCCAAAATACGTATCACTTAACAAGTTTACATTTAGCTGCCAGTACGCACTCTTTTGTTTAATTAAGTTTAAAAACACACAACACTGTACCATACTGTGATCAGTAAAACCCAACGGGGTGATTAAACATCTTCTTACAATATTGCATTGATGCTTATAAACATAAAACCGATCCAACCTAGCCAGAGAGATAACACGGTCACGAACATGAGTCCAGGTGTACTGTCTTTGTGTCCCATTAAACTGCCTCCAAATGTCACATAACTCATGTGTCTTAACAAGTTGAGTTAAATGATTACGAGAGGGCAAATGGGGCTCAAAATGATTCCTATCCAAATTTGACACTGTACAGTTAAAATCACCACCCAAAAATAAATATTCTTCCACACAACATTTTTGCATAACAGAACAAAGTACATTTAAAAACACCATTCTTTCCACAGCTGAAGTAGGGACGTACACACAAATAAAGACAAAAGTAAAATTTTCAAAAGTAGCTTTTAAAAGTCTGCCTTTAACAACTTCTTCAATCTGATAAGTGTGTGGAATAAAACTTTTGGCGAAAAGAATGGCAACCCCTCCACTTAGTGAGGTGTTGTGACTCAAAACTGAGACTCCATCCCACTCCGCTACCCAATCAGCAGCATTTCTTAAATCACTGTGGGTTTCCTGCAACATGGCAACATCAATTTTTTTTTGTTTAACCACCTCAAACACTTCAGCTCTTTTTTCCATTACCCTTAAACCATTTACATTAATTGTTGCAATATTCACCTCACACATGTTAGAAGAAAAGAAGAAAAACAAACATAGCAAAACTGCACACACACACCCTTTCATGGTCATGATATTAAGCTTTTTCACTGTCTTCATTTGTATCACCAGACGAGAGTGTTCTCACTATCTTTTTTAATCGATATATCTCTTTGTTTGTAAACAAACTTTCTGACATGAAAAGCCTAGTTTTGTCAACAAACTGTTTCGCGTCGGGAAAAAACTCGGTTACACGCACCCCTCTTTTATTTTTAGTGGCCCTAAGAAAGAGTTTAATGTCATCAACTTCATAATTGCGGGTAGAAAAGTCACTCTGAGACAAACTAACGCTCGAATCAGAGGACTCACTCCCGCTTTCCATTCCATCGTCACAATAGACATCCTCCACATCTGCTTTCTTTGCTTTATTAGTTTGAAAATCACCAGCTTTTTTCCTCTTTGTTGGAACTTTAAATTGGCTCTGTTCTGTCTCTATTTCAATGCCATCCCAACGCGAATCGGACTGCAAAACATTAACCGCACCGTCTCTTCTTTGCATGTCCATCTGCACAACGGATTTAGAAATCGGAATATCAACATTTGCTGGATTATTTTTTCCAACCACGGTCTCGGGATTAGTTACCGGAGCTGTCACACACTCAGTCGCGGACAGACTCACGTCAGCTCTCTCTTTCATTTTACCTGACCCTGTCCCAGACGGAGCAGCGTTTGATGGTCCGGCTTCAGCCGACTCACCAACCCTACCTCCACTAGCATCAGCCACTGACCTGTTTTCATTTGTTTTACTAGGACATGTGCGAATTAAATGACCCACCTCCCCGCAATTGAAACATTTCATTTTTTCCGTCGTGGCATAGATGATATAATCACAATCATCAACTTTAAGATGCAGTGACAAATCGAGTTCTTCATCCTCCTTTAAAATCATGAAAAGAAAGCGTCTAAACGAAACCACATGCTTCAAAAGAGGGGACTTACAGCTAACTGGTATCATCTTAATAGGTGACACCAGTTTACCGTATCGGGACATAATTCTCACCAAAGTTTCATCACTTACGAAAGGCGGGACGTTGGACAACAACACTTTCTTAGATGGCATAGAAAGCGGGAGTACAGGAGTAAAAAGGTTATCAACAACTATACCAGTCTCAACCAACTCATTTGCTTTCTCAACCGAACTAAGAAATACAACTGTGGCACTGTTCATCCTGGAGGCCGACATGATGTGTTCATGTCCCACGACCTCACCTGCAGCCAGACAACAGTCCTCCACACTCACCGCGGACGCCACTTTCACACCATGGCGCCGCGTGAGATTACTCAACCCCTGTGACCGTAGGGCCGTCATGCTGCCCGCACAGTGAGCAGTAGCACGCGGCCCGACAAGTCAAACAGGTGCCAAACACTTAAAAGAGAAAAGCCCAAGCAACCCAAAGCAAGAAAAAGAAAAAAAGAACAGGGTTCACTCACACAGCCCTCGCACCACTCTGTCCACTCACGCTCAACACCAGCACCGGAAGTGAGAGAGGGAGAGAGAGAGAGAGAGAGAGAGAGAGAGAGAGAGAGAGAGAGAGAGAGGGGGGGGGTGGTGAGCGCTGGGAAAGAGAGACCTCTAGCGGCAATCAGCGTCAGATGTATAATATTGTCATTTGCTACAAGCAAGATACACAAGAAGCACGTTCAACTCAGACACGCAGACGTTTGTCGTGGTAATAAACACAGTAAACCGCAACCGTTCGCGTGTCCGCGCTTAATGCGCATCTCCTATATGAAAAGCATTTTAGGGGGCCCTTGGCTTTTGGGGACCCAAGGCAGTCGCCTTCGCCTATTGGGTAAGTCCGCCCCTGGGTACCATGGCTCTTAGCTGTCTTCATTGCCATAGTAACTTATGCTCCACAGCTAACCTGCTCTGGGGTATAGGTTATGTTCTGGTTTAGAGATCTCAAACTGAAATTGGACCAATCAGATGTGAGCAAAGTGACAAAGTGTCTGATGCAAAAAAAAAAAAAGGAATTCACTCCCCCAAGTTTATCTTCCTACAAATTAAAGGTCACTATAAAGTACCTTAATTATTACAATAATAATTATAATTACAATTTGCATATGATTTATGTAAGTATAATATGATTTATATTATTTTTTACATTACATTTACATTAATCCATTATAACAATTATTATAAAGCATTTATTTTAAATAAATATGAATATATACAGATCATATGTAATATAAATAAGTGGTAGAATCAATAGATAACACTTTAAAAATGGCTACATGTGACCTTATATGTTTGAGTCTCTATGAACATGGACAAGTACTTCAGTGTAAATGGGTTTAAATTCCTCATATTCTTTAATCTCTTAACCTTTAACAAAAGAGGTTTGAATCTCGCTGGCTCTCTCGCAAGAAGTGAATCACACTTGCTCTGTGTTGTGATTGGCTGTTCGCCGCTGATGTCACACATTTATGTGCACGTCCTCCATAAACTCAGGATCAAAGCCTGAGTTGACAAAGAAAGTTGATGATCAGCATCATGGTACCAATAAAGCCAGATTGGAGTGGTTTGGTTTTGTCAACTCGAAACTAATCCTGTAACTCTGAATTTGTTCATCTACCATCATGGTACAGGCCCCTGGGGACTGTTTTATAAAACAAGTTTACCAAATAAACCAGGTTTATTTCAGTTAGTCTTACTTATTTTGAACCAAATCAACTGACAATACTTCAGACTGGCTTATTTGGCAAACTTGTTTTATGAAACAGGCCCCTCCTGGCTAAAAATCCTATAACCAATAATTGAACCAACTGCATTATACCCAAAATTTTAGAGCATCCCAAACATAAAATATAAAATAGCACATGCAGGCTGAATTAGGACATACACTTTATTATTCACATAAAAAATTACATGAGTTCATACTAGGCTCAAGTCCTGTAATGTCAGAAGCAGAACCTGCACATATGTGCTCACTGGAAAGATGCCACTAAATCACCAAGACAGTACTCCATTTTTGGACTTATTTGGGGAAAAAATTCCAGCAAGGAGCAAACTATACTGTATATCAGCCTGCTATAAACAGAGTCAGACAGTGGAAACTAGTCAGAAATATACATCTTAACATGTCGGCATGTAAGATTATTTTAGCTTAAAACATTCACTTAATCATTTCTTATTTCTTCATAAAAAGTGTACATTTTTATTTTATGTATTACATAATTTTGTTCATTGTATGTTCCTGTAATGGCTGATGTTTTGGAAATACAACTCATGCTAAAAACATTATTTGAAATGACTTGAATGGAGAGATGGGGAAATGTTAAAACAACAGGGAAACAATTTGTACAACACATTAGGCATGTAGAAATATATAGTGGAACGCTTGAGGACCATGCTTACGTTTATCTTCTGCAAACTGTAGATCAGGAATTAATTAATCAGATTATTAATTAAATAAAAATACATAATACAAAATATATTTAATATTTGCAAACACAAAGAAAAAAAAAATTGTGAAACAGAAACAGAATTGTTAAGGCACTAACACTAACACAACAGATCTCATTCTGTTAGACAATAAGAGCAATGCGGTGCAGAAAGCAAGAATATAAGAGCACAAAACAGTGTCTCTGACACCAGAATGAAACAATGAAAGCTGTAAAAATTTAGGTAAAATAACTTTTGAAACGTTTACACATTTATTTCTGTCGCTGGTCTTATAAAGCAGCTTGAATTTTTTTTCTACAGCCAATGATGAAACAGGCTATAAGCATTATTAATAATGCAGGTACCCCAATGTAAACCTAGAGCAAAGATGATGACACATATGTTTCTGATTTTTGGGTTTCTTGATCTGCTGATTTAGTTCCAATTTCTGTTATTGGTGATTTGGTTCCATATTCTGTTGTTGTCTCTGCAAAGAAAGAAAGAAAGAAAGAAAGAAAGAAAAATCATTACTGCAGTGTGACAAATGCAACAGATCTGTCTGTAATGTTTATACAGCAGCATTCAGACTGAACAGAACATTATAGTGAACTTTATTTTTTTTATTAATATATCAATTAACCATTACTACACACCGCTGATGATCAGCTCTACAGTCTGAAGTTCAGATAAGTGTGAGATGAAGCAGATGTATTTTCCTGCATCTGCGTGTTGAAGTTTGTTGAGTTTGATGGAGAAGTTTCCATTCTGATACTCATCAGGGAAAGTTTCAGCTCTCTTCTTGTATCGTGGGTCCTGTTGGTCTTCTGAATCTTTACCCTTGATTATATCATACACATTCTTGCTGCCATTGTGTCTCCAGCTCACATCAATGTCTTGAAGTTTAAGATCATGTTCATCTGAAGAACACGGCAGAACGACAGAGCCGCCAATAAAACCCTCTAGTCCTCTAGACTCTGTGTCCTGCAGAGTCACTGAAATCACATAAACTGTAACTGTAAATACACAATATAACATTCATACACATTTGTTTGTTTGTTTGTTTAATGCTATGCCAGATTATTTGGCAATTCATGGCAAAAAAACAAAACACTTTAGTTACATTTTAAATAAAAAATATATTTGACACATCTTGCTAAACATTCTAAAACAGGTATTAACTTGTTTAAAACCTTTTCAATTATATAAACAGAATAAAACTAGAAAAAAATCTAGAAATATTACAATCAAGTAAATGTTTTACATGAATATTAAATATGTCATTCAGATGCTTACCTTTGCTTATCAGCACTGCAAACACACAGATGAAGTAGAATCTGCAGAAACAGAAATAATTTCCATTGATTTCCTGCAGCTCAATCAGTATATCACCACACTAGCAATAAGCTCATCTGAGATGATCACATGATCTCCACGAGGTGCATGCTGGTTAGAAATACATTCTGACTTGATGTTGTGATCAAATACTCGTGAGAGCCAGATGGTGTAGTTTTTAGAGGAAGCTTCAGTTTACCAGCTGAACAAACTAAAAGCATGATGGGAAATTCTGATGATACAACTTAACCCATATCACTTAAGAACAAGGTTTGGTTTCATAAAACATGTTAGTCTTTTCCTACTTGAATTAAATTTAAATGAAATGTCCTACTGTCGTGTACATCCAAGACGAGGTGTTTGCCATCTTAATGGCAAGTTCTTTAATTCTTATACAACACTCATTCAGATTTTTTTTTTGGCACTGATACTGATTATTTAGAATGACATCTGTGATACCCATACCAATAGTTTGGTGGTTCTGCTTTTTAATAACTTGTTTCAAATGAATGACAATTACACAATTATTAAATATGTTAATAGTGTTTATTCTCCCCATATGAGCAGTCTCACTTCTAAACAAAAAACACATTACTCACATTATCATTCTTAACTTAATGTTATTTCTATTTCTAAACTTTTTAGATATTCTTATCTCTTATTAACATTAATCAATAAGCATCCCGTTAGGCTCACAATCACTTATTCCCTTTACTATACAGAGAATCAATCAATCTATTGTCAAGTGTGATAACAACCATTACTTTATTTTTCTGAAGAGCTTAGAAATTACAATACTGTTATATTTCTATGCTGATGATACTTTTAATTAAAATCCTGGCCTAAATAAATAAATAAATATCATCACCAAACACCAATGGCTTGTAAATATGGGTACAGTCATTTTAGACACTTCCAAAACTGTTGCAACAGAGATGGAAATACAATTTTTAAATACATGAATTATGTTCCCATCGTTGTTGCCACAGATTTGGAAGTGCATTTTTTCTGAAGGGGGTGCAAATACTTTTGTCTATATAGTGTATGTACAAGTCATTGGTGTTTGGTGATGAGTTTTTGTCTCAAGGTCTTCATTTACAGTCACACAAGAGGTGTTAAACTGGTTTTATGCAGACCAGTCAAGTTCTTCCACACTGACTGAATCAATCATTTTCTTTTTGAACTTTGTCTTATACACAGAGGCATTGTCATGTTAGAATAGAAAAGGGTCCTGTCCAAACTGTTGCTATAATATTAGAAGCACACAATTTCCTAGAATATCATTATATGCTTTAACATTAAGATTTGTACTCATATAAATTACTAAAGTAGTCAAACCTGTTCATTATAAGGGGGTGACCCAATACTTTTGGCAATATATATGTTTGTGTATATATTAGGGGTGTCAATATTAACGCGTTAACGCATGTGATTAATCTAAAAATTTTAACGCGTTAATATTTTTTTTAACGCAAATTAATCGTTTGATAAGGTTTGACCCCAACTTCTTCCCGTCATCACAGCGCGGAAGGTTATCTATCATTGTGTGAAGAGGATACAGCGAACCAGTGTTGGGCTATTTTGAAAATACAGGGTTGCGTTTTTTGGGCTACTTTTATAATATACCGCGGCCGCCCAAAGTGTATATAGACAAATAAAAATGTAAATAGATCCTTTTGCTAATGTGTATCATACTTGGAATATATACCTGGCAACTTCAGAACGGAGAGGCGGTTGTAACATCACAAACAACGTGAGTTTCAGCCAGAGCATACAACACAGCAGAAATAAACATGACAACAGCCACTATAGATTATAGAAGATAATAAACACACGATTACGATAGGATATGTTTTGTATGTGATTTTCTTGAGATGGTGTACATCTGAAATGCTCATTTTGGCAGCGATATAAAAGGCTATAAAAAGCATATTTTAACAACAGTAAACAACCAAATTCCACATGTGATCGCAAAAGGACGTTATTACAAACACTCGATGGTGGTTTGAAGTGAGTTCTGAGTAAAAGTGTACCATTAATCTCATAAATTGTCTTATGAAGCATGATGTTAATGTTAGCTCTAATGCACCTGCAGAACAGATCCAATTCTTCTTCATAATGCATTTAGTCATAATACTTCACGTAAGGTCGCAAGAAATGTTTTGTTGTATTTATTTATTTAGAAATATTTTTGATAATAGTTGGGTAAATGTGTACTGGGATTGAAGTGATGTGGCTTGGTAAACGTTTTATTGCCAGTATAAAGACTGATAATGGCTGCATAAAAAATGAATAATAATAAAAGAATAATAAGGATTATGTATGTCTAATACCTGGCGGAGGTGTGAAAGGTTATGTTTCCTTAAACTAGTTTGTCATGCATTTCTTTATTTCAACACATTTACAGGTAAATCCAAGTATTTTAAATTTGTGATTAATCATGATTAATCACAGTCCAGGACTGTGATTAACACGATTCATTTTTTTAATCGATTGACAGCACTAGTATATATATATATATATACACACAGTATAGGGTAGAGTGGGGGAAAACGCCCCCCTTAAGGAAAATGTGACATTTAGTGCGCCTTCACACTAGTTTACGGTACGTCAAATACAGTTGCGCTGCGCATCCATTGAGATGAACTGTAAAAATAGCACAGATCGCTTGACGGAGAGTGAAACTCTGAAGCGCTCAGTCAAAGTTTTAGGCAAGTGAAAATATATCTGTGCTAAAACTTATATCCTCTAACTTACACACTGGTGAGTAAAATCTGAGAATTTATAAGCCATTGGCTAATATTAGACATCATTTAGTCGCCCAGAGTGAAGATTTAGTCGCATATGCAAGTGATTTACTCGCAAAGAGTGTTGCAAAAGAATTATAAAGAACAATAGATAACACTTTACAATAAGATCTCAGTTAAACTTAGTTAATGCATTAACATTAACAATAAGCAATAGCTACATTTGTTACAGAAGTTATTATTCTTTGTTAAAAAATTATTCTTTGTTATCGAGAGTACCACAATGCTTGCATGCATCTCTTTGAATGGGGAAACATCAAATTCTCCAAAACTGGGCGCCAAGATTACGATTAAGTTTCATATTTGAAATCTGACAACACTGTTTCATAAATGTTGTGTATTTTGCTCAAATAGCATTAAAAAAGCTTATTTCTCAAGCTAGACCCGCCGTGCACATGTGCAGTCCTAGGCGCACGTCTCTGAAAGCCAACTGTTTCTATAGCAACCGGGACTTCTAACGGCAGCTGCGGTGACGCGCTGACTTTACTGATTAGGATTGGCTCTTTTGCTCAGAAGGCGGGGCTTTGATCGACAGTGCGGCCATACTGAGTGTTGCATTTTTCCCCTTTCAAAACTATACGAGTTAGTGCTGTGTATAACCAGCAAAGTCACGGTACGATACATATCACGATATGGGACTGCACTGAATTTCACCTAGGGCTGAACGATTAATTGCATTTGCGATAATATGACAAAACGCGATTTTTCAACCGCAGAGGCTGCAATTACACTGTCACGTGACACACGAGAGTCGAAGTAAAGCAGTGTGTTCGACTTGAAGATCGATCGTATGACATCAAAGTACGGCGAGATAAAGCATAAGGAGACGTCTGCTCTCTTATAGCTCTCACAGTACGTGACACACACAACGATCGGTCTAGCAGCGCTGCTTCAAGTCAAACACATCCAAGCAGTCTTCAGAGGAAGCATCAAGTTGGCATGCTATGTTGCCAAGTCCGCAGTAGGGATGCATCGATCCGATACTCAGGATCGGGTATCGGAGAGACGAGACCGATCCAAATCCGATATTGTGCTTATACTATTCTGTGTTATTGTTGCCCCGCGAAAGCACAAAAGCATTATAAAGCACCATAAAGTCAAAGTCCAAGTGTTCTGAAGCTGTTCCATAGTTTAAAGTGAGGTACAGAACAAGTCGTTAAATTCAAGTTCACGTAAACTCTTCTCTCTGCTGCGTCTGTCTGTCATCCTCCGTTCAGCGTTCAAACTGCGTGCTGCGTTCGTTTACTACAGTCAAAACAATGAAACTCTCTTCAAGAGCGATCAATAACTGAGATGTAAAACCGTTAAAAGAAAAGGCTCAAACTATCGAGCAGATTTAATAACTACGCATCAATATCTCTTCCCTCTGTGCTTTGAACTCCGGAGCTGCGCGCTGTGACTCTGTGCTGCTTCAAGCACATCATTCTGCACACGGGATGCACATAAGCGCTTGTGCCACTCTCTATTTGAGCTTTTCGTATTATAATACTTTTGCGCAATGAAATATTATTTATAGCGTTTCTTGTACTGTCCTATCAAGGCTATTAATAATCTAATGTATAGCACAGTAATGGAGGCAACAACATATCATAGATAGGACTCCTCTATCATATGTTGCTGCCTTCATTATTGTGCTATATATTTAAAAGAAATGTCTTTTAATTTTGTAGTTTATATTTATAAATAAATACATTTACTTGTTTTCATTAATGTATTTTACAACAATGCAAAGAGCAATGTGTAACATTTTACCAGATTTAGTCCTTCACATATTCACTTTTATTTGTTCCACTAAATAATGTTATTTCACTAAATGTTTAGATTTTATAAAATTGTGCTCATGATTTTTCTAGAATAACTTTTGCTGCTAATTTATCCACTAACCTAGTTTATAATATTGTTTTTGTCAGATTATGAATGTTCCTGTTTACACCTGGTCATTTCATGTGTTTTCTCTGATCTGATACCTGATTTGTTCAAACGTTTCCATTTACACTTTCCAATTCCATTTACAATTTCCACATAAATGTGTCTTCACAAAATGGATATAAATCCGATCTTCAATTCCAGTGCTATATTTCAATTTAACGAAGTTCACGTCTACAAAATCAAAAGCGCTGCATTTTATTAATTATCAGCTCATTTCAAGACCAAAGACCGCAATAGGAGCGCAAGCGGCATCAGCACTGGAAAGATATGCTTGTCTTACTACTTTTAATGAAGATGATTGTGTTGAGCGTCTGTGACTTACTTTCAGTTTCATTCGTGGCAGTTTGCGCGTCTGCTTGCTGAAGAGATGCTCAGCTACTCGTCTGCGGTGATGCGTGTTGCATTAGTGTCATATCTGACTAAAATGTCATATAGCCTATAACACGGTCTCACACGTTTATTATTTTTACATTTTGGGAGGAGTAAAATTCACATATGTGGTTTCAACAACCAGATACATTTACACATGTCCAGTTCGTCTGGAATGCGGTCCAGACCACCTCCTGAAGTGTTTTGAGCGATCGGATTTATATTACAAAACGCATGAAGTGACCAGATGTAAACAGCCCCTATATATATTTTCATGCTATTTTTCATTAAAACGAAGTTGTCTAGTAGATTGTGTTTAACACTCAAAAGAGTGACACAGAAGTATAGAAACTCTACATTGATAAGAAAAAAAATACCTGCGCCAGGATCGGATCGGAATTGGCCGATACTCAGAATTTTCTGGATCGGATCAGATCGGATCTGAAAAAATGGTATCATTGCATCCCTAGTCCGCAGTTTGTCGCGGGTTGTTTTCGTGTCCGCGGGTCTTTCATAACATGCAGAATTGACGTGCTACATGTAAACGATATCCTTTATTGTATAGTTCCTTTGAAATTCTTCAGCTTTTAAGAACTGCCGGGTTCTCTGTTAGTGGGCGGAACTAATGCGCAAACGGTAATCTCATTGGCCGGCGTTCACCTATTATCCTCCCTGTTTTGATTTCAGCAAATCAATTCGAGCGAATGCAGACAACCTGATTAATATTCATGAACCCAGCAGCTCAATAATCCTTAGTGCGTTTTATATTGTTATTAGTAGTAGAATTCGTAGTAGTTTTGTTATCTTATCAGTATTATTCGTAGTTTTCATTTTCCTTTTTTTATAGAAACACTAAATGACAAACAATATCTTAAGCACCACCACCAGTCCTAAGTTCAGTCAACATGACAAATATGCATTCATACATGGTTATTCTAATTACTAAAGCTCTATCATCATATAATGCTAAAATTGAAAGCTAAATTATCATAATATCATATTATGTTTGACTGACTGATGCTAAGTGAGATATTAAAAAAAACTGTGCCATTTTACAAACATCAGCTATATATATATATAAGTATATCAGATAATTAATATTAGTCTGGTGAGTAAACAAAAAAAATAGTGTCCAAGGTGTCCATAGAGGGTTGATAATATTTACAATAATCAATTGAATTTGATAGGTGTCTCTCACATTGTCCCACAGAAACATTAAAATAGTGTAGATTAGTGTGCAATGTTTTATAATAATAATGTATTCATTTACCATTTAATATTGGGGACATCCAAGTTATTTGACATATTTGAACATTAAAAAAAAAGTAACAATAGTTACTTTCCCTGGTAATTAGTTTATTTTATAATGATGTAACTCAGTTACTATTTGTGAGAAGTAACTAGTAATATAACTAATTACTTTTTTAAAGTAACGTGCCCAACACTGCATACTATACAATGATTTATTGCTTGTCTTTGTTGAATAATACAGAATATAAAGAGCTTTCAAAAATAATCGCATATTAAATCGCAATCGCAATATTGGTCAAAAAAAAAAAATCGCAATTAGATTATTTTCCAAAATCGTTCAGCCCTAATTTCACCTCAGAATAATTTTTGTAAAACAGCTGTTTATTAAACATGGCATACTATAGGGCCATTGCTAACTATTGGCAGAGCAGGCAGTTGACCTCTGCATTATGAATGGCCTCCATAACTGTACCACAATACAATATAGGTAATGGCATATGTTTCATGTTTACATTGGGCACTCCCCACCAGGTAAAATATTCTGATTGCTTGCATCTTGTTTTTAAGCCCATAAATAATGTACTCGTTCTAATTGATTTATATTGTGATGTACTCATATTAATATATTTAAAAAAATCATCTTAACATTGCTGGTAGGTTATCATTGTACAAATTAACGCACTCTCTACATAAAAAAAAAAAATAGAAGTGTTCTAAACTGATCTTCACTGTCTTCACTGAATCTCACTCACACACACACACACACACTCACTCTTGTCACTCACACAGATCACGTTGCGGCTGCACACAGACATTCAGGAACAAACTTTTTAGCGCTGCCCCGCAATTTTATCAATAAAAAAGCTTAATCGCTCAAGAGCTACATTATCTTTCTCAACAAGGAGCTGGTAACATCATTGTTTCTGAAGGAATTAAAGCCATAGCTTTACTGTTACAGTGGTCATTCATACAAACACAGCATCTCTCTCTCTTTCTCTCTCTCTCATAAGTGAACACTTGATGAATTACACTTTTCTGAGAATAAAATATTGAAGTGGAGATCGCTAAACTGCAAGCTAGCCGGTGTTTTCAGAAAGCAAGCGCATTTATCCCACTGTGGAGAGAGCGCGTGCACATGGTTGCCAGGTAGACAAAGATAAGTAACACATTTAGCAGACATTTCCATATTGCGCGAGTGGGAAGTTTTGGGGATTACTTCTCTTTATATCAGGCAGCCCAGTTGTGTTCCTCTGCAGCCAGATTAGTTGTTAAACATTTTAAACGGTGTTCTTGTATTCAAATTAAGTGCGGCCCACTGCTGCACACCTGCCACAATATTGATACAGGGCCAGCTGTATCGATACTCGTATCGTCAAATCTCTGTGACAATACATCGTCGTATCGATGTATCTATCGAACACAGCACTAATACGAGTGACATGTCTCGGGTATTCTAGTCTTTGACTGCGCCTTGTTTACCAGCAGAGGAAAGCACACGCATGCGTCATAGTAGTACTCTCGATAATGGCAGAGGACGGTGACTTGGAGGAGAAGATTTGTTGAAGCCGTTGATTTTGTTCTCTTTGCGCACAAAAAGTACTCTCGTAGTTTCGTAAAATTACGGTTGAACCACTGATGTCACATGGATTACCAATGTCCTTACTACGTTTCTGCGTCTGGGAACATTTCAGTTGCATTGCTGTCAATGCAGGGTCAGATTTTCATTTTTGAGTGAACTATCATTTTAAGACATTTACTGCCACCTACAGGCAGTTTTAGTTATTATTTAGAGTATCATTTATTTTAAATATTCACATTTACATATCAATAAATATATATATATTAAAAAAACTAAAATTCATAAAAAAATACTTAATGAGATAACCCAAAAAATAATTAAAAAAATAATTAATAAAATATAAAAATAATTAATGATTTCACCCAAAAATTAAAAAAGGGGAAAAAAATAACACAATAACAAAATATTGGCTTTAACTGATCTTTTGTGGGTAATTTCACAACCAAATTTGATGAGTGATTAATAAGTGTTTAATTCGATTAGTTAATCACCACACGGTATAATGAATTATATTATGAAAAAATAAAATGTTTAATCGATTTATATCCCTAGTTAAAGACTTATGAATTGTATATCTTGCTAGAAACATATTAATCACTAAACTAATTATTCAATCCTAGACTCTTCAGTATTTGTTTATTTAAAATCCAAATGGTGACATTTTTTTTCAGGCAGTGTATATTTCCTATAATTAGTGTATTAACTGGGATTTTTCAAAGTCCTTGCTCAACTAACTTGTCAATACGCATCAAACAAATTAGAAAATATTTCCATTAACAATATATTAGATGCTGAATCATCCTTATGCACCCATTAAACTCATCTCTAAATATGTTTATAGTTTAGTATTAAATGTTCTGAAGCGGGGATCTTATTCTGCTGGTAAAACCTTGAGGACTTTGAATGCACTGTAAGATTTAATTACTATCAAACAAACATGCACTGGGACACAAAATACAGTAATATAAAATGCAAATGTTAACTGTTAATAACTAAATCAAAATAATAATTAGCAATTTTCCCACAGATACACATGTAAATAGTTAGTTAATTAATTTGTGTTTAATGTAGGACTATTAATGATGTCCACAGGTTTTGTTTAATTTTAGTTTCAATAAAACAGTTACGGGGGAAAAACATAAAACAAACAAGGCCAGACGCAAATACGAGCTCGCAAACTAGGCTACATTGTCTCTTTTTTTTTACACAGCTCGCGGCAGGTTCAAATATGTGGGAGTATGACGTGTTTGGGGTAAACAGAATGTCGTTAAAATCATAAACATACCTGATGATCATGGTTAATCAATAACATGTAGCCTTTTGTACGCAACCGAAAGTCTCCTTTTCCACATTTCCGGTGTTTCAATGCAGCGGAAGTTGTCATAGATGGATAAACTGTACGGCAAAGATCTGGTGAATCTCCAACAATTCCAAAGCCCTTAAAGCTGTCTCATTGTGTCATTTTCATAATATTTTCACGATTTTGTAACTAATAATTGTATTCCTAATTGCACTCACCCCTGGCATTGGTTATTTCATTTTTTGTATGTTCTTCTTGGCATTTAAAAAAAAAAAAAAAAAAAGATCTGGTGAATGAGCTTTCATTTTGTATTATTTATTTATTGCTATATACATATTGTTATTATTATTTTGCCCACGATTGCATTTCCACGACTTTCCAAAACCAGTAAAAATATCGAAAAATGTATTACAGCGATCAGGAGAAAGATGATGTCAAATGCACGTCACTTCCTCACGCTCTAGAAACCTGGAGGATCCGGGTCCTGTGAGATGTTTCTGTCACGGTTCCTCTGAACCCCTGCTGGTAGATGCTGGAAATACACCAACAGACGACAACTTTCAAAAGTAGACCTGTTTTCTAACGAAATAAAACAAGTATTTTAGAGCGCATTGTTAGAAACAACCTGGCAGGGGTGTTAACTATTTAAAGAAGAAGAAGAAAAATGTAAAATGTAGTTACAGTATCAATAATATATATATATATATATATATATATATATATATATATATATATATATATATATATATATATATATATATTATTGTACTATTGTATTAAATGTACATTTTACATTTTTCTTCTTCTTTTTCTTCATAATTATTATTATTATTATTCTTTTAAGTAAGACTATCCACCTTTTTCTTGCCGTAAAAATGGACGCGTCCATTTGTAAATTCTATGGGTCTAGCTTCCGGTCTCATCTGCATCCAGATATTTTAGTTGTACAAAACAGCTATTTTTTCTGCTTGATATTGAAAATTGGTGCATCTTACCATATTATTTTAATGTATAATATTAATTATGAACACACTGGTTTGTAGTGCAAACAGTTTTAGCGTTTACTGCACGTTGTTATTCTTCTTGTTATTTACCCATAGCAGCTAATGAACCGGAAATCTCGCGCATAGGCTTACTTCCATGTTGAAGAAAAAGGTGGATAACTGTGTCCTAAATTATGCACTTATACACAATGTACTTCTGCACTATGTACTCAACTATGTAGGGTATGAATTTTATAAGGTTATTTTGTTATTTATAAATGGAGTCTGATAGCTCCTCCCCCTTTGCTACGTAATTACAGCTGCGACAGTTGAGTGCATGAAGAGTCCAGCATTTCACACTTCATTTTTTTAGGTTATTTAAGTTTATCATCCGGTATTTAAAGTGCACTTTTTGTTTTTGGAATTTTCAGTGAATGCACTATTTATACGTCAAAACATTATAGAATTGTGCACAAGTACGCGATTTGGGACGCACCTTATGACATTATCCAATTTATTTTTATAACTTTTTAAACTTTTTAAAACAAAAAAGTAGGGCTACACAAGGTGCTAATTCTCCATCCTTTTCAAATGCCAGTATCACAATTATGTCAAACATTTACAAGTTTTTCATTTTCTGTTAGTGTGGCCTACATAAATATTCTTGCATTTTATGCATGTGGAACTGAATATTTTACGGTGTGTTCATGTCACATGAGTTACTGTAATGACCAGATTCCAACCTAAAAATCAACATGTCACTGGAGAACTTGTAATTAAAACTTCAAATACAACTTGGGCAGTTTTGCCTCAATTCCTTTAAACACATTGCATCTTTCTGGGAAAGTGTTCAGTGGAGAGTCTCATCTTCATCCCAGCCAACATTACATGATGGGGCCAATTTAGCCATGATATGGACTTGAGACATGGGCCCATGGTTTTGTCGTGTGTTTCATGTCGGCCCTGTCTGAATTAACTTCAGTATCGACCCCAGTGTCTTTCTACATTTTCTTATTTTTCTGGTTACGGTTCCTGTTAACCCCTGCTGGTAAATGGTAGAACTAAACCAAGAGATGGCTTTCCAAAATTAGATGTGTTTTCTGACTGTGATTCGCGTCATCAAAGTATCTCAATCAGCTCCTGAGCTCATAAATCAGTTTATTGTGTATATGAATCCAGGCACTGGTAAGGAACCTGGCTCACTGCACATTGGGACAGTGGTTACTCAATTTTGGGCGACATGATCCCGAACATTGTATGTACTTTGTTATAAAATGTTATTGCTGGTTTAAATCAACAACAGGCAGGACGTATCTATTTGATATGGTCTTTTATGCTCTTTAAACACATCTGTTACATATCAACATTTCAGCCAAATATTAATTGTAAATCTTAACTAGATGTGTTCACTACCTGTTTAGCGATGTGTTTATACTGACATAATGTCACCATGTGTCATTATATTTATTGAGTTGACTCATGTGTTTAATATTTTGTGCTTCAGAAATGTGATGAGCATTGATACTCCATGGTTTTTGTGGTTCATTGCGGGATTATTATTTCTTTTTTTACTTCGGCTGGGCAAACATGAAGGGTTACACACAGATGCTGATTCTCAGATGCTGTTTTTTTTTTTTTCTCTGGCTGTTGACAGAAGGCTCTTTTGATTTGGTTCAGTCACTGCATAGGGCTCTTTTTAATAAAGCTTTTGGCGGCTCTTGGGGGCCTCAGCTGTATCTCAGCAGCAGAGTTTGGTAAAGAAATGTGTGTGGACTCTTTTGACTTCTGACAGTGTTTATATCTCCATCATCCTGATGCCGAGTGTCGCCATAGTAACACCAGCTAACACCTACATCTACATTCACTAACTCCTTAGTGAATTCAATTCAATTCAAGTTTATTTGTATAGCACTTTTTACGATACAATCGTTGCAAAGCGCTTTACAGGACATTAAGTTTCCACAATATATTTATACATTGTAGAAACTTAATATATTAACTTATGGCAAAATTTGTTAATTCTGCATGTTGTTGGGGGATCAGAGGTTGGCATCCTCTGAGGTCCTCCGAGGGGTCGGCATCATCTCTTCTCAGGTATTTGGTCATCTCAGATCATTTAAGGGCTGGATCCAGACTGAAGCTTGTGTAATTCCTAGTTACCACGGGATGTTAATCCCGTGGCAGAAACAGAGAAACAAAGAGACATAATTAGCGTAGCTGTTGTTCCATTCAAGCAAAAATTATTTGTTCAACCCAAGCTAAAGAATAATAATGTGCGTTTGATCAGATATAACTGCAGTACAAGATTATGAGATGCATTATATGAATGCATTATGTGAATGCTTGGCTAAAGAGATGTGTCTTTAATCTAGATTTAAACAGAGAGAGTGTGTCTGAACCCCGAACGTTATCAGAAAGGCTATTCCAGAGTTTGGGAGCCAAATATGAAAAAGCTCTACCTCCTTTAGTGGACTTTGCTATTCTAGGTACTACCAAGAGTCCAGAGTTTTGCGACCTTAGGGAGCATGATGGATTGTAGCGAGATAGAAGACTCGTTAGGTACACAGGAGCTAAACCATTTAGGGCCTTATAGGTAAGTAATAATATTTTGTAACTGATACGGTACTTAATAGGTAGCCAGTGCAGAGACTGTAAAATTGGGGTAATATGATCATATTTTCTTGACCTGGTAAGGACTCTAGCCGCTGCATTTTGGACTACCTGTAGCTTGTTTATTGAAGATGCAGGACAACCACCTAGCAGTGCATTACAATAGTCCAGTCTAGAGGTCATGAATGCATGAACTAGCTTTTCTGCATCAGAAACAGGTAACATGTTCCTTAGCTTGGCAATGTTTCTAAGATGGAAGAATGCTGTTTTTGTAACATTGGAAATATGTTTTTCAAAAGACAAGATGCTGTCTAATATAACACCCAGATTTTTGACTGTAGAGGAAGTAACAGGACATCCGTCTAGTTGCAAATTGTAATCCAAGAGATTCTGTGTACTGTTATTTGGTCCAATAAGTAATATCTCTGTCTTATCTGAATTTAATAGGAGAAAATTATTGGTCATCCAATCTTTTACATTTTTTAACACAATCAGTTAACTTAGATAATTTAGAAGTTTCATCTGGTCTTGTTGAGATATATAGTTGAGTATCATCAGCATAGCAATGGAAACTAATCCCGTATTTTCTAATAATATTACCAAGGGGCAGCATGTATATTGAAAACAGCAGAGGACCTAGGACAGATCCTTGTGGTACTCCATACTTTACTGGTGATAATTGAGATGACTCCCCATTTAAATAAACAAAGTGGTAGCGATCGGACAGGTAGGATCTAAACCATCTTGAAGCCTGCCCTTGAATACCTGTATAGTTTTGTAATCGATCTACGAGTATGTCATGATCTATAGTGTCGAACGCAGCACTAAGATCAAGTAAAACTAGCAATGAGATGCAGCCTTTGTCTGATGCAAGAAGCAAGTCATTTGTAATCTTAACAAGTGCAGTTTCTGTGCTATGGCGGGGCCTGAAACCTGACTGAAATTCTTCACAGAGATCATTTTGTTTTGCAAGAATGAGCACAATTGAGCAGACACAACTTTTTCTAAATTTTTAGACATAAACGGAAGATTTGAGATGGGTCTGTAATTTGCCAGTTCACTAGGATCTAGTTGTGGCTTCTTAATAAGAGGCTTAATAACTGCCAGCTTGAATGGTTTAGGGACGTGACCTAAAGATAACGATGAGTTAATAATATTGAGAAGCGGTTCTTCTGCTACAGGTAACTCTTTCAGTAATTTAGTGGGTACAGGATCTAATAGACATGTTGTTGGTTTAGATGCGGTGATAAGTTTATTTAGCTCTTCCTGTCCTATAGTTGAAAAGCACTGCAGTTTTTCTTTGGGTGCGGTGAATGAAGCTGAATTACTAGACGCCGTAGAATCTACATTAGTTATTGTATTTCTGATGTTATCTATTTTATCAGTGAAGAAATTCATAAAGTCATTACTATTAAACTGTGAGGGAATATTTAGATCGGGTGACGTCTGGTTATTTGTTAGTCTAGCCACTGTGCTAAATAAAAACCTTGGATTATTTTGGTTATTATCTATGAGTTTGCGGATATGCTCGGTCCTGGCAGCTTTTAGAGCATGTCTATAGCTGGACATACTGTTTTTCCACGCAATTCTAAAAACTTCCAAGTTAGTTTTTCTCCATTTGCGCTCAAGATTACAAGTTTCTTTCTTGAGAGAATGGGTATAACTGTTGTACCATGGCGCAGCACGTTTTCCTCTAACCTTTTTTAATTTGATGGGAGCAACAGTTTCTAACGTATTAGAGAGGATAGTGAATGTAAAACATCAAACAATGGCATCATGTGTGACGCCTCTGGAAACTAAATGAGACGCTACTATGAATTTAACAACCAGACAGAGCTAAACATATCATATTGCATTGTTTCTATATAATATAGAACACAATAGATCAATGCTATAAATCAGGGCTAGGCAACTTCAGTCCTGCGTTTACATGGACCCTATAATCCGATCGTAATAGGACTAGAAGCACAATCGGAATAAAAAAGTCACATGTAAACACGTCAATCGGATTGAATTGGCCAGATCGGATTAAAATTTCGATCGGATCGTAAGGGGTGGTTTATTCCTTTTGTAATCCGACTGAGAGGACATGTAAACACTTGATCGTATTGAAAACCGAAACTGGAAAGTACTGCGCATGTGCAGTGAAGTAAAAAAATAGCGTAATGACGTAGGACGCACGGAACGAGCTGTTCTTCCTGGTGAATAAAAGTGTTATAAATGAGTGTCCAGCAGATCATGTGAGCGGAGTGGAGCGGGAGCGGAGCGGTCATATTTCCTTCAGAGCGAGAGCCCTCCGCTCGCTCAATACGCTCAGCACCGCTCTCTCAACCCAAAATGCCCTTTGGCATGGGCGGCGCTAGGGAGGGGCTAGCAGGTGCTCCAGCACCCCCAAGAAAAACCAAAGCACCCCCATAAAAATGAAATAAAATAAAAACATTTGACTCATTACACATGCATAAATACTGCAATGCATTACAACGTGATTCGCAGTCTCACCTAATGTCAGCATTCTATTTTAAAAATGGATCAGTTCCTTATGCCAAGTAGGCCTGCCCCCGACTAAAGATTTTTCTAGTCAACTAGTCGCACGTTTATATTAAATTGATTAGTATAATAACCTACTAACTCATCCGTTAATATAGGCATTTAGGTGTATTATTCCGCGCTCAAACGCACGCTTACCCAGCTAACCATAATACGTGATTGTTACGTAACTGCAACGTAATTTGACGACCAAACTTTCGTTGTGGCAACGTAACTAGTTACGTTGTGACAACTGGAAAAGTGAAATTCCCGGATACGTTGCTACAACGTAACTTCGTGACGTTGCCAGTTGGTAATCACGATGTTGTGACAACGTCGTGTGCTGGTACATAGTTGGTCATTTTCAGGGCGGACAGTTTGTGTCCTCATTTGCCCAATAAAGACAAGATATTTTATGAATGACGGACTCAAAATTAGGCAAATCCAGTTTATTTATTTTGTTTTTAAAAACAGTACACATTAAAAATTATATCACCTCAGAATTTTAAATGATGTAACTGTTGTGTTGTGTTTGTTAGAAAGAAAGAGTAAAAAAAAAAACATTTGGAACTCCAAAAAAAAAAACCTTTTCTCTGTGACTTTAAATTTACCACCTGTAATACGCATGTGTGACTATTCTTTACAACTACAAATTCCACTGTCACAGGTGCTCAGTTTTGCTATAATAATACCTTAGAACATAATACTAATAATACCATAGAATATGGTAGTAGTCAGCCACCTATGCAAAAGCAGAGAGGTCAGTGTGGTGTACTGTAGATACAGCTGTCCAGGCCAACTTCTGATGTACTGATGTCTTCAACTGGGAATCCAGAAAACCTGCAATAAAAATAGTACAGTTCAAAATCCATCATACATAACCAATATAACAGGACTGCCCGATCCTGTTCCTGGAGATCTACCCACCTGCAGAATTCAGATCTAACTCTGATTCAACACACCCATCTGTAATTGTCAAACTGCTTTCATTGATGCGCTGTGAGGTAGATTTGTTGACAAGTTCCTCCCTAAAAGTACATTGATAAAACAGTATTTTCATAGTGGGTCATTTAATGAAGTCACTATATTGCTTTTTTAAATGATCTCATTAATAACTTCGCTAAATAATATTATTGTTATAATAAAGAACATTGCTAACCTTATGAGAAAGGCATGTAACAGCTTTTTAGGTTAATTTACAGTCATTTACATTTGCATCATAAATACATACTCAGTCCCAAAGGGATCTTCAGTAAATGTGGTAAAAAGATTTCCAAACTGATTAATAATTTAATAGTAGTAGTATATTAAAAAACGAATAAAATAGGGAGAAGGGAGAAACACAGCTAAACCCTCCATCTAAATCTTCTCAAACAAGTCAAAGGAGTATTAGTTCCTGTTCAAAAGTTATAGTACACAGGACAAAGAAATGAGACATACAATCACCCCCTAACCTTTTTCATCATCTGGCACAGTTTTGCTTACAAATAAATGTGACCAGTGCTGGCAAAATGAGTCGGAATGCACATGAGCTAATTTCGAGTTACAGGCAAAAGAAGTGAAAGATGTTGATTTTAGTCGAATTTGAGGTTTTCACAAAAATTAGTTCATTAAGCCCTCTTCTAGCGATCCCAATGCTCCAAATAGTATTTAAACATCTAAATATATCTTTATTTGCATGTTTTCTGAGAGGAGTACCTTTTCTCCGCTCGCTTCTCGCACTGACTGTCATCCGAAGCGAACACATAACGGCGCTTCTGACGGTGTGCGATCCCAATAAATATACACAGAATTACAGTATTTAAGTATTCACGCAAACATAATCTGTTATGTCTTAAGTGAACGTTTGAGGAAATGTTGGGTAAAAACATCGGATGTGTGACATTATATTAGATCCGTGCAGTACAGTAGGTCTAATATATAGGCCGTCTGTCTCAATGTTAATCTAATAAAAGAAAAGAGATAATCACTCGCTGCTCTTGATTGAACTGCTTTTGTAATCAATTTATTCATAATGAACACACTAAAGTGATTTTTACATTTGATTATTTGTTTTACTTACTTGAATGCTTTTGTTTAGAAGTAAAATGAAAAAAGTAATACATTACTTTAGAGCTGTCGCGATTCGTCGATTTTAGTCGACTAGTAGATTTTGAAAAATCATCGACTTTTGGTCGTTTTGCTCGTGTCGACTAATCGGCAAAATACCGGAAGTGCCGCATTTCACAGACTAGAATCCATAAAACACATAATTAAGCATAATTGTGAATTCACAAACGCTATGATTTAATTAAATAATTATATGCGATGCAGTTCTAACACAGTATATGCGTTTTAATTATTTACATGCGTGTAGGTTAAGTACGTGCGTCACACAGCGGCTCCACAGTAGTTCCACAGAAACGTATAATTTACATGTGTGGAGCGTCTCAAACTTCGTCTCTGCTCTGCATCTGGGAACGCAACGTGCGCCATTTCATTAGATTTGTAAAGTAAATAATTTATAAACCTATGCAAACACAGGAGAATATATCGCAATTTCAAAATAAAAGCTCAAACCCTCACTCTGAGTTTACACGTTTTGATGTCCACATATTCATTTAATTACAGTGGCTATAGCATTTCTGTTCTAAAGAAATGGCCAAATATTAAATATTAAGTGGACATTTGAATTAAATGGTGCTTGGTCAATATTAAACAAGGATTAGATCCCGCAGTAATGTTTAAAAATCATCATCAGGCTGTCGGCGCCCCCTGCAGACCTTTGTTGTTATGCGTCATCTACATTAGCTCCATTGTTTATAATACATTATGTATTTTAACAGTTTTGTTCAATAAAACCATATGATTTCTTGCTTTTGATACTTTATTTGAACTAGTTATTATTGCATCATTGCTATTATATATGTATTTTAAGTCATTTTAAAAGCTATAATATAAAAATATTAGAATTATAGGGCCCTATGAAATCCGTTTTATTTCCAAATTCATTTTTTTCCATTTTAATTTTTCTATACTTTTGTTTTAATGGTCAAATTCAATTTTATTAATCAAAAAGCCTGTCTAATTAATTGAGTTTTACAGTTTTATCTTTACCAAATTCTGTTTTCCATTATTTTCTGGATTCCATTTTAATGGTTCCATTCATTTTTTTTTTTAGAAATACTGCACATTTACATTTTTCTCCTAAATAAATTCTGGTAAATAACATTTCTGGTAAATACTCCATTTAAAATACTGATTATAATTGTATTATTAGACTAGAACACGTGGATATGTTGTCATTCTTACACTATAATACTGAACTTTGATTTCAGTGATCTGGACTGAGATGAGATGAACACTTGCTTCTTGCACTCTATGTTGCACTTTACTTTTGCTTTAAAATAGGATTTCATAGAAATTTGGATTTAATTTGGTTTAATAAAATATTCTTAAGGAAAATTGTTGATTTTTTTTTTGTGGGGAATTAAGCGTTTAGATTAATCGACAAATTAGCCGATAGATTAATCGAAATAAAAATAGTCGTTAGTGGCAGCCCTACATTAATTGTTTATTTCCTGTATATATATATATATATATATAGCATTGTTTTTTTTTGCATTGGTTAATATTAATAACAACAAAGATAGAATAAAAAAATTGCTAAATTGTGATTATTAATCTAATAATGATTATTAAGAAAATAATTGGGTGGAAAGAATTAATGTTGCTAGGTGATTTTGCTTTGGAACCTTCAGAAAACTTTAAATCAGTTTTTCTCAAAATGGTCTTTGCTGACTTTATCAACTTCAAACGGGAGTAGCTGTCATTTTTCGTCCGATTCTAACAACTCATATCATTTTGAAGGTCTTTTATTGGAGAATGTAATAATAAAAAAAGTGACTCATTTTTGAAAATTTGTTCATTTTGACTCATTTTGCCAGCACAGGTCACAAATGGTGAAATCTCTATACAAGTAATTCAGAGAACAGGTAAACCTTGTTCATTTACATACTGTATATTACAACACTGTAACAATACAAAGCTGGTTGAAAATCTGCAAACTTACATTTTAGGGCAATGATTACAATATAAGGATTATTTGGCAGCTTTGTATGTTCATCTAGTTGCCATCATCTGAAGTGAGTGTTGGCGTCTTCTGAAGTCTTCACACGCCAGGCTGGACCCAAGTGGAACTGGTGTAATCTCTAGTAACCTTGGGATGGACATCCCGAGATATAAACAGGAAACCAAAAGGAGAAAGATTAGAATAGCTGCTATTTGTATTATTTCAGACAAAAGACTATTTATTTCATCACATATAACTGAAGTGCAAGGTTATGAGATGTTTTCTGTGGGAATATGTTAAAATGTAATTTGGAGTTGTGTCACTGGTGTTACCGCTTAACAAAAATCATTTATTTTGAAATAAAAATCACACTGATGACATCACTTTACTTCCTTCTTCCTATTTCCTGAAGATCTATGAAGAAAGGCCCATGATAAGTCCACTGTATCTTTTCAGTTATCAGAAATTTTCTCATTTATCTCATGATTTCATATGAAGCTTTTAGTTGAAGTCACTTGTATAACCTACTTTATTGATAGGGAATTGTAAAAAACTAGAATACAAATGGATTAAACTACTTAATTTAGTGAGTGAGTATACCATGATTGACAATAAGTGGTTTGATTCCTTGCAGCAGACATTTTGAAAAATGCATTTTTCATGAAATCTGTCACTGGTGTTACCTTCTTTATGGGTAACACCAGTGAAGATCAGTTTACATTTGTTCTTTTACTAACTGCTTTCACTAATTGCCAAATGTATGCCGAATGTAATAATTTAGTCTCATCTATTAATTATAGCTGAAGAATAAGGATCTTTGGTCTAATGTATGTTTTTTTTTCTGTCACATTATATAAAATGTGTCACAAGTGGCATGATAATAATTTTACATCCATTGAATTCTGCTTCACTCAAGAGTTAAGATTTAAAGGATTGCATCATTACTTGTTTATAACGGGGGGTTTTTCCTGAATATTTTCATTGTTATAGCAAATAGGGGAAGTCGTGGCCTAATGGTTAGAGAGTAGGACTCGTAATCCAAAGGTTGCGAGTTCGAGTCTCAGGCCAGCAGGGATTGTAGGTGGGGGGAGTGAATGTACTTCCACCCTCAATACCACGACTGAGGTGCCTTTGAGCAAGGCACCGAACCCCTAACTGCTCCCCAGCATAAATGGCTGCCCACTGCTCCGGGTGTGTGTTCACGGTGTGTGTATGTGTGTGTGTTCACTGCTGTGTGTGTGCACTTTGGATGGGTTAAATGCAGAGCACAAATTCCGAGTATGGGTCACCATACTTGGCCGTATGTCATGTCACTTTCACTTTTTTTTCACTTTCAAATACATGGTTGCGCAAATGTACTAACATCATTCAATCACACTTTTAAGAAACCTTATTAAAATAAATAAAACTTAATCTCCTTATTTGTCACATTATCATTGTTTTTCTGTAACTGACTACATGTGCTGAAAAAAAATCGAGAAATAATATTTCATAAAAACCTCTAAAATTGTTAAAGTAGTGACAACATTTTTTTTACATGTGGTCTTTAAATAAATGCACAAAAAATATAAAATATAATTTAGCTGTCATTTATGCGTATTCATAAAGTCAAAAGGTAATCTAATAATGTGGTCTAAGTTTAAATGTTAAAAAAAGAAATCCATTTTAAGACATCTTGCCAGACCAAAAGTGGATGTTTCTATAGAATGACCCAAATATGAATGTAAAAAAAAAAACCGTGCTGAGTATTTTTGTGTGAATGTTTTAACAGTGTAAAGTTTTTTTTTTTTTTTTTAAGGAAATTCTTATTTTATTCATCAAGGATGCATTAAATTGATCAAAAATTAGTGTAAAGTTTTCTGTTTCAACTAATGCTGTTCTTTTGAAATTTCTATTCAGAATCCTGAAAATAAAAACACACGCACAAAAATATTCAGCAGCACAACGGTTTTCAACATTGATAATAATCAGAAATGTTTCTTGAGCAGCAAATCAGCATATTATAATGATTTCTGAAGATCATGTGACTCTAAAGACTGTAATGATGCTGAAAATTCAGCTTTGATCACAGAAATAAATTACATTTTACAACATATTCACACAGAAAACAGCTATTTTAATTTGTAATAATATTTCACAGTATTACTGTTTTTTAAAATCTGCATTTTGTTTTTATAAATTCAGCCTTTGTGAGCATAAGATACTTCTTTTCAAAAAGTATTTTACTGAATTTTGAACATTAGTGTATGTTTGAGGTTAGCTTACTAGCCATATGGTTCATTTTGCCTGGGAGATGTTGTCCGACAGGAGGTCCGCTCTAAGTCTGGGGTGCAGGCCATCAACATGTATGAATGTAGGAACATAAACAATTTGTCACAGAGCCAACAATATTTAGTATACAATGCCAGCCAGGTTTATTACAAGGAACCAAGCTAGAGCAGGTGCAATGTAGAAAAGAGAGAAGAATATACAGAAAATATTTTTTTTAACATATTTTGCTTCTAGGTTTGCTTAATATTGCTCATACTTCTTAGAGGGATGTCAAAGCCCTCTTAAAATTAAGAAGCTTCACCTGTACACTTGTGTTCCTTCTCTGTCTGTGGCTCCCTTCAGAAATTGTGAAATCTTGGAGCCTCTCCCATGTTGCAGTGTTTTTTTTTTCTTCTTCTGAAATCACAGAACAGTTTTTTTTATCAATATTTGTTTACCATGACAGATCAAAATAGGTTTGAACTAGATTTAGTTAATTGTCCCGCTGATGTAAGTGACGTCACCGATTAACGGTACAGTGTAGGCTGTAAATTATGTTTAGGTTAAATAAATGAGCCTATTTCCAATCACCCACTGAAAAATTACCAGCTAAACTTTTACATAACTGTCAAAACCTATTATCTACACATAACGATGTGATTAAAATCCCAAACTTTCAAAAAGAGCTCAGTCTATGGAGTTAGCCTAACTTACTTCCTCTGAAAACGGCTAAGATGCTAACGGACTTGTAAGAAGACACTAAACCATTTCTATGAACTAATTTCACCAGAAGCGAGTCAAATACAAGCAAGAGAGGTGTCAGGAATAGTTGTATTTAATATTTGTGAGATTTTAGGGACTAAACTTACCGAAAACAGTAAAAACAGCAGCGAGAAACGGAGCTTCCTGCTTGTCAGTCATTGTGTTGCCTCTCCGTTTCCATGACAACTCCCGCCGCTCCAGTGTTCAGGCGCACGCATTAAAACACGTCACAGTCACGCAGAATTAAATAAATAATCATATAAAATTAGAACATTACATAAATAAATAACTTAATCTAATGAAATTATTATTAAATCATACATTTAATTTATTTAAATGTAGTTCTATGACACTGCACGTGATCGTCGGATAAAGCAGCACTTTTATAGTTTAAGGGTTTTTTTTTTTTTAAATGAACACTCAACCACCTTATTTCATTAGAAAGCCTGCTTGCATGTAGACCAGGGGTCGGCAATTAATTTTCCTAAGGGGCCACAAGAGAAACTTGGGCAGTTTAGAGGGCATTAATACACCTAACTCGATTCTTTATGTTAAAAAATTAAATAAAAATTAATAAATAAAACTGTAAATGAATGAAAATGTGAAGCACAATATTTTATGAACGTTCACAAAAACAGTTTTGAAATTATGCAATCTTTTTTGCAGTGTTTCAAAAACTAGCATCACAACTTTGGACAAAAAAAGCAAGTACTGGTATTTCAAACACCAGCATCACATTAGATTAGAGCAATTCCAGCGTTATTGACATTACATTTGCAATCAAAACATAAATGTAATATGAGTTAGGTCTCGAATTGTGTGTCATTTCTATTCTTGGGCCATGATTGTCCCTTGAACTTGAATATTTGTATTCATTTGGGTTTGTTTTCTGTTTTTCACCTCTGTCCTTTTAATACATATTAATTGATAATGTCCTCTACTGCTGTAGTATTTAGGCTGTAGTATTTTAGTATTTTGAGAATTACATATCACAAATCAGTGACTATACTTTGAGTTTTTTTCTTTCAGTTTTGTGGTGTGAAGAACTAGATGTGTTATGGTAAATTAAATATGTTAATAAGAGGGTTTCTGTGGTTTGTGGTTTCTGTGTCTTATGCACCATTTCTGTATGAAACAGTTAAACTTAATTTAAAAATTATTGCATATACAATGAACTTCGTTTATAAGTGATAAGCCGATACCTATCCATTTAAAAGTAGTCAATAACTGAGTTTGGTTATTGTCTCAATCCAGCAAAATGTTTAATCGGGTTGAAAAACCATAGAATTGTGATCACTTGTAGATATAACACATAAGGACAGTTATGCACTTGTTTTGTCTTAATACTGCATTTTACAAATGGGAAAAAAAACCCTTTATATTCTTTGACCAATAGTGTGTGAACACTTACCTGTGATGATCATAAATGACTTAAAAATAGTATGAGCTTTTTTACAAAGCACTAGACAACTGCTGCAGGTGGGTGTTGAATATGCTGAAAGCTTTAGATGTCTGATACATGAAGTCTAAAAGTGTGTGTTTTGTCTTTATCCTATCTTGCACATAGCAAATTTATTGTATTAATTTTTCATTGTACATTTATGAATTGTGCGGGGATGTCTCCCTCTAAGGATTTTTCTCCCAGAAATGAATTTGATAAAAAGTCAGAGTTGTTTAGCAAATGGATAAATATTTGTTCCTTTTTGTAAAATTATGTTTTCTCACAAACGTACCGCATAGCAATAAAATATTTAAAAGAAATGCAGTTTAATTAAATTATGGCGTACGACGTTGCAGACTAAAAACGCACACACACTTGCGACATGTTCTGGTAATGAAATTACAGGCTAGTGACGTTGCAGTTACGTTACCAGTAAATCATGCAATTACCAAATTATTACGAATAGAGGACCTGTCTGGGACATTTTTGGTTATCTTGTTACGTTATGAGGACGTACTGACGACGTTGTGGGTTGGTAATGGGATGGTAATGAAATTACGAGCATACGACGTTGTGGTAACGTTGTCTGTTGGTAAGTCACGAAATTACCAAAAATTACGAATACGTTACGTAACTGTTACGTCGTGTGTTAGCTGGGTAAAGGTCTCTGCACACAAATCTTGCCGCAAAGCACCGGCTAAAGTAATGATTATGAATGCATAAAGTTTTAATTATTTATTAATAAACTAGTGCTTTCTCAGACTCGCCATCTCCACAGTGGAGGTGCCTTTAATAGAGAAATGCACCTAAACGGACTACATAGAAGATTATTATTTATTTTTTTGGTTTTCAAGCTTTCTGCAAATTTATCTCTTATGTCTGTGAGCTGGTTCATTATTGTGACGCGCTCCATTCACGGAGACGGCATGAGACGAAAGAAAGCACATCCAAAAATGACAGGAGTATAAGCTCTTTCAGCAGGAAAAATAAAATAAAAAAATGATTGCGTGTGCGCCCCCATGTCATACAGTAGGCTAAGCGTGATAATACTCCCACATTTATCATAAACATTTGAAATGCGCCTATATAGTGATTTTATTATTCATATAAAAATAATAATAATAACAACCTGTTTTGGTCATATTTACTATTAATTGCCCAGCTCCCCTGTTGATCTAGCACCACCTCAGCACCTGCTCTTTGGTAATTTGCTAATTCGAGAATCTGTGGAATAAGCAATAGTTTGTCTAATGTTTCTAAAAGTAAATTCTAAAATCCTGTAAAGATTGACAGACACAGATTTCCCCGCAGCTTTGGTCTTTTAGAAAGTGTTTCTTTTATTAACGCCACTAAATAATTCTTTAGGTGCATTTCATCTTGTGTGTGCTTTTCATGGGCCTGATAAGCAAGGTGTATTTTGTGAAATTCTATGTGCATTTATTTAATCATGTGTGCGTGTTTTGAATGTTCTGTTGCACAATAATTGAAGCTGTGTTTTTATGGAAATAAAGTAGGCCTAATGAAAATCAAATACATTCTACTTTTTCAGTTATTTAATTTTTTAGGAAAGTTTGCCAAGTGGCTTCAAAAACAAGACATACATTACATTTAAATTACTAAAATTAATTTGAAAAAGTGCAAGCTGAACGTCACCCAGAAACATAACTGTATTTGCAACGAATTTTAACGAATTTCATTATAAACGGGGGAAAATCACACAATTAGGCCTACCAAGTAATGTCAGAGCGTGATCTGAGCGGGATTTGGTTTACCGGTGAGCGTGAGTGGAATATTAGCGGAGTGTGCTTTGACCGTGAGCGACTGAGCGGAGCGCACGCCCACAGAGCGGAATATTGAGCGGAGTGTCACGCCGCTCCGCTTCGCTCACATGCTCTGGTGTCCAGTCCTTCTAAAATGCAGCTTTCACTCAGCATATGTGAAGTTGAGCAGGGCAACGTCCCACCAGACAGCGGGAAACTGAATATTCATGCAGTGTGCGCATGTCAAAAGATTTAATCCGATCAGAAGCTTGTGACATATAAACGATCACATCAACCCGATCACTTTATTTGGCGTTCATGTAAACACTACGTTCGGATTTGACAATCGGAATGAATTCAATCGGATGGAAGCAAAAAGTGTCCATGTAAACGTAGCTAGTGGCTCTCCAGGACCAAAGCTGCCCAGCCCTGCTGTATTACATTGAATACAAAATACATGCCAGGTATTTGTTTGATGAACAACTGAACTGAAGACAAATATTAACATGGCAAAAACCACACAAAAAAATGATTTGACTGTTGTGTTATCAGGATTTAATGAATCAGATCAAGCAGTGAAGTTCTGCAGTAATGTTCTTGCTAAAATGTTCTGTAGTTGCTAAAATATTTTACTAATAAAATCACCAGAGTGGCACTGACAACGTGTGTGTGTGTGTGTGTGTGTGTACATGTGCGGGGTTATGTGGTTTATGAGGACACAAATTTGTATAATGACATGGGTATAACAGAGGTAGTACAATATGAAGGTGGTTTATGAGGACACTGCCTTTGTCCCCGTAATTCAAAAGGCTTAAAAAACATACTAAATGGTGTTTTTTTGAAAATCTAAAAATGCACACAGTCTCCTGTGAGGGCTAAGTTTAGGTGTAGGGTAGGTGTAGGGCAATAGCACACACAGTTTGTTCAGTATAAAAACCATTACGCCTATGGAGAGTCCCCGTAAACCACAAAAACCAACATGTGTGTGTGTGTGTGTGTGTGTGCGCGTGTGTGCGTGCGTGCGTGCGTGTGTGTGTGTGTGCGTGCGTGCGTGCGTGTGTGTGTGTGTGAGTGTGCGCAAGTCAAAAAAGGGAGGTGTTATGATTTGTTTCTCTCTAAACACCTGCTCATCTGATCTGACAACTTTTAGAAAGTTACTGCTCCCGTCAGTCCAGTCCAGTATGACATTCGGAGAGATTTTTCTGAATGTCTGGAGCCAAAAGACCAAAAAAAAAGAAAAAGAAGACAAAAAAAAGAAATCTCAACACAGGTAATTATTGTAAAAAATAAAATAAAAAATAAATAAAAAAAATAGCCTTGTTTTCAATTCTCTCTCTTTAATGTATTTTAATTTCTTTGCAGCTCTTGACTGAGGATGCTGCTGGAAGGGTGCTGGTGTTCTTGTCCTCCTCTTACAGTGATGATAAACTGAATTCAAGCATGACTGCATTGAGACTCAATTAGAAGAGCAGGAATATATAACACATCATTCAGAGAAATGATTAACTTGAGGATCATGATCCAGAATACAGTGTTTCCCCAGAGGAGTCGACAGAAGGAAGCTTCACTCCAGTATTCATGTAAGTTTTGTTTGTGTGTGTTTAAATGAGTGTTTGTTTCATTTTTTTGTTTTGCTTATTTTTGTGCTGGTCTGATGTTGGTCTGGTTTTGGTTTTGCTGATGGATCATGGTCTTTCTTCTGATTGACCAAGCAAGTCATTTGCCTAATTTCAGCCATAATTGACATTTATTATATACTCAGTGTTCAGTACATTTGAATGTTGAAACACTGTGAGTGCATTTTGATTTGTCTGTGTGCACATAATAATAATAATAATAATAACAATAATAGTTGTTGTTGTTTTGTTCACTATCATTATGAGGCTTTTTTTTTTAGGTGTGAAAGAAATAATGCAGCTTTTTAAATTTTAAATCTAAAACAGATGTTATTTGTCTGACTGATATGACTGGTTAGTTGAATTCTCTGAATCATAACAAGTTGAACAAAAGATCAGCTCTGCATTTTGTTGTGCAGTTTATGACTCACTAACGTCCAGACATGACAGACAGAGAGCTGGAGTTATAACAACAGCAAAAAAAAAATAATAAAAAAATTACAACTATAATTAATGATAAAGATTCAGTAAATTATCAATAACCATAAAGCCATCAAGAGTAAGCATTTGCTGAAAAGCATGTAAACATCAAATTCTCTCTCAGGAGTCTTAAATGTATGTTAATAACTCTGGGAAAGAAGAACTATAATATACTATAATAGTATAATCTATTATAATAATCTATTATAATAGAACTATCATCACGTGTTTGCTGGTGACGTCACTTTCTTCGACGTCATCGAGGTGCGCATGGCAAATTTATACGGAAGTGTTTCAGTACTTTTTGTTTGAAAAAGTGCTATTTTACCTTTATATCAGACATATTTATAAGTTATATAATTGAATATATCATATATGAATAATAAATGGGCATCATGATCTTCAGGTATGTTTGATGGATTCAGAATGAAACGATGTTTTGACAAAGACGAGTCGTAGCTTCTTAGTAATGTATCTGTGTTTGGCCTGGTTTGTTTAGATCTTCAACTGCTTTATTTAAAACAAGCATTAACAGGAAAGTCATTAATACATCAATCAGAGTAATTAATATCTATAGGGGATATCAAATAACTGTATTTATGTATTAACATTTTTATTTGAAATTAGTGTTAGCATTTGTATTGACAGCTGTTTGTACTTCATTGCCTGCAGTTTGTTTTAGTTGATAATTAGATTTAGATAGATAATAGATAGTCTCGCAGTGCATTGAAGATAACGTTATGAGTGAAGATGCCTGCTTTACTGAACTGTAACATATTTAGAGATGAGTTTAGTATGTCCAGGAAGATGATGATGAAGATGATGTAACATTCAATATTATATTTAGGCGAATAAATCAAAACATTTGTAATTTATTTTTGCCCCAGTTCTGAGGGGAGAATCACCCCAAGTGCCTCAATATAACGTCACACTTCAAATAAAAACAATATTACTATTTTACACTCTTTCTAGATCTAAATGAATGAATTAGTCTGCCTATCCCTCATATAAAATAGTGTACTCTTAATATCAAAACCTAAAGTAAATTCACTGATCATTACTATCCAGTGACAAAGATAAGGGAGTAATTATCTGACATGAGTGCTGCTAGTGTAATGCTCTGCTGGTTGAGATTAAGAAATGTGTTTCTGTTTCTGCAGTTGTTGCTTCATCTGTGTATTTTCAGTGCTGGTGAATAAAGGTGAGCAAGAAGCAAACTACATTTGAAAGATTAATTCATGCTGCCTGTATAAACTGTGTGTTTATAGTTTGTATCATTTCAGTATCTCTACAGGACACAGTAGAGGGCTTTATTGGAGGTTCTGTTGTCCTGCCGTGTTCTTCAGCTCAACATGATCATGAACTTCAAGACATTGAAGTGTTTTGGAGACACAATGGCAGCAAGAATGTGTTTGATATAATCAAGGGTAAAGATTCAGTAGAGGGACAAGACCCACGGTACAAGAACAGAGCTGAAACTTTCCCTGATGAGTATCCGAGAGGAAACTTCTCACTTAAACTCATCAATCTTCAACAAACTGATGCTGGAAAATACACCTGTCTCATCTCACACTCAGATGAACATAAGACTGTGGAGCTGATCATCAAAGGTGTGTGAAACGGGTTGATTAATGTATGATGTTTTTGATTACATTTAATAAAAGAAAATCTGAATAAGTTTTTGAACAGATATGTTCCAGTCTGAAAGCTGCTGTATATAAATGATAGACAGATCTGTTGCGTTTATCATAATGTAGTAATGTTGTTTGTTCTTTGCTGTTCTGTTGCAGATTCAACTGAAAAAGGAAACAATACCAATGATCAAGAAATACCAAACCAAGCAGAAACGGTACCAAATGTGGTGACATCGCTTTTGGTTATCATTGTAGTGACTGTATTATTATAATTATTAATAGTTATTATTGTCTGTTTCATCATATTTTACTTGAGAAAAAAAAGAACACAAGCTCATTTATTCTCATCTGCCATGATTGAAGTACAAACTACAGTGACATAAGTCTAAAAGTTTCTCTTTACACTTTCTCTGACAGTCAGAAAAGTTACATTCATTCAAATCGTTACATCTTTCATTGGTTTCTTCTGGTGTACGAACCAGCACTGTGTACAAGACAGTGTTTTGTTCTTTTATTTTATTGCCACATGCAGTGCTTTGTTTTTATTGTATAACAGAATAAGATCTTGAAAACTGAGATCTTGAAACTTTTTTTTTATAGTTCAGTGATGACTGAATCGATCGGTATGTTTCTGCCTTAACATTTCTATACAACAAGTGCTCTTTCTGGTTGTGTTTGCCAGAATGTATTTTGTATTATTTCTGTATTATATTATATTTCTTAAATTGTTGCTGCACATCATGTAAAGTGTGCAGAAGATAAAACAGATAAGCACGGTGCTCAGGGTTGAGATGTTGAGATGCTGACTGATGTCTGAAGAGCTCAATATGATGTATTTATTCACAACCTTGAACGAATTTGCTTCATATGCACTATTCCAGTTTGATAAGGTTCTGGCTACAAGTTATAATATGCCTTTTCATGTAAATGCATGAGATTCATGAGAGTGTGAAAATATACTTTTGCCTTTAGATCTCTACTGCAGTATTCTCAGGTATATTCAAAGCTGAAGAAACTTGTGATTCGTTGTATGTGGATGATCTCTGCGTTCAAGACTAAATAAATTGTGCAGATGAAATAATGCATCGTTTGTGTTCACATTTTCATATTTCTAAAATATATCAATTCTTGTAGAGCATATCAGATTTATTTGATGTAATCATACATAAAATGCACATTTGGATGAGATTCTTGATCAAATGTCTCAAAAACTACTTCCTTACAGATGTTGAATGTACAGTTTCAGCAGATGAAGTACTTTTGAGTCAAAGTATAAATATTAATGCTTTAAACTAAAGTCTTGAATTTGATGTTTTTGCTACTTTTAAGTCCATGTAGTTTCTCATTTGATCTACATACTACAAACTAGTGGCATTGCTGAAGCCATTGATCATTTTAAACAAAACACATTTCCAGGAGTAGATAAACAGTTTATCTTCGTAATTTTACAGATTTTAGGCTAAATAATCTTTCCCTTTTGCAAGTTTTCATACAAAGCATTATGAAAGCTCTCTTCTCCTACTCTTACTAAAGGTGTCATTGTGTTGCTCCAAAACCCATTTTGTCTTCTTAATCACAATTACAAGTCTCAGTTTTTAGCATCTTAAGGATGTACAATACACTATGTGCCAGTCCATTTTTGTTGGGTAGGTGTATTTCATATATTATTAGATTAATGTTGGATGTTTTGGGTTACTCCAGGGTTGTCCAATCCTGTTCCTGGAGGGCCACTGTACAGCAAAGTGTAGCACCAACCCAATTTAAACAAACCTGAACCAACTAATCAAGATCTTCCTTGGCATAAACCTAAAGGCAGTTGTGTTGAGGCAAGTTGGAGCTGAACTCTGCAGGCGAGTTTGAACACCTCTGGATTACTCAGCAAAAGCTCTCCTCATTTCATGCATTGGATTTTGTAGAGACAAATTGAGCAAAACTCCCTATTAAAGGCCAGGGCATTTAAATAGGTCATCCTCCAGGAGTTAAACAGGACAGATGTGACAAATGGTCATGAACTTGTACATAGTGTCAATAAGGGTCAGAGCAGTATACTTAAAATTATGTTGGACATACTAGAATTTTGCGTTTGTTTACTTGTTTATTTACTTATTTTACATATGTTAATGACATATTATTTTCTAAGTTTTTATTAAATATATTAAGAAATGTTAATTTAGCCATATTTACATTAAACATATTAGTGACCTTTAAGAAAAACAATATTTTGTATTTGTTCAGATGGGGCTATGCTGAGTACTGTATACCACATGGAATTGATATTAAAGATATAGATTGTACCGGTACTTCAAATTCATAAGATCATAGAGATCACTACCTCATCTTGTGTTCACTGTGTGTATGAGATTAGCCATATCATCATTGACTTAGTAGATCTGTTATTCCAACCACTGAAGACAGAAACTTGTTTGATTTCTCTGAACTGCTTTGCCTATCTATAAATACAGATGAACTCGATGTAGCAACTATCAATATGGGCACTATTTTCTTTAGCATTCACTGTTATTCCCATCAGGTTAAAAAAGGTTAGCAATAAACATCCTGCACCAAGGTACAAGTCATACTCATACTCTCAAGAGAACAACTCATAACCTTGAGTTTATGACTTTGAGTTGCTGCCGTGTGTGAATGTACTTAGTTGAACTTATATATCATTTTCTGTTTGTTAATATTAAAACTGCTTATCACTTACCAAATCTGATTCTTTAATTTCCTATAAGACATCATTCAATTACATCAGTGTACACTAGGCTCTGGAGTTTCTTGATGGCTCCTGGAGTCACATCTGTATCTCAGCAGCAACATTTGGTAGGGAAATGGCTGTTGGATCTTTTGACTCGTGGCAGTGTTTATATCTCCAGTGTCCTGGAGCCGAGTGTCACGCCTTAGTGATAAAACTTCAAACATCAGCTGACACGCAAACTAAACACGTATCTATGTATTTGAGAACCAGTCTGATCACTTTAGTGTCATTATGTCCATATAATACAGAAACCCAATACAATTATATAATACAAACAATTGCAAAATGCTCTGCTTTTGAATTCCAGGTATTTGTTGGATGAATAATATGTCAAACTAAAGGCAAATTAACATGATAACAATGAAAAGGAATAGATATACAACAAATGTGTACCAAAAAGATTGATTCAACCAAGGAAACACACAAAGCACAGCTATATGCCAATATGACTATAAACCAACCTGAATGAAATTTGAATGGCAAATTTATGAGCAGGTTGTATGTTTGACCCTTTTGTTTCTCTCTTTCGGTTTCTTTGCAAGTCAAATTGAGGACGTCACTGGAAGATCTGCATTCTTGTTGTGATCCAGAAGTGAAGATAAAGGCAAAACATAAGAGTGTATAAAAAGACACAATGACAGCAGGATTGTTCAGAAAACTACACTGTTTGAATATGTGCAGAAATAACTTTGTATTTGTATGTGTGGAAACATGCACAGTGTCAGGATAGGCTACTGTATATTTACATAAAGTATGACAGAAGCCAATAATCTTATTGAATAAATACACAAATTAAAAGTTAAGTGGAATAAAAAGTGTTAAATGTGTTGATGAAGTGTTTATAGTCTTAAATGTCTCTTGAGTTTGGTGATTGATCTGTAAGCAGTGAGGCACTGTGGGTCTACTCTAGAGAGCCTCTAGTGGTGTAGTGTGCCGTAGGTTTAGGGTGTGACAGTGATTGAAGGAGGTGTTGTGGGTCTAGAGAGCCTCTAGTAGTGTAGTGTGCTGTAGGTTTAGGGTGGGACAGTGATTGAAGGAGGTATTGTGGGTCTAGAGAGCCTCTAGTGGTGTAGTTTGGTGTAGGTTTAGGGTGTGACAGTGATTGAAGGGAGAGGGGTCTGTCTGCGGACTGCAAGAGAGGGGCGTAACTTGTAGCAGGGGGTGTAACTTGAAGTTGTCCAAATCACACAGAACAACGCGAGATGTCAAAACGAGATGTTGTCGGGCTGCGTCCGAAACCGCATACTCTCTGAGTATAATTAGGTAGTCTACATACTCTACACTACAGCCTGAATGCGTTAAGCCGGGCATACACTGTGCGTTTTCTGTGCGATTTCCGTGCGATTTCAGCAAGGTATCAACTCACACTGTACGAGAAGATCGCATGCGATGTAAAGCCAAAGCTCACGATTTATGTGCTCTCACTATACGGTCCGATTGTCGAGCGCGATTTATGTGCTCACACTATGCAATTATACCTTCTTGAGCCATCAATGTGGCAATATTTGTTTTAATTCATTATAAAGAATTCACAGCACCACAAAACTGCTCGACCCCACAGCCATGTACAGAGGGAAAGTGCTTTATTTTGAGGTCAAAAACAGGTTTTTCTTACATTTAAAATAAAATAATGTATACATATCAATACAAATCTAATAATGTGGTCTAAGTTTAAATGTTAAAAAAAAGAAATACATTTTAAGACATCTTGCCATACCAGGCTATTCAAACCAAATGTATTTACTATTAGTATTAGGATATGACTACTTGTTTTTTATTATAGCCCGTGATAATTAATACATTACAAAAACATTGTAAAAATTAGGCTAAATGAAAGTCATCCCTCTCCTCTTCTTCTATCATCGCTTGGATTACAGCGTCACGCTTCTTTTTGAATGTGATTTTTCTCCACTGAGGGGCGGAACATATGACAAATTACTCTACGGCTCTTATATTATTGCACTGGTTGGCTATTAACTGCGAGCAGACAGCGTGTCAATCAATGCATTGGAGAATAAGGCGAACATAAATAAAGAAACGAAGTTGCTTGTCGGATTTCCCTAACAAGCAACCATATTTTTTTAAATAAGCCCAAAAAACCGCAACCGCGACCAGGGATTTTTTCCCGCAAGTTAAAAAATATATATTGGTGATATCGTGAGGATTTGGCATTTCCAATTAATTTATTAAATTATTACTATTATTATTATTATTATGGTAGTTTTATTATTAAATGTATAGGTCTACTACAATTAATTTGGCCCAAGATAATTGCGCATTGACGCGGATATTAAAAGATTAATTTAGATTACTCCTCGCTGAAAATTATTTAAACATTTAGATATATTCCACAATTAACAGGCCTATAATTAACCGTCTATATAGCCTATGTCCGGACTCTGAACACTGAATGAACAGCTTAATGAATATATTCAGTCAATGAAAATAAAACCTTTATTACAGACAAGGAAATTCCAAAAACAACTTGTTTAACACGAAATACTTAGATTCTGTTGTTGTTGTTGCTTTTTCACTATGTATATCAGCCACAAGGGATTTTTTTTTTTTTTTAGAAAATAAATTAAGACAATAGCCAATACTACCCATATCTTTCGTCTCCTCTGAGAGAATATGTGCCGTTATGCAGCGACAGATGCCGAAAGCTCGGTCAGTTTTTACTTTCACTTTCTGTAGCTTAATGAATTGACTGGAGTTTAAAACTTCTTCACAGGCATTACGCTCATGAAGTTTGAAAATTGTTTGTGTGGTATGCACTGGCTCGCCTTCATGGTTTAAAACTGAAATATTTATAATTTTGCGACCTGTTTGTCTTCATCACTAATTGCAAAATGATGGACAATGGTTCACATTTCCTGTGATAATAACATTATTTTATCAAAAATCTCCCTCTTGTCGTTTTCTTTCTTGCTGCAATAAAGATTAAATGGTTAAAGTTCTATTTCCGCACAGGCGCAGTGAGGGGAAAAGCACTGAGTTTAGGGCAGTCGGTTCGTAGCTCTGCTTCAACTGTGCGATACCCTCACGAGGAGCGACCAACATTTCTGACATGCCAGAAATTCATCCGACTGTCCGATTGCCTGTCGGGAGAGACTTATCGCTTCTCGTTTCTAATTCAATCAACCTAACGAATCCACGTCTGGGCCAGGGGCCTCCGAAAGATAGACACTAATTCAATCAACCTAACGAATCCACGTCTGGGCCAGGGGGCTCTTTGAATATACATTGAGTCAGGAAGTGGATAATAAGAATCTAAGTTAAACATTTAAACACAATGTTCCTTTTCGGGAACTCGAGCTGCGTCACCACGCTTTGGGAACGCCTTGTGCGTGACCGGCTCTGAATCTGCTGTGTAATCTGACCAATGGAAGGGCGCGACGTCACAGGTGGGTGACGTCAGAGACCAGGAAGCATAAAAGCACCTGCGGCAAAGCCGGCGACAGCCTTCTGTCATTCAGAACCGCGCTCTCTGTGTGTCTGGTCTACTCTGTTTGTCTGTTGCACTTTTCAAGAAATACATAATAAGATAAGACATTACACTGACTGCATTTACACTGCACTATGTCAATGAGTAGTTATAAGGGCGAGGGCAAGTCACGCTTGTTCAAGCCGTGTGTGTCTCCCTGCAAGCGTTTCATCACTGCTGAAGACACACACAAGCAGTGCGTGGCTTGCTTGGGAGCGGAGCATGCAGCGGCTGCATTCAATGAGGGAGCTGATTGCCCCTATTGTGAGCGCTTGCCGCTGCGTACGCTCCGCTCCCGAAAATCCCTGTTTGTGGACGGGATTTTCACGAGTGAGCCCCGCGGTTCAGGTACCGCTGCTGCCGAGGCAGAGCGGCGTCTGCACTCGTGGGGCTCACAGTTCGATCTGGAGCGGGGAATGGAGACAGGTGAGTCCCTGTCTCCGTCCACTGCCTCCAGATCGAGCGCCCGCTCCGGGAGAGCTCGCAGTGAGAGAAGAGCAGCTTCTTCCCGAGGAGCGGGCTCGACGCTCGACCACTCTTCCTCCTCCTCCGAGGAGACAGTGAGCGTCGATGAGCCGCCCCAATCTCTGCAGTATGAGGAGCTGCTGGAGGTGGTGACTCGCGCTGTCGATAGACTTCTTATTGATTGGCCAGCCGAGCAGCAGACCGAGTCGCGTGGAAGCAAGCTCGACGAGCGTTTCTTACGCGCTCGGCCGCCACCTCCGCATCGGAGCCTGCCCTTTTTTCCCAATCTGCATACTGAGGTTTGTAGATCGTGGGGAAGACCGTACTCGTCCCGCCTCTTCATTCCAGCATCGAACTATTATGGGAATGTCGTGGGTTTGGATGAGTGTGGTTATAGGGCGATGCCGAAGGTAGAACAAACGCTTGCGAGTTATCTGTCTCCTCACGTGGCATCGTCCTTAAAGGCTCCGGCCCTGCCCACAAAGCCTTTGCGTACAACATCTACGCTCGTGGGCAGGGGGTACTTGGCAGCAGGTCAAGCAGGTGCGTGTCTGCACACTATGTCTGTGTTACAAGCGTACCAAGCTGATCTGCTAAAGGAGCTCGATGAGCGTGAGCAGGTGAGCTCCGATGATTTCGCAGAGCTCAGGAGGACCACTGATTTGTCTCTCCGTGCCACTAGGAGACCGCCCGTGCATTGGGCGCTCTATGGCTGCTATGGTAGCAGCGGAGAGACATCTGTGGCTGACCTTGTAAGATATGAAAAACAAAGACAGGGTCTGCCTACTGGACGCCCCGTTCTCGTCTTCTGGCCTGTTCGGCGACGCTGTTAACTCGGTCGTCGACAGGTTTCAGGAGGCGAGTAAGCAAGCGGCGGCGTTCCAGCGATTCCTCCCTCGCCGCTCTCGGGCTCAGGGGGCTGCTGGGCAGCAGCCCTCGACGAGTACCGGCTCCTCATACAGGGAGGCTCAAAAGGAGAGCGCTGCCTCTCGCGCTCCCCCGCGGCGGAGCCAGAAGCAGCGCTACTCGTCTGGGACTTCAAGGTCGAAGCCGGATCTGATCCGTGCTTATGGCTAGGAGGTCCCAGAAGAAGAAGTCCTGACACATGGGGGTGCAGGACTTCTGAGGGCAGGCCCCTCTGGGGAAGAAAGGAGTTACAGTGCCTATCTCTCCCCAGTGCCCTCGACGCTGCGCTCAGTCCGACGCAAGGGGACTGAGACACACGTCACCCCTGAGGGGGTCTATAAACGGTAGTTGTGCCCCGCTTGGCGGTACGCGTTACAGGGGTCCGAGCTACCGTCTCTACACCAGAGGGCAGCCTCGAGAGGCTGGTTCCCTTACTAGATTATTTAGCAGCTTGGAAACTACTGCCAAATGTGTCTCAATGGGTCCTGCAGACTGTAAAAAAAAAAAAAAAAAGGGGTATCGAATTCAGTTCGCTTTTCCACCACCGCGTTTCAGCGGCGTGACTACCCACACTGGTGGGCCCCGAGCAGGTTCTGGTTATGGAACAAGAAGTGAAAGCCCTATTAAGGAAGGAGGCCATCGAGGTGGTCCCTCCTCACGAGAGGGAATCCGGGTTTTACAGCCGGTATTTCATAGTTCCCAAGAAGGATGGCGGATTGCGTCCGATCAGAGATCTGCGTCAACTGAACCACTCAGTCAGTCAGCTGAAGTTCAAGATGCTCACGCTGAGGCAAGTTTTGTCGCAAATCAGGTCCAAGGACTGGTTTGTCACGATAGATCTAAAAGACGCATACTTCCACGTATCCATCCATCCGTGTCACAGGAAGTTCCTAAGGTTCGCTTTTGGGGGCAAAGCATACCAATATCGGGTTCTTCCCTTCGGTCTAGCACTCTCACCCCGCACGTTTACAAAAGTAGTGGATGCAGTACTAGCTCCATTGAGGCTGCAGGGCATCCGATACTAAATTATATCGACGACTGGCTGATTCTAGCTCAGTCGGAGATGGAGGCGGCGAGACATCGAGATGTCATCCTCGCTCATATGAAACAGTTGGGGTTGAAACTAAACGCCAAAGAAAGTGTGCTTTCTCCGGTTCAGAGGACCGCTTATTTAGGCGTGGTGTGGAATTCGACCATGATGCAGGAACGGAATGTCTCCTGCTCGGATCGAGTAGTTCACGTCAGTCAAGAGAGTGAGAGAAGGCCAGTTACTCACTGTCAAGCAGTTTCAGAGATTGCTGGGTCTGATGGCAGCTGCGTCCAATGTGATACCATTTGGCCTGCTGTACATGAGACCCCTGCAGTGGTGGCTCAAGACCAAGGGATTTTCCCCGAGGGGAAATCCACTTCGCATGATCAGGGTCTCTCGACGGTGTGTGCGAGCCCTAGACATGTGGAGAAAACCTTGGTTCTTATAGCTGGGCCCGGTGCTGGGAGCTCCGTGTCGCCAGTTATCGTAAGCGACGGATGCGTCTCTCAGCGGTTGGGGAGCAGTCATGAGTGGCCGCTCAGCCCGCGGTCTGTGGAGTGGTCGCCATCTCATATGGCACATCTATTGTCTGGAGATGTTAGCGGTCTTTCGAGTTTTCCTCCCAGACCTGAGAGGTCACCATGTGTTGGTGCGCACCAACAACACAGCGGTGGTCTCTTACATCATTCACCAGGGGGGTCTGCGCTCGCGCCCGTTATACAAACTGGCACACCAGATCCTCTTGTGGTCCCAGGACAAGTTCCTCTTACTGAGAGCACTATTTATTCCTGGGTACCTGAATGTGGGACCAGACGTACTGTCGAGACAGGGGCCGAGGCACGGGGAATGGATGCTTCACCCCGAGGTGGTGAAGCAGATATGGAGAATGTTTTATCAGGTAGAGGTGGACCTCTTCGCAACTGAATGCGCAATGTCGCCTCTTGTTCTCTCTAATTCCTCCAGCTCCCCTAGGACTGGACGCTATAGTACAGACATGGCCGAGGCTGCGTCTGTACGCCTTTCCCCCGATCGCTCTGCTCCCAGGAGTTCTGATGAGAGTACGCCGAGACGGTGTTCGCCTACTGTTAGTAGCCCCGTGCTGGCCGGGCCGAGTATGGTTCTCGGACCTGATTTACCTCCTAGACGGCTCTCCTTGGGAGGTTCCCATCAGGAGGGATCTCCTCTCACAAGCAGGGGGTGCCATTCTGCACCCCCGCCCGGAGTTATGGAAAATGTGGGTGTGACCCCTGAGGGGGCACAGCTCATAGCTTCTGGTCTCCCAGCTGAGGTGGTAGAGACCATTCTCCAATCTAGAGCTCCCTCTACTAGGAAAGTGTACACCCTGAAGTGGAAGTTCTTCACTGCATGGTGCAGAGCTCGTCAGCAAGACCCTGTTAACTGTCCAGTGGTACAGTTCTTGAGTATCTGCAGGCTAGACTCTCTGCAGGGGTATCCCACTCCACAGTGAAGGTGCATGTGGCGGCATTATCGTCTTACCACTCACCGCTCGATGGAAACACAGTGGGCAAACACCCCCTGGTGATACGCTTCCTCCGCGGTGCGCAGAGGATGAGGCCGCCAGTGCGTTCTCGCGTCCCCACGTGGGACCTGGCGGTGGTGATAGAGGCTCTGTGTAAACCACTTTTGAGCCCATAGAGGAGATTTCAGATCGTCATCTTTTCCTCAAGACTACGTGTCCTGTTAGCAATCACTTCTCTGAGGAGTGTGGGTGACCTTCAGGCCCTATCAGTGGCCCCTTCCTATCTTGACTTTGCGCCCGGACTGGCGAAAGCATTTCTGTACCCTCGAGCGGGTTACACCGCTAAGGTCCCCACTACTGCACCACGGCCAGTAGTACTGCAGGCCTTCCATCCTCCTCCCTTTTGGGATTCAGATCAGGCGAAGCTTAACTGTATGTGTCCTGTGCGAGCACTCGACACGTACGTCCACAGAGCTACCCAGTGGAGAAGGTCGGACCAATTGCTTGTGTGCGTTGGTCCGCCCAGGAGAGGTCTCCCTGCTTCTAAGCATACTATCGGCCGGTGGATTGTTGAGACAATCACGGCCTGTTATGAGTCCTCTGGCCTCCCCTCGCCTTTGGGGGTCAAGGCACACTCCACTAGAGGTATGGCAGCCTCCAAGGCCTTTTCTGCAGGTGTCCCTGTTTCGGACAGCTGCAACGCTGCGGGTTGGTCCACCCCGTCCACCTTTGCCCGGTTCTACGGCCAGGTTCTTCAGTCCTCTCGTCCTAGTCGTTTATGTTGAGACATACACACAGGGCAGGGATTTGTAAGTCTGGCGGAGTGGGCATCTCGTTCCCAAAGCGTGGTGACGCAGCTCGAGTTCCCGAAAAGGAACGTCTCCAGGTTACGTATATAACCATGGTTCCTTGAGGGAACGAGACGCTGCGTCACGTTGCCATACTTCCGGCATCCTTGCCAGCGCAGTTCTTCATGACTTGAGGCTGTCACCGGCTTTGCCGCAGGTGCTTTTATGCTTCCTGGTCTCTGACGTCACCCACCTGTGACGTCGCGCCCTTCCATTGGTCAGATTACACAGCAGATTCAGAGCCGGTCACGCACAAGGCGTTCCCAAAGCGTGGTGACGCAGCGTCTCGTTCCCTCAAGGAACCATGGTTACATACGTAACCTGGAGACGTTTCAGTTTATATACTATTACATTGGAACCTAGATTTATCATTTTATAAATTTGTAATCCCACAATTCCCCCTTTGAGAGTTCTAATAACTCTCACAAAATACAAATTTAGACACTTAAAAGTTAATTCTTGTAACTTGTAATCGTTACAGGCACAATGTACATGTTCTGTGTTGCTTATATGTAATTGCATGCTGACACAGAAACAAAACATGCAATTAGGGTCCGTGAAGTTCTTACGGGTAATACTCTTTTCTGGTTGGAACTGTCATTTCCTCGTGAGAGGCGGGAGTCATTTGCTGAAAGAAACACTTGATACTGTGGATGCATAGATAGTACGCAAGTAGGAGAAACAACAGCAGAATTGCTATTTCCTTGATCCACAGCCAGGGTTTACCTAACAAGTTTCCGAACCATGAAGAATTATCTTCAGTCATCTGGTGTAATTTTGTTGAAAGACCAAGAATGTCTTGTTGGATTTTGTTCAAGTTCTCTGTTGGATCCATTAACCCGGTGCAGCATTCAGGACACTTTGCGTGATGTCCATGATGGTTAATAGTACGAAAATCTAGATCATGTTGATGGATGACTGAAGTTCCCGTATGTGAGTCTCTGCGTTGTGTATTTTTTTTTTCTTTCTTCTTTCTTTTCTCTTTCTTGTGTGATAGTTGGCTCGGCAATGGGTCTAGTTGTTTTCTAGAGGTTGTGGCTTCATCCGCAGGTGAGGAGGGCGGTGCATATGGATCTCAGGACAGCCATCAAGTGGTATCTGCACAGAGGAAGAAAAAACCCAAAACAAAAGAGAACAACGGCACATAGCAGTATTTGTTGTAGAGTCTGCAAACATTAGGGTTGTATCCTCTGTTCAAATATAGTCTGCTATTGTTGTTCCTTCTTTCCCTATTTCTCAATTCCTGCGACACCTAAAGAATAGTGAGGTAAGGATGGACTAGTGGATGGGGAAGGGCCTATGAGGAAATCTTCACCGCAGGGTTGGCCCCCGAAGCCTGTTGCTTTCGGTTCTTCCCTGGGCTCCTCACTGGTCCGTGTCTCCTATCCTATCCCTGTAGGTGGGGGAACAACTTTACAGTGTGACACATGAGTCCAGGCTTTCCTTCCCTGACACAACACTGCAGCTGCTGTAATCAACTCTCTCTTTGGCACTCTGCACTGCCTTTGTGAGGTTTTCACAGTAAGCGATCAGGGCATCTGAAGCAATGTGCACATTAGCATTTCTAAGATCAATCACACCTGGCATCTGCATTGGGCGTCCAGTAATAATCTCATGAGGGCTCAGTCCTACTGATCTGTTAGGTGATGCTCTCATACTACACAGTACTGCGGGCAGTGCTTCCACCCATGGTACTCCTTCCTGATGCATTTTGCTTAGCCTGGTTTTGATTGTTCTGTTTGATCGTTCAACCTGTCCTGATGCTTGTGGCCTATAGGGACAGTGAAGGTTCCACTTAATCTTCAACATTTTAGACACTTCCTTGACTACCTGTCCTGTGAAGTGGGTACCTTGATCTGAGTCAATGCAATCTGGTAATCCCCATCTGGAAATTAAATCAGTGACAAGACATATAGCAGTATGTGCAGCTGTAGCACGCCCTGTTGGATAAGCTTCTACCCATCTTGAGAACTTGTCTATTACTACCAAAACGTCAGTTTTTCCTTTACAAGGGGGCAACGATATGTTATCAACTTGCAGGTGACGAAATGGCCCTGGTGGAGCTGGGGTATGTGCTGCTGGTGTAGTGGCTGCTGGTACATCATTATTTTTCTGACATGTAACACATCTCTTGACTGTTTCAGTGGCTGCGTTTCTGAATTTTGGATTCCACCATTGATTTGAGAACCTGTGATTCATCGTTGCTGGACCACTATGACCCAAACTGTGTATTTGTTGAGCCAAATATGGCAACAGTGATTCGGGAGCAACATACTTTCCCCCTTTGGTCCAGCAGCCGGATGAATCCACAGTGGCTCCTTTGTCTAACCATGTCCATGCTTCATATAGAGGAACATCTTTGTACAGATCAATGATTGATTCAGGAGGCAGAATTGCCTTCTGTGCTGTACTACCTGAACACACTTGTACAGTTGCATAGAAACAAGCCTGTTTAGCCGCTACATCCGCAAGAGCATTGCCTTTAGCTTCCGTAGTATTAGTTGTGAGATGTGCTTTCACTTTGATCACCGCTAATTTCTTTGGGAGTCTCATGGCAAACATTAAATCTTTCACTAATCCAGCATGCTTAATGGGGGATCCAGCAGAAGTTAGAAATTTTCTGGTTTGCCAAATGACACCAAAATCATGAATTACCCCAAAAGCATACCTGGAATCTGTGTAGATATTTGCAACCGATCCTGAAGCTAGCGTGCATGCTCTAGTTAAGGCTACTAGTTCTGCAGCTTGAGCTGAAAAATTATCTGGAAGACGACCTGCGCAACTACTTCAGTGGTGGAAGTTACTGCATATCCTGCTCGTCTGTTACCTTCAATAACTTGAGCTGAACCATCAACAAACAACTCCAATTCTGCGTTCTCTATGGGAGTTTCTGCTATTTCACTTGTCGCTGCATATGTAAGCGTAACACAATCATGAGTCATTTCGCCTTCATCCTCTAACACAAATTCAGTCATTGCAGACATCATACATGAGGATGGGTTCGTGACTGGTGCATGCTGTATAACAATATTCGGGGCTGTGAGAGTTGCTAACCAATTTCCCCAACGGGAGGAGGTGACAGAAGTGACTTTTGCTTGATTCATTAGTGCGGACACTGCGTGAGGGCATTTTACGTTTACAGTCTGACCTAACACCATTCCTGATGAAGCCTGAAGTGCTAGATGAACTGCCTGTACTGCTCTGAGGCATGGGCCCATACCTTGAGCGACTATGTCAAGTTTACCGGAATAGTAATGAATTGGGCGTAAGCTGCCCCCATGATCTTGCATTAGACATGCAGTCATAAATCCTAAGTGTTCATGGACATAAAGCACAAAGGGTCTATCAGATTGGGCAATTCCTAATGCTGGTGTTTCACATAGTGCTCTCTTCAAATCATTAAAAGCTTTGAGATGAAGTTCTTCCATACAAACAGTATCTGAATCTTTACCATGGCCTTTCAACAAATCATAGAGAGGCTGAGCAATCGAGGCATAGTCTTCAATCCAAGGTCTACAATAACCTGTTGTTCCTAAAAATGAGCGGAGTGTTTTAATGGTAGTAGGCGGAGGTATGGCTTTGACTGAAGCCGCTCGATCCTGTGTAATGGATCTATTTCCTGCACCAATTGTTTGACCCAGAAATGTGACTTGCTTTGTAGCGATTTGAGCTTTGTGAAAGCTGCAATTGTGTCCTTTTTTATGCAAATAGTCCAACAATGATGCCAATTCAGTTTGATGTACCTCATGATCTGTTGAGGCAATCAAAATATCATCGGCATATTGGATCATAGTGGACTGTTTTACCGGACATTCTGGGTCACACAAATCACGCCTGACAGCCTGATGATATATGGTTGGGGAGTTTTGATATCCCTGTGGCAATCGTGTCCACTGGTATTGTTCATAGTCAACTGTGAAAGCTAACCATGGTTGGCTGTCAGAGTGCAACGGTACAGAAAAGAATCCATTAGACATATCAATTACTGAAAAAATCTTACAATCTAATGGTAAGCCATTACAAATTGTAGATGGATCTGCCACTAGGGGGGTGATTTTATCAATATTTTTATTGGCTACTCTGTAGTCTATTGTAAGTCTCCATGTCCCATTAGATTTCTTGATGGGCCATATGGGTGAATTACATGGACTGTTGGTTTTAACTAGCACTCCTTGCGTCAGCAAATTTTCTACAATAAGTTTGATTCCCTGTATAGCTTCCTTATTAATCGGATATTGTTTGGTGACCGGAGGTGGAGTTCCTGTAAATTTAACTGGTTCTAAACCTGTCAACAACCCACAATCATCCTTGTCTTTAGCCCAAATTGGATGATTCTGTAAGAAAGCATACTCGGGAGGGGTTGCATTATTGGTAGAAAACTGTGCTGAGGAAATTCTTATGCTAGTAGATTCTGAGGACATGTCTAAAGTTAGATTTATTTGTCTCAGAAGATCCATGCCTAAAATTGCACCTGTATTTAATGGAGCACATAGCAATTTTGTAGTCAGAGTTTTTGGGCCAAATTGTACCTCTATGGGCGGAGTTTCATACAAAACAGAATCTTCACCTATTACACCAGTTAAACAAAGTTTGGTTTTCTTGTATGGGATGTTTAAACCTTGTGCCAATTTTGTAGGGATTACTGTAATTTCTGCACCTGTATCAAGCAAAAAATCAATCTCTTTGTCTTTTATGCTACCTTTCACAAAAATTATTTGGTCATTGTGTTGGATTACAGGGGAAAGGTAGCTACTCACAACCCCAACAATTAGTTTTTTTCTTGGTCTTGTTGTGCTCTTAGAAGAGCCTGAACTAGCTGTCCTACAGTTTCAGTGGTCACTGGCGGAACTACTTCAGGGTTGTGTGCAGGCCGAGAAGGAGCAGAATTATGCATAGCATTTCTTTTACTATCTTGCAACTTCTTCCTACACTCTTTCTCCCAATGTCCTAATTTTCCACAGTATTTGCATTTGCTTTCTCTTTTAGACCATCTATTGTCTTGGTTCGTTGTGTTAAATGTAGCTGCTGCTACTCTTACTTTTGCCTTGACATCAGCATCTCTTTCCCATGTAGCTAACCTGTCTAGGTTACTTCTGAGAGTTCTGTTAGACCAAGTTAGATCTAAGAATGGTAAAGCTTTTCTGTATTCGGCTACAAGGCCATCTGACCAGATACGAACCAGGGGTCCCTTGTCCTCTAGCACACTTTCAGGGTCATCAACAATTCCACTGTAAATTACAGCTGACTGACAAAATCTCTCAGTATATTCACTCACAGATTCTTCTTTCCTTTGCACACAGTTAGTGATTCTGGACCAGTCTATTTTGGGTCCCATGATATTCTTTAGAATTTTCAAAACACCTTCTCGTAAATCACCCTTACTGGCATTTCGCAGTTCAGAAGCAACAGCAGATTCAAAACTGTTGAATTCAGATTCAGTTAGGATTTGTGACATCAGCTGCGTGACTTCTGCCAACGACATGTCATAAAGATGCATTTTACTGATCAATGTTCTTCTAAATTCAGAAAAATGTGTGCATGCTGACGGTAAACTCTGAGATAGTCTCTCTATATCTTTAGGACATAAAGCTTTGGCAACAGTTTGTATTTGCACAACAGAAGAATTGAGAGGAACACTATCAGTTTCCTCAATTCCCTGAGATCTCCTCCTAGCACCACACACATTGACGGAATTTACAGGCACATCAGTTACTGATTGGAAAGCTATATCTGTTTCAAAAAACGCTTGTAAATCAGGGTAAATGTTATCAGGCTGACTAACATCCACATCAGTTTTTACTGCAGCTTTCTTGAGGTTAAATTTCTTAGTCAAAGTGGATACTCTAGCACGGAGCTCTTTGTTCTGTTCCTCTAACTCTGAGTTACGCTGAGACTGTTGCGTAGCTAGCGCTAAACTAAATTATCTGTGGCAGCAGATAATGCCTTTCACATTGTTCTTGCGAATACTTGCTCCTAGTACCTTTTTACACTCATCTACAGACCAAGTCTTTTCTGGATGGATCTCATATTTCTGAGTTAGTTCTTGTCTAACTTTCTCAGTGACTATTAGTTTCATTTGCACTCCTAACAATGATTTGAATTCGCTATCTGACCACAAAGGAGTCGCTAGACCACCTTTTTCAGTTGTGGGGATCAGTCTAGCATTCTTTCTAAACATTTTGTGAGTTTCTTTGTTACCACACAATCAAAACACTAAAACTTCTCTGATCAACAGAGAGTACACTTGTTAACACAGATCAACTATTGTTAACCTTCCCTGGCAAAGCAGAGGATAACACAAATTACTAGCACTTTACGCTAATCATCCCTGCATGAACAGAGGATAACCAATTCTTCCCTGCCAAAACAGAGGATAACAAATATTGGCACGGAATACTAATCTTCCCTGCCTGAACAGAGGATAACCAATTCTTCCCTGCCGAAACAGAGGATAACAAATATTAGCACGTAATGCTAATCTTCCCTGCCTGAACAGAGGATAACCTTCATCTCTAAAAAGACATTTTTAGAGGATAACTTAGTTAACCAAACCCTACAGCTGTCTGTTAACTCTTCTCTGACGGCGCAGAGGATAACAAATTTGTACTGGTCTTAGGTTCTTTTGGATTAGAGACAGCACTCACCACAACCCTTGGTTGAGAGAAAAATTCAGTCTGGGAATCTTTGTTCAGCTGGAAGTTTCCAGGTGAGGAAGCTGAAACTCTATCCGGGTCACGGCACCATCTGTTGAGAACTTTTTCCTCTTCGAAGCAGAGACCAGGAGACGTTGGGATATCTTTCAAGCAGAAGTTACTCTTTATTGAGAACTCGCTGTGCGTCGCTGCAGTCATCCAAGTCTAAATCTTAAGTGACTATACAAGGTTATTTATAGGCATTTATGGATAGGGATGCAACGATTATAGATTTTGTTGGTACGATTATAGTCTGAGGAATAATCACGGTTTCACGATTATTACGATTATTATGCATTTATTAATTTCACAACATAAAATCACATAAACACTTAAGATATTAAGTGTTATTTATTTCTGCCTTTTGAAACAGAAATAACACAGTAACCAATAATACAGCACAAAATAATAATTCTAATGAAAAAAAAGGTCATCTCTCCTATTGCAATTAAAAAATGTGACCTCTGCTCTGTAAACATCCATGTCAGTATTTCTCTTTTGAAAATAACAAATGGAAATGGATCACAAATGTATTTGGTGTTCATTTTGTGTATTCTTTCTACATTTCTTTTGGACCTGAGTTACAGAACTTGGAAAGATGGTGAAAAAAAAGTGACTTATGAATAATACTGTAACAGGGATGATAAATCACAATGTTAATTAAGTATTATTAATATAAGACTAATATTAACTTTATTTATCCCACAGAGGACACTGTTACTAATGAGGGGAATAAACTAATCTATTATTGTAATCAACTGTCATCCATACTTATTTATCTTAATAATCTTTATTCATCTGATTTTACATATGGCCTGAGAAAATCATGTCTATTATTTTGGTTTGTGAGATCGAGAAGCCCACACAAACATTTAGGAGGACAGACACTTGTTGTCAACGCTGCCCAGCGACTTTCATTAATAAAATAATTAGATACTGGATCTACATTATATTAATCAGCAAAGAGGGGGTAAAATGACTGTTTAAATAACTGAACTCAAATCTACATTGTTTGCAGTAACGTGCAGATGCAGGTAGGCTAATTCACGCACGCAACTGTCACCTCTCTCTCTCTCTCTCTCTCTCTCTCGCGCGCGCGCGCGCGCTCTCTCTCGCTTTCTTTCTCTCTCTCGCGCGCGCTCGCTCTCGCTCGCTCTCTCTCTCTTGCTCTCTCTCTCACCGCAATCTCTGTCTGAAGCGGGCAGAATGCTAGAGCTAACGAACTTCGCGTCAGGTGGTCCTTGCCTTCACGTCGTGCATTAAAATCGTTTATTGCACAGCGAGAACAGGTTGGCTAGCCGTGCATTATCCCTCATGTATACTCTTTAACAGCCATTTTTACGGCAATATTTAAATGATGCCCTGGTCATTCTTGGTGTACCCAAAATGGTCCCACACTATCGACTTAATTCATTCTCTGGTGGAAATAAAGGATCACTGTTTGGTTCCTCTGTCATAGTTAATCTAGTGTGTGTAGTAGCCTCCGTGTCTCTGATAAACACATTTTAAGCTGGTGCACCGCTAGTGTAACTTTTCTTTCGTTTTGCGCAAGTTGCAACAGTTCCGTTCCGTGCAACAGAAACACTCGGTGTAGCAGAGCCTTTACGATTAATTAACCGTGACGTTTTAAAGCGCGGTTAATAGTAAAACCGGTTAATCGCTGCATCCCTATTTATGGAGGAGGGATTCTTGGAGGTGGAGCCAAAATCAAACAAAGCAAGCACATGAGGGACATAATCAAATGCATAGACACTAATTCAATCAACCTAACGAATCCACGTCTGGGCCAGGGGCCTCCGAAAGATAGACACTAATTCAATCAACCTAACGAATCCACGTCTGGGCCAGGGGGCTCTTTGAATATACATTGAGTCAGGAAGTGGATAATAAGAATCTAAGTTAAACATTTAAACACAATGTTTCAGTTTATATACTATTACATTGGAACCTAGATTTATCATTTTATAAATTTGTAATCCCACACCACTAAACTGGTAAGCAAAAGGTTACTGGTTCACAACCACCAGTGTGTCCTTGAGCAAGGCTCTTTTCTCCAGGGCATTGTGGGTCCCTGTATTAAGAGCACTATAAATCACTTTGGATAAAACTTCATGACATTTTTTTAATGATGCTTTTAAAGCTTCTGAAAGTCAGGCTTCGTTTTTTGGTCTTTCTCTAGATGCTCTTGCTGGCTCTGGGGTTACTGATGATGAAGAGACCACAGCAACAACCGGTCCAGATGAGGCACTAAAGGCAGGTGGAGTGATGGAGGGTCTCATCCATGACACTGGATGCTGCTGTGGACTCTCCATCCTCAGTGCTCAGCTCACACCATTCTGCAGACATTTCAGATCATACAAAAATGCACAAACACAATAAAAAATCAGCCATTTTAACAGTACAGTGTCATTTGATTTCTGTATTAGAAGTAACACAATTATCATACTTTATATTTTTGTTTCAGGTTCTCCCCCTTTTTTCTCTCACAAATGCTACCGTCCGTCACATTGCCTTGCAGGTCCTGCTCCACCACAGAAGATCTGCAGCAGAGGCACAGGAATCAAGAATAAGAAAAGTGCTGTAATAACTGTGTTTGAAATGACAATAGTTAACATGAACTACAACTTAAGATTTAAAAGATGTTTAATTCATTTCATTAGTGTACTCACTGAGAGCATTTGATGGCAGCATTCCTCCATCAGTCACTCTTCACTGGATAAACACACGTGTGTCTCATCTGTCCCTGTAACATCAGACTAGAGTCAGTCACCTCTGTGATATATCTGATCAATACTGCATTTACAGTGGCATGCGAAAGTTTGGGATCCCCTTGTAGAATCTGTGAAAATGTGAATAATTTTAACAAAATAAGAGAGATCATACAAAATGCATGCTATTTTTTATTTAGTACTGTCCTGAGTAAGATATTTTACATAAAATATGTTTACATATAGTCCACAAGACAAAAAAATAGCTGAAATTATTCAAATAACCCCCTGCAAAAGTTTGGGAACCCTTGGTTCTTAATACTGTGTGAGGTTACCTGGATGATCCACGACTGTTCTTTTGTTTTGTGTTGGTTGTTCATGAGTCCCTTGTTTGTTCTGAACAGTTGAACTGAGCACTATTCTTCAGACAAATCCTCCACGTTCTGTAGATTCTGCAGTTTTCCAGCATTTTTGCATATTTGAACCCTTTGCAGCAGTGACTGTATGATTTTGAGATCCATCTTTTCACACTGAGGACAATTGATGGACTCAAACACAACTATTAAAAAAGGTTCAAACATTCACTGATGCTCCAGAAGGAAACACGATGCATTAAGAGCCGGGGGGTGAAAACTTTTGAACAGGATGAAGATTTCCAACTTTTTTCTTTTGTTGAAATATATATATTTTTTCCATTTATTACTGCCCTTCGGAAGCAACAGAAGATACTTGCATGTTTCCCGGATGACAAATTAAGTACAATTTACCTTGATCTTCAAATTCAAAAAGTTTTCACCCCCCGGCTCTTAATGCATCGTGTGTTCTTCTGGAGCATCAGTAAATGTTTGAACCTTTTTTAATAGTTGTGTTTGAGTCCATCAATTGTCCTCAGTGTGAAAAGATGGATCTCAAAATCATACAGTCACTGCTGGAAAGGGTTCAAATAGTATGCAAAAATGCTGGAAAACTGCAGAATCTACAGAACGTGGAGGATTTGTCTGAAGAACAGTGCTCAGTTCAACTGTTCAGAACAAACAAGGGACTCATGAACAACCAACACAAAACAAAAGAACAGTCGTGGATCATCCAGGTAACCTCACACAGTATTAAGAACCAAGGGTTCCCAAACTTTTGCAGGGGGTTATTTGAATAATTTCAGCTATTTTTTTTGTCTTGTGGACTATATTAAACATATTTTATGTAAAATATCTTACTCAGGACAGTACTAAATAAAAAATAACATGCATTTTGTATGATCTCTCTTATTTTGTTAAAATTATTCACATTTTCACAGATTCTACAAGGGGATCCCAAACTTTCGCATGCCACTGTACATGTTGAGGTGTAACATCCAGACAAGAGTCAGTCACCTCTGTGATTTATCTGATCAATACTACATTTACATGTTGAGGTAGATGCTGATGTAACTCGCTTTTTATCCAACACACAAGCTCCTCAGTTTATCAACAATACTAATAGACAAATAAAAGAGATAACTTATGTTTAGTAACTTCATGTAGATGTTTTTATATTTACATTATTACATTCATCTAAAGCAGTGTTGACAACAGTGAATTCTACATAACACAAATACATCACTCAGATGTCTGTTTCATGTCTATTAGATGTGCTTATGCAATATCTATCAACGATTTTCCTAGCAATCGTTTTTAAGATGAATATATGGTTTATGTAAATCCACTTTGGAGACACTTACTGGAGCTCCCCTGTTAGCAATACATAATAAAACGTGTTTTTATAGCAAAACTGCAAATACACTATATTATTTAGGCCATTTAAGTAGCTTTTATAAACGTGCCTTGGATAAAAACACTACCGATGTATATCTTGAGACAAATCAATCAGTCAGTCCAAGTTTCTTTCAGTTAAAACAACCCAGACATGCATTTTAGCCTCGTCTGTCAAACCGGGGGATAGCGTCTTTACACCTTTTGCTTATATATTGCTTACTTTACACTTAGTTTTAATAGATTATTAACTACAGAAACAATACTACTGTTTGAAAATGGCTTACACACTTCAATTTAAACAGTTATTTAGGGGGAAAAATATTCTCATATAGTGTATTATGAGAATATTGTAATATTAATATATTAATATGTAATATTCTTGTATAGTGTCTATACAAGCAGCCATCTTGACAACAACATCTCGTTTCGACATCTCGCGTGGTTCTGTGTGATTTGGACAACTTCAAGTTACGCCCCCTGCTACACGTTACGCCCCCTTCAAGTTACGCCCCTCTCTTGCAGTCCGCAGACAGAAGCTATTGAGTCTGAAGCAAAGACAGGAAGACAATAATAATAATAATAATAATTAAATCAGAGGAAGTCTGTCAGTTTTGCTTTGACTACACTGTAGACAATTTTTCAACACCAAATGCCATCTTCAGTTTATAAGGAAATGAATCCATCAGTTTGTCAGTGAAACAGACTGACTGGAGAGAACAAAATCTCCTGATTCTAGATTTGAAGGTGTGAACACAAAGCTTTAGGGTTGATTCTGTGGAGAGATTCAGGAGGCCTCTTAAACAAACTCACAGTTACAGAGTTGGCATTGAGGGTAAAAATGGCAAAGGTTAAATAAATAACATTTTATACGTTTATTTCCTTATTTATGCATCGTGTTATTATTTATGTATCATGTATTATTGAATCACTTAAACCGTAAAATAACATTTAACAAAGCATCTCAAAGTCATTAATTCTCTATTTGACTTGCAAAGGGGTCACCCACCTCTTGCATTTACTTTGATTACACCACACTAGGTGTCACTGTTACCTCAAAGCTTCAGCTTGGCCTACACCAGCACTCTGAGCTGACTGCTTCTGAAGTGAAACACCCCAATGTACAAGGGTAAGTGTTTTGAGGTCATAGCATAGAAGGCCTATTATGCATTGAACCATGCAGAAACAAGTCTTCACTGATCAATAATCTTCCACAATTACCACAATTTGTGTGAAAAATAAAAGTTCTAGGTGTTTTACTGCCTCTAGTGTTCATTTCACTGGGACAATGAAATCATTTTCACATTTATACAGAGAAAAAAAAACAACAACAACCAACCAACCGAACAAATAAATCACCAAAGACATGACTAAAGATCAACAGCCCTGGCCACATTTTCACAATGTGAAGAAATATCATTAATCTACCCACAACTTGGGCATTTATGACTTTCTTCCCAATTAGTCAGTACTAGAAATGTCCTAGTAAATACAAAAACATTAACAAAACAAAAACACATTAAATGATGGCATCATGTGACACGTAAGGTAAATGAATCAAAACAAACTTAAAGTATGTATTTAAAGGGTTAGTGCATCCAAAAAATTAAAATGATTGTATTAATGACTCACCATCATGTTGTTCCCAATCCGTAAAACCTTCGTTCATTTTTGGAAAACAAATTAAGATTTTTTTTTTTTATGAAATCCGAGAGCTTTCTGACCCTCCCAATAGACAGCAATGCAACTACCACGGCCCAGAAAAGAAGTTAGGACATCATTAAAACAGTCTTTGTGACACCAGTGGTTCAACCGTAATTGTACAAAGCTACAAGGATACTTTCTGTGTGCAAAGAAAACAAATAAACAATATTATTAACAATAAACAATTTATTATCTTCCGTGTCAGTCATTGACGCGTGTTCACAAGAGTACCACATCGATCAAGGTTGAACCACTGATGTCACATGGACTATTTTAAAGATGTCCTTACTTCCTTTCTGGGCCTTGAATGCATCAGTTGCATCGCTGTCAGGGTCAGAAAGCTTTTGGCTTTTATAAAAAATAAAAAAAAATCTTAATTTGTGTTCTGAAGATGAACAAAGGTCTTATGGGTTTGGAACGACATGAGGGTGAGTAATTAATGACAGCATTTAAATTTTTTGGTGAACTGTCCCTTTAAGAACCTGACTGAGCACTATAGACAGGATCTGTGTCATTATGTCCATATAATATATTGTCCAATACAAACCCACAATGATATAATACAAACAAGACAAAATGCTTTCTCATGCATTTTGCTTGGATGGACAATATGTCAAACTAAAGACAAATATGATAACAATGAAAAGGAGCATATGTAGTAAAACAAATTTATGTACCAAACAGTTAAATGCTAATTCATGAAAAGTGTATTTTCGGTTCTTTTTCTCTCTCTCTTTTTCAGTTTATGAAATGAGGGTGTGAATGAGGGTGTAACTGGATGATCTGAATTCATGTTGTTCTCTCACAGTGACAAACTGAAGTCAAGAAATGACAGTGTATTAATGACAGCAGGAATGTAGACAGTTGAACTACTCTGAATAATTAGTCATATGTACAGGGATTAAAGCACTTGTATGTCTGTCACTGTGTGTGTCTCCGTTTTGTGGACAAACTTGTACCCAGAAGTGAGTTAAATCCAACAAATCCAACTTTTGGGGAAAAACAATGACATCCTCGTTTGTATTATTGACAATAAGGTCAATAAACTTTTCTCTTGTTCCTGTTGGGGTTAAGTTCTATAATTATTATTGGGAGGAATATAAGTACAGTCCCATTCATATAGTAAACATGTAAGTGTGTGTGTGTGTGTGTGTGTGTGTGTGTGTGGTCCTGATATTCCCTATGGAGACCAAATGTCCCTGCAAGAATGGTACAACCAGTAAATGTTGTCCTTGTGGAGACATTTTTGGTCCCAATGAGGAAACAATCTTATAAAACATACAGAATTAAGCTTTTTGAAAATCTAAAAATGCCAGTAGTGTGTGAGGAGTAAGGTTAGGTGTAGGGTTAGATTAAGGGGATAGAAAATACAGTTTGTACAGTATAAAAACCATTACATTATGAAATGTCCCCATAAAACACAGAAACCCAACGTGTGTGTGTGTGTGTGTGTGTGTGTGTGCGGGTTTATGTGGTTTATGAGGACACAAATTTGTATAATGACATGGGTATGACAGAGGTATTACAATTTGAAGGTGTTTTATGAGGACACTGCCTATGTCCCCGTAATTCAAAAGGCTTAAAAAACATACTAAATGGTGTTTTTTTGAAAATCTAAAAATGCACACAGTCTCCTGTGAGGGCTAAGTTTAGGTGTAGGGTTGGTGTAGGGCAATAGCACATACAGTTTGTACAGTATAAAAACCATTACGCCTATGGAGAGTCCCCATAAACCACAAAAACCAACGTGTGTGTGTGTGTGTGTGTGTGTGTGTGTGTGTGTGTGTGAGTGTGAGTGTGTGTGTGTGTGTGTGTGAGTGTGTGTGTGTGTGTGTGTGTGTGTGTGTGTGTGTGTGTGTGTGTGTGTGTGAGTGTGCGCAAGTGAAAAAGGGAGGTGCTATGATTTGTTTCTCTCTAAACACCTGCTCATCTGACCTGACAACTTTTAGAAAGTTACTGCTACCATCAATCCAGTCCAGTATGACATTCGGAGAGAGTTTTTCTGGATGTCTGGAGCCCAGATATGAAGACAAAAAAAAAGAAATCTCAACACAGGTAATTATTGTAAAAAAAAAAAAACTAAAAAACAAACAAAAAAAATGCCTTGTTTTCAATTCTCTCTTTTTAATGTATTTTAATTTCTTTGCAGCTCTTGACTGAGGATGCTGCTGGAATGGTGCTGGTGTTCTTGTCCTCCTCTTACAGTGATGATAAACTGAATTCAAGCATGACTGCATTGAGACTCGATTAGAAGAGCAGGAATATATAACACATCATTCAGAGAAATGATTAACTTGAGGATCATGATCCAGAATACAGTGTTTCCCCAGAGGAGTCGACAAAAGGAAGCTTCACTCCAGTATTCATGTAAGTTTTGTTTGTGTGTGTTTAAATGAGCGTTTGTTTCATTTTTTGTTTTGCTTATTTTTGTGCTGGTCTGATGTTGGTCTGGTTTTGGTTTTGCTGATGGATCATGGTCTTTCTTCTGATTGACCAAGCAAGTCATTTGCCTAATTTCAGCCATAATTGACATTTATTATATACTCAGTGTTCAGTACATTTGAATGTTGAAACACTGTGAGTGCATTTTGATTTGTCTGTGTGTACATAATAATAATGATAATAATAATAATAATAATAATAATAATAATTGTTGTTGTTTTGTTCACTATCATTATGAGGCTTTTTTTATTTAGGTGTGAAAGAATAATGCAGCTTTTTTAAATTTTAAATCTAAAACAGATGTTATTTGTCTGACTGATATGACTGGTTAGTTGAATTCTCTGAATCATAACAAGTTGAATAAAAGATCAGCTCTGCATTTTGTTGTGCAGTTTATGACTCACTAACGTCCAGACATGACAGACAGAGCGCTGGAGTTATAACAACAGCAAAAAAAATTACAACTATAGTTAATGATAAAGATTCAGTAAATTATCAATAACCATAAAGCCATCAAGAGTAAGCATTTGCTGAAAAGCATGTCAACATCAAATTCTCTCTCAGGAGTCTTAAATGTATGTTAGTAACTTTGGGAAAGAAGAACTATAATATACTATAATAGTATAATCTATTATAATAATCTATTATAATAGAACTATAATAGTGAGCTGATCATCACGTGTTTGCTGGTGACGTCACTTTCTTGAACGTCATCGAGGTGCGCATGGAAAATTTATACGGAAGTGTTTCAGTACTTTTTGTTTGAAAAAGTGCTATTTTACCTTTATATCAGACATATTTATAAGTTATATAATTGAATATATCATATATGAATAATAAATGGGCATCATGATCTTCAGGTATGTTTGATGGATTCAGAATGAAACGATGTTTTGACAAAGACGAGTCGTAGCTTCTTAGTAATGTATCTGTGTTTGGCCTGGTTTGTTTAGATCTTCAACTGCTTTATTTAAAACAAGCATTAACAGGAAAGTCATTAATACATCAATCAGAGTAATTAATATCTATAGAGGATATCAAATAACTGTATTTATGCATGTAACATTTTTATTTGAAATTAGTGTTAGCATTTGTATTGACAGCTGTTTGTACTTCATTGCCTGCAGTTTGTTTTAGTTGATAATTAGATTTAGATAGATAATAGATAGTCTCGCAGTGCATTAAAGATAACGTTATGAGTGAAGATGCCTGCTTTACTGAACTGTAACATATTTAGAGATGAGTTTAGTATGTCCAGGAAGATGATGATGAAGATGATGAGGTAACATTTAATATTATATTTAGGCGAATAAATCAAAACATTTGCTAATTTATTTTTTTTGCCCCAGTTCTGAGGGGAGAATCACCCCAAGTGCTTCAAATAAAAACAATATTACTATTTTACACTCTTAATAGATCTAAATTATCCCTCATATAAAATAGCATACTCTTAATATCCAAACCTAAAGTAAATTCACTGATCATTACTATCCAGTGACAAAGATAAGGGAGTAATTATCTGACATGAGTGCTGCTAGTGTAATGCTCTGCTGGTTGAGATTAAGAAATGTGTTTCTGTTTCTGCAGTTGTTGCTTCATCTGTGTATTTGCAGTGCTGGTGAATAAAGGTGAGTAAGAAGCAAACTACGTTTGAAAGATTAATTCATGCTGCTTGTATAAACTGTGTGTTTATAGTTTGTATCATTTCAGTGTCTCTACAGGACACAGTAGAGGGCTTTATTGGAGGTTCTGTTGTCCTGCCGTGTTCTTCAGCTCAGCATGATCATGAACTTCAAGACATTGATGTATATTGGGTATATAGTGGCAGCACAAATGTGTTTGATATAATCAAGGGTAAAGATTCAGTAGAGGGACAAGACCCACTGTACAAGAACAGAGCTGAAACTTTCCCTGATGAGTATGAGAGAGGAAACTTCTCACTTAAACTCATCAATCTTCAACACACTGATGCAGGAAAATACACCTGTCTCATCTCACACTCATCTGAACATAAGACTGTGGAGCTGATCATCAGAGGTGTGTGAAACGGGTTGATTAATGTTTGATGTTTTTGATTACATTTAATAAAAGAAAATCTGAATAAGTTTTTGACCAAATATGTTCCAGTCTGAATGCTGCTGTATATAAATATTAGACAGATCTGTTGCGTTTATCATAATGTAGTAATGTTGTTTGTTCTTTGCTGTTCTGTTGCAGAATCACCAACAAAAAAAGGAAATGAAACCATTGATCAAGAAATACCAAACCAAGCAGAAACGGTACCAAATGTGGTGACATCGCTTTTGGTTATCATTGTAGTGACTGTATTAGTATAATTATTAATAGTTATTATTGTCTGTTTCATCATATTTTACTTGAGAAAAAAAAGAACACAAGCTCCCTTATTCTCATCAGCCATGACTGAAGTACAAACTACAGTGACATAAACAGGTCTAAAAGTTTCACTTTACACTTTCTCTGACAGTTATAAAAGTTACATTAATTCAAATCGTTACATCTTTCATTGGTTCCTTCTGGTGTACGAACCAGCACTGTGTACAAGACAGTGTTTTGTTCTTTTATTTTATTGCCACATGCAGTGCTTTGTTTTTATTTTGTAACAGAATAAGATCTTGAAAACTGAGATCTTGAAACTCTTTTTTTTATAGTTCAGTGATGACTGAATCGATCAGTATGTTTCTGCCTTAACATTTCTATACAACAAGTGCTCTTTCTGGTTGTGTTTGCCAGAATGTATTTTGTATTCTTTCTGTATTATATTATATTTGTTAAATTGTTGCTGCACATCATGTAAAGTGTGCAGAAGATAAAACAGATAAGCACGTTACTCAGGGTTGAGATGTTGAGATGCTGACTGATGTCTGAAGAGCTCAGTATGATGTATTTATTCACAACCTTGAACGAATTTGCTTCATATGCACTATTCCAGTTTGATAAGGTTCTGGCTACAAGTTATAATATGCCTTTTCATGTAAATGCATGAGATTCATGAAAGTGTGAAAATATACTTTTGCCTTTAGATCTCTACTGTAATATTCTCAGGTATATTCAAAGCTGAAGAAACTTGTGATTCATTGTATGTGGATGATCTCTGTATCCAAGACTCAATAAATTGTGCAGATGAAATAATGCATCGTTTGTGTTCACATTTTCATATTTCTAAAATATATCAATTCTTGTAGAGCATATCATATTTATTTGATGTAATCATACATAAAATGCACATTTGGATGAGATTCTTAATCAAATGTCTCAAAAACTACTTACAGATGCTAAATGAGAATTTTCAGCAGATGAAGTACTTTTGAGTCAAAGTATAAATCTTAATGCTTTAAACTAAAGTTTTGAATTTGCTGTTTTTGCTACATTTTTATAAGTCCATGTAGTTTCTCATTTGATCTATATGCTACAAACTAGTGGCATTGCTGAAGCCATTGATCATTTTAAACAAAACCCATTTCCAGGAGTAGATTAACAGTTTATCTTTGTAATTTTACAGATTTTAGGCTAAATAATCTTTCCCTTTTGCAAGTTTTCATACAAAGCATTATGAAAGCTCTCTTCTCCTACTCTTACTAAAGGTGTCATTGTGTTGCTCCAAAACCCATTTTGTCTTCTTAATCACAATTACAAGTCTCAGTTTTTAGCATCTTAAGGATGTACAATACGCCAGTCCATTTTTGTCGGGTAGGTGTATTTCATATATTATTAGATTAATGTTGGATGTTTTGGGTTACTCCGGGGTTGTCCAATCCTGTTCCTGGAGGGCCACTGTACAGCAAAGTGTAGCACCAACCCAATTTAAACAAACCTGAACCAACTAATCAAGATCTTCCTTGGCATAAACCTAAAGGCAGGTGTGTTGAGGCAAGTTGGAGCTGAACTCTGCAGGACACCGGCCCTCCAGGACCGTGTTTGGACACCTCTGGATTACTCAGCAAAAGCTCTCCTCATTTCATGCATTGGATTTTGTAGAGACAAATTGAGCAAAACTCCCTATTAAAGGCCAGGGCATTTAAAGAGGTCATCCTCCAGGAGTTAAACAGGACAGATGTGACAAATGGTCATGAACTTGTACATAGTGTCAATAAGGGTCAGAGCAGTATACTTAAAATTATGGTGGACATACTAGAATTTTGCGTTTGTTTACTTGTTTATTTACTTATTTTACATATGTTAATGACATTATTTTCTAAGTTTTTATTAAATATATTAAGAAATGTTAATTTAGCCATCTTTACATTAAACATATTAGTGACCTTTAAGAAAAACAATATTTTGTATTTGTTCAGATGGGGCTATGCTGAGTACTGTATACCACATGGAATTGATATTAAAGATATAGATTGTACCGGTACTTCAAATTCATAAGATCATAGAGATCACTACCTCGTCTTGTGTTCACTGTGTGTATGAGATTAGCCATATCATCATTGACTTAGTAGATCTGTTATTCCAACCACTGAAGACAGAAACTTGTTTGATTTCTCTGAACTGCTTTGCCTATCTATAAATACAGATGAACTCGATGTAGCAACTATCAATATGGGCACTATTTTCTTTAGCATTCACTGTTATTCCCATCAGGTTAAAAAAAAGGTTAGAAAGATACATCCTGCATCAAGGTACAAGTCATACTCATACTCTCAAGAGAACAACTCATAACCTTGAGCTTATGACTTTGAGTTGCTGCTGTGTGTGAATGTACTTAGTTGAACTTAGATATAATTTTCTGTTTGTTAATATTAAAACTGCTTATCATTTACCAAATCTGATTCTTTAATTTCCTATAAGACATCCTTCAATTACGTCAGTGTACACTAGGCTCTGGAGTTTCTTGATGGCTCAGTCCCATCTGTATCTCAGCAGCAACATTTGGTAGGGAAATGGCTGTGGGATCTTTTGACTCGTGGCAGTGTTTATATCTCCAGTGTCCTGGAGCCGAGTGTCACGCCTTAGTGATAAAACTTCAAACATCAGCTGACACGCAAACTAAACACGTATCTATGTATTTGAGAATCAGTCTGATCACTTTAGTGTCATTATGTCCATATAATACAGAAACCCAATACAATTATATAATACAAACAATACAAAATGCTCTGCTTTTGAATTCCAGGTATTTGTTGGATGAATAATATGTCAAACTAAAGGCAAATTAACATGATAACAATGAAAAGGAATAGATATACAACAAATGTGTACCAAAAAGATTGATTCAACCAAGGAAACACACAAAGCACAGCTATATGCCAATATGACTATAAACCAACCTGAATGAAATTTGAATGGCAAATTTATGAGCAGGTTGTATGTTTGACCCTTTTGTTTCTCTCTTTCGGTTTCTTTGCAAGTCAAATTGAGGACGTCACTGGAAGATCTGCATTCTTGTTGTGATCCAGAAGTGAAGATAAAGGCAAAACATAAGAGTGTATAAAAAGACACAATGACAGCAGGATTGTTCAGAAAACTACACTGTTTGAATATGTGCAGAAATAACTTTGTATTTGTATGTGTGGAAACATGCACAGTGTCAGGATAGGCTACTGTATATTTACATAAAGTATGACAGAAGCCAATAATCTTATTGAATAAATACACAAATTAAAAGTTAAGTGGAATAAAAAGTATTAAATGTATTGATGAAGTATTTATAGTCTTAAATGTCTCTTGAGTTTGGTGATTGATCTGTAAGCAGTGAGGCACTGTGGGTCTACTCTAGATAGCCTCTAGTGGTGAAGTGTGCTGTAGGTTTAGGGTGTGACAGTGATTGAAGGAGGTGTTGTTGGTCTAGAGAGCCTCTAGTGGTGTAGTGTGCTGTAGGTTTAGGGTGTGACAGTGATTGAAGGAGGTGTTGTTGGTCTAGAGAGCCTCTAGTGGTGTAGTGTGCTGTAGGTTTAGGGTGTGACAGTGATTGAAGGAGGTGTTGTTGGTCTAGAGAGCCTCTAGTGGTGAAGTGTGCTGTAGGTTTAGGGTGTGACAGTGATTGAAGGAGGTGTTGTTGGTCTAGAGAGCCTCTAGTGGTGTAGTGTGCTGTAGGTTTAGGGTGTGACAGTGATTGAAGGAGGTGTTGTTGGTCTAGAGAGCCTCTAGTGTGGAAGGCTCTCCACCAAGAGAGGGGAACCAAGATGGCGCTGCTATGTTCGGCCGCCGTCCGGGACGCTCCGCTTAGACTATGCTTTTATTTACTTTTTTACTTACTTTTGATTTCTATTTTTACACACATAACGTCGGCACTGATCACCTATGACAAAAGTGCACTCTTGGACATTGGAAACCGCTTCACTAACCTGGTTCAGGACACTTTATCACCGAATCCATCGTGGCCTCTTGAGATTCTTCGTAACGCGGAGAACAAAGACCACAGGCGACGGAACAAAAAACACCGTGGAAAAAGCGCTGGGATTCGAAACAGATTGAGGAAAAGGGCTCACAGTCCTCCTTTACCGAGCCTTTTGCTCGCTAATGTCCAATCCTTGGATAATAAGATGGACGATCTTAGAGCCAGGATTAGTTTCCAACGGGACATAAGGGACTGCAACATCATCTGTTTGACTGAAACATGGCTCACGCCCTCGGTTCCCGACACCGCTGTAACGCCGTCTGACAACTTCTCTGTTTTACGGATGGACAGAACAGCGGAGGCCGGTAAATCCAAGGGTGGTGGTGTGTGTTTCATGACTAACAAGAAATGGTGTGACCCCAGGAATATCTCCTCTCTGTCGCGATCCTGCTCGCCTCATCTGGAACATCTATCCATCATTTGCCGCCCATTCTATCTGCCCCGCGAGTTCTCCGCGGTCATCGCTACTGCCGTTTATATTCCACCTCAGGCAGACACCGGCTTGGCTTTGTCTAAACTTCACGATGTGATCAGCGGCTACATTAACCAACATCCTGACGCTGCTTTTATCATCGCGGGGGATTTTAACAAAGCCAACCTCAGGCAGGTCATGCCGAACTTTCACCAGCATGTATCCTGTCCAACCAGAGGACCGAATACACTGGACCACTGCTACTCTCAGTTTAAGAACGCCTACAAGGCCCGTTCACTACCTGCGTTTGGTAAGTCTGACCACGCCGCCATTTTCCTCACACCGGAATACAAACAAAGGCTCGCACAGGAACCCCCGGTGAAGAGGGAAGTGACGCGTTGGTCCTCCCACTCTGAAGCTATGCTGCAGTCGGCTCTTGATGACGTCGACTGGGACATGTTCAGGGCGAGCTCATCTGACGTCAGCGAGTTCACGGAGGTAGCAGTGAGCTTTGTAAACACACTCACCGAACAAGCTACAGAAACAATAACTGTAAGGACTTTCCCTAATCAGAAACCGTGGGTGGACAGAACAATCCGTGATGCGGTTAACAAACGCACTGCCGCATACAACGAGGCTCTTTTGTCTGGGAATATGCGCGAATATAAAGCTTCGTGTTATGCTCTCAGACGAGCAGTAAGTGCCGCCAAACATCGCTACAAAGAGAGAATTGAGTCTCATTTTCAGCTCAATGACTCGCGACGCATGTGGCAGGGACTAAGGACCATCTGTGCCTTTGGAAACAAATCCTCCGCAGAGGTGAGAGCAGATCCGTCGCTGGCTGAAGAATTAAATACCTTCTACGGCCGATTTGAAAGCAACGGCAGCATCGCGGCTCTGCCGAGCAGCACGTCAGGAAGCAACAGGCAGAGAAGCGAGAATCATGTGATCACCGTGTCGGAGGACGAGGTTCGGAGGGCACTAAAGGGAGTGAACATCAGGAAAGCGGCTGGACCTGACGGGATTACTGGCCGTGTCCTGAGGTCCTGCGCTGATCAGCTTGCTGGTTTGTTCACTTCTATCTTCAACGAGTCCCTTGCTACCTCTGTAGTTCCCACCTCCTTTAAAAAATCCATCATCATCCCTGTGCCTAAGAACAGTAAACCCTCCTGCCTGAATGACTATCGTCCAGTGGCCCTCACATCTATAGTCATGAAGGTTTTTGAGAGACTTGTTAAGAGACACATTAGCTCATCCATCCCTGTTACTTTGGACCCTCTTCAGTTTGCCTATCGTCCCAATAGATCAACTGATGATGCCATCTCTCACATTCTCCACTCCTCCCTCACACACATTGATAGCAGCAATGGGAACTATGCAAGACTGCTATTCATAGACTATAGCTCAGCTTTTAACACCATAGTCCCCATCAAGCTGACTAATAAACTCACAGGCCTCGGCCTAAACACCTCACTCTGCGACTGGATTCTAGACTTCCTCACCGGCAGACCTCAAGTGGTGAAGGTAGGCCAGTACACCTCAAACTCCATCACCCTGAACGTAGGAGCCCCACAGGGCTGCGTTCTGAGTCCCCTGCTCTACTCTCTCTACACACATGACTGTGTGTCCTCTCACAGATCCACATCTATTATCAAATTTGCTGATGATACTGTGGTTCTGGGCCTCATTTCCAACAATGATGAGACCGCATACTTGGATGAGGTGGAGAGACTAACAGCATGGTGCCAGGACAACTGTCTCTCTCTGAACGTGAGCAAAACCAAAGAGCTGATTGTGGACTTCAGAAAGAGACACCTGCTGCCCTACACTCCTCTTGTGATCAGCGGGACCCCTGTGGAGAGAGTAAGCAGCTTCAAGTACCTCGGAGTAAACATCTCCGAGGACCTGACTTGGACTACACACATCCAAACACAGGTCAAGAAAGCCAGGCAAAGACTGTACCATCTGCGACAGCTGAGAAAATTCAGGGTCTCACCAACAATCCTGAAAACTTTCTATGCAGGGACCATAGAAAGTGTTTTGACTCAGTGCATCTCAGTGTGGTATGGAAACAGCTCCAGCCAAGACTGCAAAGCCCTGCAGAGAGTTGTGCGCTTAGCTGAGCGTATCTCTGGGTCGGCTCTCCCCTCTCTGCAGGACATCTACATCAAACGCTGCAGAGGCAGAGCTGAAAAAATCATCAAAGACTCTAATCACCCTGGTAACTGTCTTTTCACTAGGCTGCCATCTGGTAAGCGCTTCCGCTGCCTGATGGCAAAAACAGAGAGACTCAGGAGGAGTTTCTTCCCCAAGGCCATCAGGCTCCTGAACTCAAAGTCAGCCTCTTAACATCATCTGACTTACTTCAAATCACTAATCACACACTCATTACTCTCTACCTCATAACTACCTCATAACTGTCAGTGTCATTTGCCCATTTGCACTCTTGCACACTTGCACACAACACGTTCTGTATCTGTAAATCGTATCTTATTTTTATATTTATTTTATTTTTTGTGATTGGCTGCTTCATGTCAACCATGTATAACCTGTTGCACATTCCTCTCTGTACAGTCATGCTTATATTAATATTTAATTCTACAGCTTACTGTCATGCACATTCTTTTATATTTTATATTTTATTCTTTATATCTTATTTTTCATTCATTTTATCTTATGTTTACTTCCCTTGTGTTGTTTTTTTCAATATTTGCACTGTCCATGGAGCGGACCCGACTCTCATTTCACTGCTGGTTATACAGTCTCTGTATAGTCGTGTATGTGACAAATAAAACTTGAAACTTGAAACTTGAAACTAGTGGTGAAGTGTGCTGTAGGTTTAGGGTGTGACAGTGATTGAAGGAGGTGTTGTTGGTCTAGAGAGCCTCTAGTGGTGAAGTGTGCTGTAGGTTTAGGGTGTGACAGTGATTGAAGGAGGTGTTGTGGGTCTAGAGCAGTGGTTCTCAACCCGCGGCCCGCGGGCCGCATGCGGCCCGTCACGAATCCAAATGCGGCCCACCATGCTGAATGTTACAGTCTATGTGCTGAACACAATTAAAAAATAACTTTCAGTTTCATTTTAGTTTTTACATTACTTTAAAAATGTACTAAACAAATATAAGCTATAATGTTTTTGTTATGTAAAATAATTTAGTTTTTCATATATTATTTTCAGACATGAGCAGATCAATATCACGTAATTAATGTTACGCATTTAACGAACACTTACAAGCACGGACTTTGGCAGAATTCAATTCAAATAGTCATCAGCAGCCATTATTTCTGTAAAACTGAGCATCAGAATGGACAAATTTGTTAAGGGAGAAAACGAAATGTGGAAAATGCCAGTGAAGGAACGCATTCAAACAAGAATAGGTGCAGAGAAGAGAGTGCTGGACTTTCGGTTCACCCCGCGCCACTCACTTGAAGATGTTCAGGTAAAAAGAAGCACTCATAGGCTACGCAGCAATCATCCTTAATTACAGAAACGTGGCAAAACATCTCTGGAGAGAACCTCAGATTATTAAATTCGAAAATGCTTTCCATATTTGGATCAACATAGGCTACATTTGTGAACACACACTTTCTGCTTTGTCGCGTGTCAAGTCACACAGACCGCAACTTCATTGTGCTGTTTCCTTTCGAGCAGAATTTCACAAAATTGGTCAGCTCCCGACAGCATCAGGTGTTTATTAATTGTGAGTAGAATTATTTATTTATTTCAATAAATGTAATCGTTTAGATATCATAATATTTAGGCTATAAATAATATTATAAATCTGGTTGGTTTGTATTGATGACATAATATGTAAATGACATGCGTGCGGCCCGTGAGACTTGCACTTGGACCATAGTGCGGCCCGGTGGAAAAAAAGGTTGAGAACCACTGGTCTAGAGAGCCTCTAGTAGTGTAGTGTGCTGTAGGTTTAGGGTGGGACAGTGATTGAAGGAGGTATTGTGGGTCTAGAGAGCCTCTAGTGGTGTAGTTTGGTGTAGGTTTAGGGTGGGACAGTGATTGAAGGAGGTGTTGAGGGTCTAGAGAGCCTCTAGTGGTGAAGTGTGCTGTAGGTTTAGGGTGTGACAGTGATTGAAGGAGGTGTTGTGGGTCTAGAGAGCCTCTAGTGGTGAAGTGTGCTGTAGGTTTAGGGTGTGACAGTGATTGAAGGAGGTGTTGAGGGTCTAGAGAGCCTCTAGTGGTGTAGTTTGGTGTAGGTTTAGGGTGTGACAGTGATTGAAGGGAGAGGGGTCTGTCTGCGGACTGCAAGAGAGGGGCGTAACTTGTAGCAGGGGGCGTAACTTGAAGTTGTCCAAATCACACAGAACAACGCGAGATGTCAAAACGAGATGTTGTCGGGCTGCGTCCGAAACCGCATACTCTCTGAGTATAATTAGGTAGTCTACATACTCTACACTACAGCCTGAATGCGTTAAGCCGGGCATACACTGTGCGTTTTCTGTGCGATTTCCGTGCGATTTCAGCAAGGTATCAACTCACACTGTACGAGAAGATCGCATGCGATGTAAAGCCAAAGCTCAGGATTTATGTGCTCTCACTATACGGTCCGATTGTCGAGCGCGATTTATGTGCTCACACTATGCAATTATACCTTCTTGAGCCATCAATGTGGCAATATTTGTTTTAATTCATTATAAAGAATTCACAGCACCACAAAACTGCTCGACCCCACAGCCATGTACAGAGGGAAAGTGCTTTATTTTGAGGTCAAAAACAGGTTTTTCTTACATTTAAAATAAAATAATGTATACATATCAATACAAATCTAATAATGTGGTCTAAGTTTAAATGTTAAAAAAAAGAAATACATTTTAAGACATCTTGCCATACCAGGCTATTCAAACCAAATGTATTTACTATTAGTATTAGGATATGACTACTTGTTTTTTATTATAGCCCGTGATAATTAATACATTACAAAAACATTGTAAAAATTAGGCTAAATGAAAGTCATCCCTCTCCTCTTCTTCTATCATCGCTTGGATTACAGCGTCACGCTTCTTTTTGAATGTGATTTTTCTCCACTGAGGGGCGGAACATTTGGCAAATTACTCTACGGCTCTTATATTATTGCACTGGTTGGCTATTAACTGCGAGCAGACAGCGTGTCAATCAATGCATTGAAGAATAAGGCGAACATAAATAAAGAAACGAAGTTGCTTGTCAGATTTCCCTAACAAGCAACCATATTTTTTTAAATAAGCCCAAAAAACCGCAACCGCGACCAGGGATTTTTTCCCGCAACTTTACAAAAAAAGAAGCCCAAAGTCGCGATATGTGGACTTGGCAACTGTGGGTTGCGCTTGCGCAGACGATGACACCGTATATGGACGATAGCCAGTGATAACTTAAAACAAAAAAATATATATTGGTGATATCGTGAGGATTTGGCATTTCCAATTAATTTATTAAATTATTACTATTATTATTATTATTATTATGGTAGTTTTATTATTAAATGTATAGGTCTACTACAATTAATTTGGCCCGAGATAATTGCGCATTGACGCGGATATTAAAAGATTAATTTAGATTACTCCTCGCTGAAAATTATTTAAACATTTAGATATATTCCACAATTAACAGGCCTATATTTAACCGTCTATATAGCCTATGTCCGGACTCTGAACACTGAATGAACAGCTTAATGAATATATTCAGTCAATGAAAATAAAACCTTTATTACAGACAAGGAAATTCCAAAAACAACTTGTTTAACACGAAATACTTAGATTCTGTTGTTGTTGCTTTTTCACTATGTATATCAGCCACAAGGGATTTTTTTTTTTTTTTAGAAAATAAATTAAGACAATAGCCAATACTACCCATATCTTTCGTCTCCTCTGAGAGAATATGTGCCGTTATGCAGCGACAGATGCCGAAAGCTCGGTCAGTTTTTACTTTCACTTTCTGTAGCTTAATGAATTGACTGGAGTTTAAAACTTCTTCACAGGCATTACGCTCATGAAGTTTGAAAATTGTTTGTGTGGTATGCACTGGCTCGCCTTCATGGTTTAAAACTGAAATATTTATAATTTTGCGACCTGTTTGTCTTCATCACTAATTGCAAAATGATGGACAATGGTTCACATTTCCTGTGATAATAACATTATTTTATCAAAAATCTCCCTCTTGTCGTTTTCTTTCTTGCTGCAATAAAGATTAAATGGTTAAAGTTCTATTTCCGCACAGGCGCAGTGAGGGGAAAAGCACTGAGTTTAGGGCAGTCGGTTCGTAGCTCTGCTTCAACTGTGCGATACCCTCACGAGGAGCGACCAACATTTCTGACATGCCAGAAATTCATCCGACTGTCCGATTGCCTGTCGGGGGAGACTTATCGCTTCTCGTTTCTAATTCAATCAACCTAACGAATCCACGTCTGGGCCAGGGGCCTCCGAAAGATAGACACTAATTCAATCAACCTAACGAATCCACGTCTGGGCCAGGGGGCTCTTTGAATATACATTGAGTCAGGAAGTGGATAATAAGAATCTAAGTTAAACATTTAAACACAATGTTCCTTTTCGGGAACTCGAGCTGCGTCACCACGCTTTGGGAACGCCTTGTGCGTGACCGGCTCTGAATCTGCTGTGTAATCTGACCAATGGAAGGGCGCGACGTCACAGGTGGGTGACGTCAGAGACCAGGAAGCATAAAAGCACCTGCGGCAAAGCCGGCGACAGCCTTCTGTCATTCAGAACCGTGCTCTCTGTGTGTCTGGTCTACTCTGTTTGTCTGTTGCACTTTTCAAGAAATACATAAACCTGCATACGATAAGACATTACACTGACTGCATTTACACTGCACTATGTCAATGAGTAGTTATAAGGGCGAGGGCAAGTCACGCTTGTTCAAGCCGTGTGTGTCTCCCTGCAAGCGTTTCATCACTGCTGAAGACACACACAAGCAGTGCGTGGCTTGCTTGGGAGCGGAGCATGCAGCGGGCATGCAGCATTCAATGAGGGAGCTGATTGCCCCTATTGTGAGCGCTTGCCGCTGCGTACGCTCCGCTCCCGAAAATCCCTGTTTGTGGACGGGATTTTCACGAGTGAGCCCCGCGGTTCAGGTACCGCTGCTGCCGAGGCAGAGCGGCGTCTGCACTCGTGGGGCTCACAGTTCGATCTGGAGCGGGGAATGGAGACAGGTGAGTCCCTGTCTCCGTCCACTGCCTCCAGATCGAGCGCCCGCTCCGGGAGAGCTCGCAGTGAGAGAAGAGCAGCTTCTTCCCGAGGAGCGGGCTCGACGCTCGACCCCTCTTCCTCCTCCGAGGAGGAGACAGTGAGCGTCGATGAGCCGCCCCAATCTCTGCAGTATGAGGAGCTGCTGGAGGTGGTGACTCGCGCTGTCGATAGACTTCTTATTGATTGGCCAGCCGAGCAGCAGACCGAGTCGCGTGGAAGCAAGCTTGACGAGCGTTTCTTACGCGCTCGGCCGCCACCTCCGCATCGGAGCCTGCCCTTTTTTCCCGATCTGCATACTGAGGTTTGTAGATCGTGGGGAAGACCGTACTCGTCCCGCCTCTTCATTCCAGCATCGAACTATTATGGGAATGTCGTGGGTTTGGATGAGTGTGGTTATAGGGCGATGCCGAAGGTAGAACAAACGCTTGCGAGTTATCTGTCTCCTCACGTGGCATCGTCCTTAAAGGCTCCGGCCCTGCCCACAAAGCCTTTGCGTACAACATCTACGCTCGTGGGCAGGGGGTACTTGGCAGCAGGTCAAGCAGGTGCGTGTCTGCACACTATGTCTGTGTTACAAGCGTACCAAGCTGATCTGCTAAAGGAGCTCGATGAGCGCGAGCAGGTGAGCTCCGATGATTTCGCAGAGCTCAGGAGGACCACTGATTTGTCTCTCCGCGCCACTAGGAGACCGCCCGTGCATTGGGCGCTCTATGGCTGCTATGGTAGCAGCGGAGAGACATCTGTGGCTGACCTTGTCAGATATGAAAAACAAAGACAGGGTCTGCCTACTGGACGCCCCGTTCTCGTCTTCTGGCCTGTTCGGCGACGCTGTTAACTCGGTCGTCGACAGGTTTCAGGAGGCGAGTAAGCAAGCGGCGGCGTTCCGGCGATTCCTCCCTCGCCGCTCTCGGGCTCAGGGGGCTGCTGGGCAGCAGCCCTCGACGAGTACCGGCTCCTCATACAGGGAGGCTCAAAAGGAGAGCGCTGCCTCTCGCGCTCCCCCGCGGCGGAGCCAGAAGCAGCGCTACTCGTCTGGGACTTCAAGGTCGAAGCCGGATCTGATCCGTGCTTATGGCTAGGAGGTCCCAGAAGAAGAAGTCCTGACACATGGGGGTGCAGGACTTCTGAGGGCAGGCCCCTCTGGGGAAGAAAGGAGTTACAGTGCCTATCTCTCCCCAGTGCCCTCGACGCTGCGCTCAGTCCGACGCAAGGGGACTGAGACACACGTCACCCCTGAGGGGGTCTATAAACGGTAGTTGTGCCCCGCTTGGCGGTACGCGTTACAGGGGTCCGAGCTACCGTCTCTACACCAGAGGCCAGCCTCGAGAGGCTGGTTCCCTTACTAGATTATTTAGCAGCTTGGAAACTACTGCCAAATGTGTCTCAATGGGTCCTGCAGACTGTAAAAAAAAAAAAAAAAAAGGGTATCGAATTCAGTTCGCTTTTCCACCACCGCGTTTCAGCGGCGTGACTACCCACACTGGTGGGCCCCGAGCAGGTTCTGGTTATGGAACAAGAAGTGAAAGCCCTATTAAGGAAGGAGGCCATCGAGGTGGTCCCTCCTCACGAGAGGGAATCCGGGTTTTACAGCCGGTATTTCATAGTTCCCAAGAAGGATGGCGGATTGCGTCCGATCAGAGATCTGCGTCAACTGAACCACTCAGTCAGTCAGCTGAAGTTCAAGATGCTCACGCTGAGGCAAGTTTTGTCGCAAATCAGGTCCAAGGACTGGTTTGTCACGATAGATCTAAAAGACGCATACTTCCACGTATCCATCCATCCGTGTCACAGGAAGTTCCTAAGGTTCGCTTTTGGGGGCAAAGCATACCAATATCGGGTTCTTCCCTTCGGTCTAGCACTCTCACCCCGCACGTTTACAAAAGTAGTGGATGCAGTACTAGCTCCATTGAGGCTGCAGGGCATCCGATACTAAATTATATCGACGACTGGCTGATTCTAGCTCAGTCGGAGATGGAGGCGGCGAGACATCGAGATGTCATCCTCGCTCATATGAAACAGTTGGGGTTGAAACTAAACGCCAAAGAAAGTGTGCTTTCTCCGGTTCAGAGGACCGCTTATTTAGGCGTGGTGTGGAATTCGACCATGATGCAGGAACGGAATGTCTCCTGCTCGGATCGAGTAGTTCACGTCAGTCAAGAGAGTGAGAGAAGGCCAGTCACTCACTGTCAAGCAGTTTCAGAGATTGCTGGGTCTGATGGCAGCTGCGTCCAATGTGATACCATTTGGCCTGCTGTACATGAGACCCCTGCAGTGGTGGCTCAAGACCAAGGGATTTTCCCCGAGGGGAAATCCACTTCGCATGATCAGGGTCTCTCGACGGTGTGTGCGAGCCCTAGACATGTGGAGAAAACCTTGGTTCTTATAGCTGGGCCCGGTGCTGGGAGCTCCGTGTCGCCAGTTATCGTAAGCGACGGATGCGTCTCTCAGCTGTTGGGGAGCAGTCATGAGTGGCCGCTCAGCCCGCGGTCTGTGGAGTGGTCGCCATCTCATATGGCACATCTATTGTCTGGAGATGTTAGCGGTCTTTCGAGTTTTCCTCCCAGACCTGAGAGGTCACCATGTGTTGGTGCGCACCAACAACACAGCGGTGGTCTCTTACATCATTCACCAGGGGGGTCTGCGCTCGCGCCCGTTATACAAACTGGCACACCAGATCCTGTTGTGGTCCCAGGACAAGTTCCTCTTACTGAGAGCACTATTTATTCCTGGGTACCTGAATGTGGGACCAGACGTACTGTCGAGACAGGGGCCGAGGCCCGGGGAATGGATGCTTCACCCCGAGGTGGTGAAGCAGATATGGAGAATGTTTTATCAGGTAGAGGTGGACCTCTTCGCAACTGAATGCGCAATGTCCCCTCTTGTTCTCTCTAATTCCTCCAGCTCCCCTAGGACTGGACGCTATAGTACAGACATGGCCGAGGCTGCGTCTGTACGCCTTTCCCCCGATCGTTCTGCTCCCAGGAGTTCTGATGAGAGTACGCCGAGACGGTGTTCGCCTACTGTTAGTAGCCCCGTGCTGGCCGGGCCGAGTATGGTTCTCGGACCTGATTTCCCTCCTAGACGGCTCTCCTTGGGAGGTTCCCATCAGGAGGGATCTCCTCTCACAAGCAGGGGGTGCCATTCTGCACCCCCGCCCGGAGTTATGGAAAATGTGGGTGTGACCCCTGAGGGGGCACAGCTCATAGCTTCTGGTCTCCCAGCTGAGGTGGTAGAGACCATTCTCCAATCTAGAGCTCCCTCTACTAGGAAAGTGTACACCCTGAAGTGGAAGTTCTTCACTGCATGGTGCAGAGCTCGCCAGCAAGACCCTGTTAACTGTCCAGTGGTACAGTTCTTGAGTATCTGCAGGCTAGACTCTCTGCAGGGGTATCCCACTCCACAGTGAAGGTGCATGTGGCGGCATTATCGGCTTACCACTCACCGCTCGATGGAAACACAGTGGGCAAACACCCCCTGGTGATACGCTTCCTCCGCGGTGTGCTGAGGATGAGGCCGCCAGTGCGTTCTCGCGTCCCCACGTGGGACCTGGCGGTGGTGATAGAGGCTCTGTGTAAACCACTTTTGAGCCCATAGAGGAGATTTCAGATCGTCATCTTTTCCTCAAGACTACGTGTCCTGTTAGCAATCACTTCTCTGAAGAGAGTGGGTGACCTTCAGGCCCTATCAGTGGCCCCTTCCTATCTTGACTTTGCGCCCGGACTGGCGAAAGCATTTCTGTACCCTCGAGCGGGTTACACCCCTAAGGTCCCCACTACTGCACCACGGCCAGTAGTACTGCAGGCCTTCCATCCTCCTCCCTTTTGGGATTCAGATCAGGCGAAGCTTAACTGTATGTGTCCTGTGCGAGCACTCGACACGTACGTCCACAGAGCTACCCAGTGGAGAAGGTCGGACCAATTGCTTGTGTGCGTTGGTCCGCCCAGGAGAGGTCTCCCTGCTTCTAAGCATACTATCGGCCGGTGGATTGTTGAGACAATCACGGCCTGTTATGAGTCCTCTGGCCTCCCCTCGCCTTTGGGGGTCAAGGCACACTCCACTAGAGGTATGGCAGCCTCCAAGGCCTTTTCTGCAGGTGTCCCTGTTTCGGACATCTGCAACGCTGCGGGTTGGTCCACCCCGTCCACCTTTGCCCGGTTCTACGGCCAGGTTCTTCAGTCCTCTCGTCCTAGTCGTTTATGTTGAGACATACACACAGGGCAGGGATTTGTAAGTCTGGCGGAGTGGGCATCTCGTTCCCAAAGCGTGGTGACGCAGCTCGAGTTCCCGAAAAGGAACGTCTCCAGGTTACGTATATAACCATGGTTCCTTGAGGGAACGAGACGCTGCGTCACGTTGCCATACTTCCGGCATCCTTGCCAGCGCAGTTCTTCATGACTTGAGGCTGTCGCCGGCTTTGCCGCAGGTGCTTTTATGCTTCCTGGTCTCTGACGTCACCCACCTGTGACGTCGCGCCCTTCCATTGGTCAGATTACACAGCAGATTCAGAGCCGGTCACGCACAAGGCGTTCCCAAAGCGTGGTGACGCAGCGTCTCGTTCCCTCAAGGAACCATGGTTACATATGTAACCTGGAGACGTTTCAGTTTATATACTATTACATTGGAACCTAGATTTATCATTTTATAAATTTGTAATCCCACAATTCCCCCTTTGAGAGTTCTAATAACTCTCACAAAATACAAATTTAGACACTTAAAAGTTAATTCTTGTAACTTGTAATCGTTACAGGCACAATGTACATGTTCTGTGTTGCTTATATGTAATTGCATGCTGACACAGAAACAAAACATGCAATTAGGGTCCGTGAAGTTCTTACGGGTAATACTCTTTTCTGGTTGGAACTGTCATTTCCTCGTGAGAGGCGGGAGTCATTTGCTGAAAGAAACACTTGATACTGTGGATGCATAGATAGTACGCAAGTAGGAGAAACAACAGCAGAATTGCTATTTCCTTGATCCACAGCCAGGGTTTACCTAACAAGTTTCCGAACCATGAAGAATTATCTTCAGTCATCTGGTGTAATTTTGTTGAAAGACCAAGAATGTCTTGTTGGATTTTGTTCAAGTTCTCTGTTGGATCCATTAACCCGGTGCAGCATTCAGGACACTTTGCGTGATGTCCATGATGGTTAATAGTACGAAAATCTTGATCATGTTGATGGATGACTGAAGTTCCCGTATGTGAGTCTCTGCGTTGTGTTTTTTTTTTTCTTTCTTCTTTCTTTTCTCTTTCTTGTGTGATAGTTGGCTCGGCAATGGGTCTAGTTGTTTTCTAGAGGTTGTGGCTTCATCCGCAGGTGAGGAGGGCGGTGCATATGGATCTCAGGACAGCCATCAAGTGGTATCTGCACAGAGGAAGAAAAAAAACAAAACAAAAGAGAACAACGGCACATAGCAGTATTTGTTGTAGAGTCTGCAAACATTAGGGTTGTATCCTCTGTTCAAATATAGTCTGCTATTGTTGTTCCTTCTTTCCCTATTTCTCAACTCCTGCGACACCTAAAGAACAGTGAGGTAAGGATGGACTAGTGGATGGGGAAGGGCCTATGAGGAAATCTTCACCGCAGGGTTGGCCCCCGAAGCCTGTTGCTTTCGGTTCTTCCCTGGGCTCCTCACTGGTCCGTGTGTCCTATCCTATCCCTGTAGGTGGGGGAACAACTTTACAGTGTGACACATGAGTCCAGGCTTTCCTTCCCTGACACAACACTGCAGCTGCTGTAATCAACTCTCTCTTTGGCACTCTGCACTGCCTTTGTGAGGTTTTCACAGTAAGCGATCAGGGCATCTGAAGCAATGTGCACATCAGCATTTCTAAGATCAATCGCACCTGGCATCTGCATTGGGCGTCCAGTAATAATCTCATGAGGGCTCAGTCCTACTGATCTGTTAGGTGATGCTCTCATACTACACAGTACTGCGGGCAGTGCTTCCACCCATGGTACTCCTTCCTGATGCATTTTGCTTAGCCTGGTTTTGATTGTTCTGTTTGATCGTTCAACCTGTCCTGATGCTTGTGGCCTATAGGGACAGTGAAGGTTCCACTTAATCTTCAACATTTTAGACACTTCCTTGACTACCTGTCCTGTGAAGTGGGTACCTTGATCTGAGTCAATGCAATCTGGTAATCCCCATCTGGGAATTAAATCAGTGATAAGACATTTAGCAGTATGTGCAGCTGTAGCACGCCCTGTTGGATAAGCTTCTACCCATCTTGAGAACTTGTCTATTACTACCAAAACGTCAGTTTTTCCTTTACAAGGGGGCAACGATATGTTATCAACTTGCAGGTGACGAAATGGCCCTGGTGGAGCTGGGGTATGTGCTGCTGGTGTAGTGGCTGCTGGTACATCATTATTTTTCTGACATGTAACACATCTCTTGACTGTTTCAGTGGCTGCGTTTCTGAATTTTGGATTCCACCATTGATTTGAGAACCTGTGATTCATCGTTGCTGGACCACTATGACCCAAACTGTGTATTTGTTGAGCCAAATATGGCAACAGTGATTCGGGAGCAACATACTTTCCCCCTTTGGTCCAGCAGCCGGATGAATCCACAGTGGCTCCTTTGTCTAACCATGTCCATGCTTCATATAGAGGAACATCTTTGTACAGATCAATGATTGATTCAGGAGGCAGAATTGCCTTCTGTGCTGTACTACCTGAACACACTTGTACAGTTGCATAGAAACAAGCCTGTTTAGCCGCTACATCCGCAAGAGCATTGCCTTTAGCTTCCGTAGTATTAGTTGTGAGATGTGCTTTCACTTTGATCACCGCTAATTTCTTTGGGAGTCTCATGGCAAACATTAAATCTTTCACTAATCCAGCATGCTTAATGGGGGATCCAGCAGAAGTTAGAAATGTTCTGGTTTGCCAAATGACACCAAAATCATGAATTACCCCAAAAGCATACCTGGAATCTGTGTAGATATTTGCAACCGATCCTGAAGCTAGCGTGCATGCTCTAGTTAAGGCTACTAGTTCTGCAGCTTGAGCTGAAAAATGATCTGGAAGACGACCTGAAGCAACTACTTCAGTGGTGGAAGTTACTGCATATCCTGCTCGTCTGTTACCTTCAATAACTTGAGCTGAACCATCAACAAACAACTCCAATTCTGCGTTCTCTATGGGAGTTTCTGCTATTTCACTTGTCGCTGCATATGTAAGCGTAACACAATCATGAGTCATTTCGCCTTCATCCTCTAACACAAATTCAGTCATTGCAGACATCATACATGAGGATGGGTTCGTGACTGGTGCACGCTGTATAACAATATTCGGGGCTGTGAGAGTTGCTAACCAATTTCCCCAACGGGAGGAGGTGACAGAAGTGACTTTTGCTTGATTCATTAGTGCGGACACTGCGTGAGGGCATTTTACGTTTACAGTCTGACCTAACACCATTCCTGATGAAGCCTGAAGTGCTAGATGAACTGCATGTACTGCTCTGAGGCATGGGCCCATACCTTGAGCGACTATGTCAAGTTTACCGGAATAGTAATGAATTGGGCGTAAGCTGCCCCCATGATCTTGCATTAGACATGCAGTCATAAAGACTAAGTGTGCACGGACATAAAGCACAAAGGGTCTATCAGATTGGGCAATTCCTAATGCTGGTGTTTCACATAGTGCTCTCTTCAAATCATTAAAAGCTTTGAGATGAAGTTCTTCCATACAAACAGTATCTGAATCTTTACCATGGCCTTTCAACAAATCATAGAGAGGCTGAGCAATCGAGGCATAGTCTTCAATCCAAGGTCTACAATAACCTGTTGTTCCTAAAAATGAGCGGAGTGTTTTAATGGTAGTAGGCGGAGGTATGGCTTTGACTGAAGCCGCTCGATCCTGTGTAATGGATCTATTTCCTGCACCAATTGTTTGACCCAGAAATGTGACTTGCTTTTTAGCGATTTGAGCTTTGTGAAAGCTGCATTTGTGTCCTTTTTTATGCAAATAGTCCAACAATGATGCCAATTCAGTTTGATGTACCTCATGATCTGTTGAGGCAATCAAAATATCATCGGCATATTGGATCATAGTGGACTGTTTTACCGGACATTCTGGGTCACACAAATCACGCCTGACAGCCTGATGATATATGGTTGGGGAGTTTTGATATCCCTGTGGCAATCGTGTCCACTGGTATTGTTCATAGTCAACTGTGAAAGCTAACCATGGCTGGCTGTCAGAGTGCAACGGTACAGAAAAGAATCCATTAGACATATCAATTACTGAAAAAATCTTACAATCTAATGGTAAGCCATTACAAATTGTAGATGGATCTGCCACTAGGGGGGTGATTTTATCAATATTTTTATTGGCTACTCTGTAGTCTATTGTAAGTCTCCATGTCCCATTAGATTTCTTGATGGGCCATATGGGTGAATTACATGGACTGTTGGTTTTAACTAGCACTCCTTGCGTCAGCAAATTTTCTACAATAAGTTTGATTCCCTGTATAGCTTCCCTATTAATCGGATATTGTTTGGTGACCGGAGGTGGAGTTCCTGTAAATTTAACTGGTTCTACACCTGTCAACAACCCACAATCATCCTTGTCTTTAGCCCAAATTGGATGATTCTGTAAGAAAGCATACTCGGGAGGGGTTGCATTATTGGTAGAAAACTGTGCTGAGGAAATTCTTATGCTAGTAGATTCTGAGGACATGTCTAAAGTTAGATTTATTTGTCTCAGAAGATCCATGCCTAAAATTGCACCTGTATTTAATGGAGCACATAGCAATTTTGTAGTCAGAGTTTTTGGGCCAAATTGTACCTCTATGGGCGGAGTTTCATACAAAACAGAATCTTCACCTATTACACCAGTTAAACAAAGTTTGGTTTTCTTGTATGGGATGTTTAAACCTTGTGCCAATTTTGTAGGGATTACTGTAATTTCTGCACCTGTATCAAGCAAAAAATAAATCTCTTTCTCTTTTATGCTACCTTTCACAAAAATTCTTTGGTCATTGTGTTGGATTACAGGGGAAAGGTAGCTACTCACAGCCCCAACAATTAGTTTTTTTCTTGGTCTTGTTGTGCTCTTAGAAGAGCCTGAACTAGCTGTCCTACAGTTTCAGTGGTCACTGGCGGAACTACTTCAGGGTTGTGTGCAGGCTGAGAAGGAGCAGAATTATGCATAGCATTTCTTTTACTATCTTGCAACTTCTTCCTACACTCTTTCTCCCAATGTCCTAATTTTCCACAGTATTTGCATTTGCTTTCTCTTTTAGACCATCTATTGTCTTGGTTCGTTGTGTTAAATGTAGCTGCTGCTACTCTTACTTTTGCCTTGACATCAGCATCTCTTTCCCATGTAGCTAACCTGTCTAGGTTACTTCTGAGAGTTCTGTTAGACCAAGTTAGATCTAAGAATGGTAAAGCTTTTCTGTATTCGGCTACAAGGCCATCTGACCAGATACGAACCAGGGGTCCCTTGTCCTCTAGCACACTTTCAGGGTCATCAACAATTCCACTGTAAATTACAGCTGACTGACAAAATCTCTCAGTATATTCACTCACAGATTCTTCTTTCCTTTGCACACAGTTAGTGATTCTGGACCAGTCTATTTTGGGTCCCATGATATTCTTTAGAATTTTCAAAACACCTTCTCGTAAATCACCCTTACTGGCATTTCGCAGTTCAGAAGCAACAGCAGATTCAAAACTGTTGAATTCAGATTCAGTTAGGATTTGTGACATCAGCTGCGTGACTTCTGCCAACGACATGTCATAAAGATGCATTTTACTGATCAATGTTCTTCTAAATTCAGAAAAATGTGTGCATGCTGACGGTAAACTCTGAGATAGTCTCTCTATATCTTTAGGACATAAAGCTTTGGCAACAGTTTGTATTTGGACAACAGAAGAATTGAGAGGAACACTATCAGTTTCCTCAATTCCCTGAGATCTCCTCCTAGCACCACACACATTGACGGAATTTACAGGCACATCAGTTACTGATTGGAAAGCTATATCTGTTTCAAAAAACGCTTGTAAATCAGGGTAAATGTTATCAGGCTGACTAACATCCACATCAGTTTTTACTGCAGCTTTCTTGAGGTTCAATTTCTTAGTCAAAGTGGATACTCTAGCACGGAGCTCTTTGTTCTGTTCCTCTAACTCTGAGTTACGCTGAGACTGTTGCGTAGCTAGCGCTAAACTAAATTATCTGTGGCAGCAGATAATGCCTTTCACATTGTTCTTGCGAATACTTGCTCCTAGTACCTTTTTACACTCATCTACAGACCAAGTCTTTTCTGGATGGATCTCATATTTCTGAGTTAGTTCTTGTCTAACTTTCTCAGTGACTATTAGGTTCATTTGCACTCCTAACAGTGATTTGAATTCGCTATCTGACCACAAAGGAGTTGCTAGACCACCTTTTTCAGTTGTGGGGATCAGTCTAGCATTCTTTCTAAACATTTTGTGAGTTTCTTTGTTACCACACAATCAAAACACTAAAACTTCTCTGATCAACAGAGAGTACACTTGTTAACACAGATCAACTATTGTTAACCTTCCCTGGCAAAGCAGAGGATAACACAAATTACTAGCACTTTACGCTAATCATCCCTGCATGAACAGAGGATAACCAATTCTTCCCTGCCGAAACAGAGGATAACAAATATTAGCACGTAATGCTAATCTTCCCTGCCTGAACAGAGGATAACCTTCATCTCTAAAAAGACATTTTTAGAGGATAACTTAGTTAACCAAACCCTACAGCTGTCTGTTAACTCTTCTCTGATGGCGCAGAGGATAACAAATTTGTACTGGTCTTAGGTTCTTTTGGATTAGAGACAGCACTCACCACAACCCTTGGTTGAGAGAAAAATTCAGTCTGGGAATCTTTGTTCAGCTGGAAGTTTCCAGGTGAGGAAGCTGGAACTCTATCCGGGTCACGGCACCATCTGTTGAGAACTTTTTCCTCTTCGAAGCAGAGACCAGGAGACGTTGGGATATCTTTCAAGCAGAAGTTACTCTTTATTGAGAACTCGCTGTGCATCGCTGCAGTCATCCAAGTCTAAATCTTAAGTGACTATACAAGGTTATTTATAGGCATTTATGGAGGAGGGATTCTTGGAGGTGGAGCCAATATCAAACAAAGCAAGCACATGAGGGACATAATCAAATGCATAGACACTAATTCAATCAACCTAACGAATCCACGTCTGGGCCAGGGGCCTCCGAAAGATAGACACTAATTCAATCAACCTAACGAATCCACGTCTGGGCCAGGGGGCTCTTTGAATATACATTGAGTCAGGAAGTGGATAATAAGAATCTAAGTTAAACATTTAAACAAAATGTTTCAGTTTATATACTATTACATTGGAACCTAGATTTATCATTTTATAAATTTGTAATTCCACACCACTAAACTGGTAAGCAAAAGGTTACTGGTTCACAACCACCAGTGTGTCCTTGAGCAAGGCTCTTTTCTCCAGGGCATTGTGGGTCCCTGTATTAAGAGCACTATAAATCACTTTGGATAAAACTTCATGACATTTTTTTAATGATGCTTTTAAAGCTTCTGAAAGTCAGGCTTCGTTTTTTGGTCTTTCTCTAGATGCTCTTGCTGGCTCTGGGGTTACTGATGATGAAGAGACCACAGCAACAACCGGTCCAGATGAGGCACTAAAGGCAGGTGGAGTGATGGAGGGTCTCATCCATGACACTGGATGCTGCTGTGGACTCTCCATCCTCAGTGCTCAGCTCACACCATTCTGCAGACATTTCAGATCATACAAAAATGCACAAACACAATAAAAAATCAGCCATTTTAACAGTACAGTGTCATTTGATTTCTGTATTAGAAGTAACACAATTATCATACTTTATATTTTTGTTTCAGGTTCTCCCCCTTTTTTCTCTCACAAATGCTACCGTCCGTCACATTGCCTTGCAGGTCCTGCTCCACCACAGAAGATCTGCAGCAGAGGCACAGGAATCAAGAATAAGAAAAGTGCTGTAATAACTGTGTTTGAAATGACAATAGTTAACATGAACTACAACTTAAGATTTAAAATATGTTTAATTAATTTCATTAGTGTACTCACTGAGAGCATTTGATGGCAGCATTCCTCCATCAGTCACTCTTCACTGGATAAACACACGTGTGTCTCATCTGTCCCTGTAACATCAGACTAGAGTCAGTCACCTCTGTGATATATCTGATCAATACTGCATTTACAGTACATGTTGAGGTGTAACATCCAGACAAGAGTCAGTCACCTCTGTGATTTATCTGATCAATACTGCATTTACATGTTGAGGTAGATGCTGATGTAACTCGCTTTTTATCCAACACAAAAGCTCCTCAGTTTATCAACAATACTAATAGACAAATAAAAGAGATAACTTATGTTTAGTAACTTCATGTAGATGTTTTTATATTTACATTATTACATTCATCTAAAGCAGTGTTGACAACAGTGAATTCTACATAACACAAATACATCACTCACTCAGATGTCTGTTTCATGTCTATTAGATGTGCTTATGCAATATCTATCAACGATTTTCCTAGCAATCGTTTTTAAGATGAATATATGGTTTATGTAAATCCACTTTGGAGACACTTACTGGAGCTCCCCTGTTAGCAATACATAATAAAACGTGTTTTTATAGCAAAACTGCAAATACACTATATTATTTAGGCCATTTAAGTAGCTTTTATAAACGTGCCTTGGATAAAACCGATGTATATCTTGAGACAAAACAATCAGTCAGTCCAAGTTTCTTTCAGTTAAAACAACCCAGACATGCATTTTAGCCTCGTCTGTCAAACCGGGGGATAGCGTCTTTACACCTTTTGCTTATATATTGCTTACTTTACACTTAGTTTTAATAGATTATTAACTACAGAAACAATACTACTGTTTGAAAATGGCTTACACACTTCAATTTAAACAGTTATTTAGGGGGAAAAATATTCTCATATAGTGTATTATGAGAATATTGTAATATTAATATATTAATATGTAATATTCTTGTATAGTGTCTATACAAGCAGCCATCTTGACAACAACATCTCGTTTCGACATCTCGCGTGGTTCTGTGTGATTTGGACAACTTCAAGTTACGCCCCCTGCTACACGTTACGCCCCCTTCAAGTTACGCCCCTCTCTTGCAGTCCGCAGACAGATGCTATTGAGTCTGAAGCAAAGACAGGAAGACAATAATAATAATAATAATTCAATCAGAGGAAGTCTGTCAGTTTTGCTTTGACTACACTGTAGACAATTTTTCAACACCAAATGCCATCTTCAGTTTATAAGGAAATTAATCCATCAGTTTGTCAGTGAAACAGACTGACTGGAGAGAACAAAATCTCCTGATTCTAGATTTGAAGGTGTGAACACAAAGCTTTAGGGTTGATTCTGTGGAGAGATTCAGGAGGCCTCTTAAACAAACTCACAGTTACAGAGTTGGCATTGAGGGTAAAAATGGCAAAGGTTAAATAAATAACATTTTATACGTTTATTTCCTTATTTATGCATCGTGTTATTATTTATGTATCATGTATTATTGAATCACTTAAACCGTAAAATAACATTTAACAAAGCATCTCAAAGTCATTAATTCTCTATTTGACTTGCAAAGGGGTCACCCACCTCTTGCATTTCCTGAAATCACACCACACAAGGTGTCACTGTTACCTCAAAGCTTCAGCTTGGCCTACACCAGCACTCTGAGCTGACTGCTTCTGAAGTGAAACACCCCAATGTACAAGGGTAAGTGTTTTGAGGTCATAGCATAGAAGGCCTATTATGCATTGAACCATGCAGAAACAAGTCTTCACTGATCAATAATCTTCCCCAATTACCACAATTTGTGTGAAAAATAAAAGTTCTAGGTGTTTTACTGCCTCTAGTGTTCATTTCACTGGGACAATGAAATCATTTTCACATTTATACAGAGAAAAAAAAAAAACAACAACCAACCAAGCGAACAAATAAATCACCAAAGACATGACTAAAGATCAACAGCCCTGGCCACATTTTCACAATGTGAAGAAATATCATTAATCTACCCACAACTTGGGCATTTATGACTTTCTTCCCAATTAGTCAGTACTAGAAATGTCCTAGTAAATACAAAAACATTAACAAAACAAAAACACATTAAATGATGGCATCATGTGACACGTAAGGTAAATGAATCAAAACAAACTTAAAGTATGTATTTAAAGGGTTAGTGCATCCAAAAAATTAAAATGATTGTATTAATGACTCACCATCATGTTGTTCCCAATCCGTAAAACCTTCGTTCATTTTTGGAAAACAAATTAAGATTTTTTTTTTTATGAAATCCGAGAGCTTTCTGACCCTCCCAATAGACAGCAATGCAACTACCACGGCCCAGAAAGGAAGTTAGGACATCATTGAAACAGTCTTTGTGACACCAGTGGTTCAACCGTAATTGTACAAAGCTACCAGGATACTTTCTGTGTGCAAAGAAAACAAATAAACAATATTAAACTATTTATTATCTTCCGTGTCAGTCATTGACTCGTGTTCACAAGAGTACCACATCAATCAAGGTTGAACCACTGATGTTACATGGACTATTTTAAAGATGTCCTTACTACCTTTCTGGGCCTTGAATGCGTCAGTTGCATTGCTGTCTATGCAGGGTCAGAAAGCTCTCGGCTTTTATAAAAAATAAAAAAAAATCTTAATTTGTGTTCTGAAGATGAACAAAGGTCTTATGGGTTTGGAACGACATGAGGGTGAGTAATTAATGACAGCATTTTAATTTTTTGGTGAACTGTCCCTTTAAGAACCTGACTGAGCACTATAGACAGGATCTGTGTCATTATGTCCATATAATATATTGTCCAATACAAACCCACAATGATATAATACAAAGAAGACAAAATGCTTTCTCATGCATTTTACCTGGATGGACAATATGTCAAACTAAAGACAAATATGATAACAATGAAAAGGAGCATATGTACATAGTAAAACAAATTTATGTACCAAACTGTTAAATGCAGTCTGTATTTTCGGTTCTTTTGTTTCTCTCTCTTTCAGTTTATGAAATGAGGGTGTGAATGAGGGTGTAACTGGATGATCTGCATTCATGTTGTTCTCTCACAGTGACAAACTGAAGTCAAGAAATGACAGTGTATTAATGACAGCAGGAATGTAGACAGTTGAACTACTCTGAATAATTAGTCATATGTACAGGGATTAAAGCACTTGTATGTCTATCACTGTGTGTGTCTCCGTTTTGTGGACAAACTTGTACCCAGAAGTGAGTTAAATCCAACAAATCCAACTTTTGGGGAAAAACAATGACATCCTCGTTTGTATTATTGACAATAAGGTCAATAAACTTTTCTCTTGTTTCTGTTGGGGTTAAGTTCTATAATTATTATTGGGGGGAATATAAGTACAGTCCCATTCAGATAGTAAACATGTAAGTGTGTGTGTGTGTGTGTGTGTGTGTGTGGTCCTGATATTCCCTATGGAGACCAAATGTCCCTGCAAGAATGGTACAACCAGTAAATGTTGTCCTTGTGGAGACATTTTTGGTCCCAATGAGGAAACAATCTTATAAAACATACAGAATTAAGCTTTTTGAAAATCTAAAAATGCCAGTAGTGTGTGAGGAGTAAGGTTAGGTGTAGGGTTAGAGTAAGGGGATAGAAAATACAGTTTGTACAGTATAAAAACCATTACATTATGAAATGTCCCCATAAAACACAGAAACCCAACGTGTGTGTGTGTGTGTGTGTGTGTGTGTGTGTGTGTGTGTGTGTGTGTGTGTATGTGTATGTGTGTGTGTGTGTGTGAGTGTGAGTGTACGCGTTTTTGTGACAAATCAGGACATAAATGTGTATAATGACACAGGTATGACACAGGTATTACAAGGTGAAGGTGACTTTTCAGGACATTGACCCATGTCCCCGCTTTTCAAAACGCTTATAAATCATACAGGGTGAGTTTTTTTTGGGGAAAGTAGAAATGCACAGTCTCCTGTGAGGACTAAGTTTAGGTGTAGGGTAGGTGTAGGGCAATAGCACATACAGTTTGTACAGTATAAAAAACATTACATTATGAAATGTCCCCATAAAACACAGAAACCCAACTGTGTGTGTGTGTGTGAGAGTGAGTGTGTGTGTGTGAGAGAGTGTGTGAGTGTGTGTGTGTGAGTGTGTGAGTGTGCGCAAGTGAAAAAGGGAGGTGCTATGATTGTTTCTCTCTACACACCTGCTCATCTGACCTGCTCATCTGATCTGACAACTTTTAGAAAGTTACTGCTCCCGTCAGTCCAGTCCAGTATGACATTCGGAGAGAGATTTTTCTGGATGTCTGGAGCCAAAAGACCAAAAAAAAAGAAAAAGAAGACAAAAAAAAGAAATCTCAACACAAGTAATTATTGTAAAAAAAAAAAAAATTGCCTTGTTTTCAATTCTCTCTCTTTAATGTATTTTAATTTCTTTGCAGCTCTTGACTGAGGATGCTGCTGGAAGGGTGCTGGTGTTCTTGTCCTCCTCTTACAGTGATGATAAACTGAATTCAAGCATGACTGCATTGAGACTCAATTAGAAGAGCAGGAATATATAACACATCATTCAGAGAAATGATTAACTTCAGGATCATGATCCAGAATACAGCGTTTACCCAGAGGAGTCGACAAAAGGAAGCTTCACTCCAGTATTCATGTAAGTTTTGTTTGTGTGTGTTTAAATGAGTGTTTGTTTCATTTTTTTGTTTTGCTTATTTTTGTGCTGGTCTGATGTTGGTCTGGTTTTGGTTTTGCTGATGGATCATGGTCTTTCTTCTGATTGACCAAGCAAGTCATCTGCCTAATTTCAGCCATAATTTACATTTATTATATACTCAGTGTTCAGTACATTTGGATGTTGAAAAACTGTGAGTGCATTTTGATTTGTCTGTGTGCACATAATAATAATAATAATAATAATAATAATAATAATAATAATAATAGTTGTTGTTGTTTTGTTCACTATCATTATGAGGCTTTTTTTATTAGGTGTGAAAAAATAATGCAGCTTTTTAAATTTTAAATCTAAAACAGATGTTATTTGTCTGACTGATATGACTGGTTAGTTGAATTCTCTGAATCATAACAAGTTGAACAAAAGATCAGCTCTGCATTTTGTTGTGCAGTTTATGACTCACTAACGTCCAGACATGACAGACAGAGCGCTGGAGTTATAACAACAGCAAAAAAACAAAAACAAACAAACAAAAAAAAAAATATATATATATAATTTACAACAATAATTAATGATAAAGATTCAGTACATTATCAATAACCAAGCCTTCAATAAGCCTTCAATAGTAAGTATTTGCTGAAAAGCATGTAAACATCAAATTCTCTTTCAGGAGTCTTACATGTATAGTAACTTTGGGAAAGAAGAACTATAATATACTATAATAGTATAATCTATTATAATAGAACTATAATAGTGAGCCGATATCACGTGTTTGCTGGTGACGTCACTTTCTTGAACGTCATCGAGGTGCGCATGGCAAATTTATACGGAAGTGTTTCAGTACTTTTTGTTTGAAAAAGTGCTATTTTACCTTTATATCAGACATATTTATAAGTTATATAATTGAATATATCATATATGAATAATAAATTGGCATCATGATCTTCAGGTATGTTTGATGGATTCAGAATGAAACGATGTTTTGACAAAGACGAGTCGTAGCTTCTTAGTAATGTATCTGTGTTTGGCCTGGTTTGTTTAGATCTTCAACTGCTTTATTTAAAACAAGCATTAACAGGAAAGTCATTAATACATCAATCAGCGTAATTAATATCTATAGGGGATATCAAATAACTGTATTTATGTATTAACATTTTTATTTGAAATTAGTGTTAGCATTTGTATTGACAGCTGTTTGTACTTCATTGCCTGCAGTTTGTTTTAGTCGATCATTAGATTTTCCTTTAGTCTCGCAGTGCATTGAAGATAAAGTTATGAGTGAAGATGCCTGCTTTACTGAACTGTAACATATTTAGAGATGAGTTTAGTATGTCCAGGAAGATGATGATGAAGATGATGCCACTTCCTATATTATATTAAGGGGCATAAATCAAAACATATGCTAATTTATTTTTGCCCCAGTTCTGAGGGGAGAATCACCCCGAGTGCCTCAATATAACGTCACACTTCAAATAAAAACAATATTACTATTTTACACTCTTTCTAGATCTAAATTATCCCTCATATAAAATAGCATACTCTTAATATCCAAACATAAATAAATCCACTGATCATTACTATCCAGTGACAAAGATAAGGGAGTAATTATCTGACATGAGTGCTGCTAGTGTAATGCTCTGCTGGTTGAGATTAAGAAATGTGTTTTCTGTTTCTGCAGTTGTTGCTTCATCTGTGTATTTGCAGTGCTGGTGAATAAAGGTGAGCAAGAAGCAAACTATGTTTGAAAGATTAATTCATGGTGCATGTATAAACTATATTTACAGTTTGTATCAATTCAGTGTCTCTGCAGGACACAGTAGAGGGCTTTATTGGAGGTTCTGTTGTCGTGCCGTGTTCTTCAGCTCAACATGATCATGAACTTCAAGACATTGAAGTGTTTTGGAGACACAATGGCAGCAAGAATGTGTTTGATATAATCAAGGGTAAAGATTCAGTAGAGGGACAAGACCCATGGTACAAGAACAGAGCTGAAACTTTCCCTGATGAGTATGAGAGCAGAAACTTCTCACTTAAACTCATCAATCTTCAACACACTGATGCAGGAAAATACATCTGCTACATCACACCCTCAGATGAACTTCAGACTGTGGAGCTGATCATCAAAGGTGTGTGAAACAGGTTGATTAATGAATGATGTTTTTGATTACATTTAATAAAAGAAAATCTGAAAAAGTTTTTGAACAGATATGTTCCAGTCTGAAAGCTGCTGTATATAAATGTTAGACAGATCTGTTGCGTTTATCATAATGTAGTAATGTTGTTTGTTCTTTGCTGTTCTGTTGCAGAATCACCAACAAAAAAAGGAAATGAAACCATCGATCAAGAAATACCAAACCAAGCAGAAACGGTACCAAATGTGGTGACATCGCTTTTGGTTATCATTGTAGTGACTGTATTAGTATTTTAGTATTATTATTAATAGTTATTATTGTCTGTTTCATCATATTTTACTTGAGAAAAAAAAAGAATACAAGCTCATTTATTCTCATCAGCCATGACTGAAGTACAAACTACAGTGACATAAACAGGTCTAAAAGTTTCTCTTTACACTTTCTCTGACAGTTATGAAAGTTACATTCATTCGAATCGTTACATCTTTCATTGGTTCCTTCTGGTGTACGAACCAGCACTGTGTACAAGACAGTGTTTTGTTCTTTTATTTTATTGCCACATGCACTGCTTTGTTTTTATTGTATAACAGAATAAGATCTTGAAAACTGAGATCTTGAAACTTTTTTTTTATAGTTCAGTGATGACTGAATCGATCAGTATGTTACTGCCTTAACATTTCTATACAACAAGTGCTCTTTCTGGTTGTGTTTGCCAGAATGTATTTTGTATTCTTTCTGTATTATATTATATTTGTTAAATTGTTGCTGCACATCATGTAAAGTGTGCAGAAGATAAAACAGATAAGCACGTTACTCAGGGTTGAGATGCTGACTGATGTCTGAAGAGCTCAATATGATGTATTTATTCACAACCTTGAACAAATTTGCTTCATATGCACTATTCCAGTTTGATAAGGTTCTGGCTACAAGTTATTATATGCCTTTTCATGTAAATGCATGAGATTCATGAGAGTGTGAAAAGATACTTTTGCCTTTAGATCTCTACTGCAGTATTCTCAGGAATATTCAAAGCTGAAGAAACTTGTGATTCATTGTATGTGGATGATCTCTGTATTCAAGACTCAATAAATTGTGCAGATGAAATAATGCATTGTTTGTGTTCACATTTTCATATTTCTAAAATATATCAATTCTTGTAGAGCATATCAGATTTATTTGATGTAATCATACATAAAATGCACATTTGGATGAGATTCTTAATCAAATGTCTCAAAAACTACTTACAGATGCTAAATGTGAATTTTCAGCAGATGAAGTACTTTTGAGTCAAAGTATAAATCTTAATGCTTTAAACTAAAGTTTTGAATTTGCTGTTTTTGCTACTTTTTTATAAGTCCATGTATTTTCTCATTTGATCTATATGCTACAAACTAGTGGCATTGCTGAAGCCATTGATCATTTTAAACAAAACACATTTCCAGGAGTAGATTAACAGTTTATCTTTGTAATTTTACAGATTTTAGGCTAAATAATCTTTCCCTTTTGCAAGTTTTCATACAAAGCATTATGAAAGCTCTCTTCTCCTACTCATACTAAAGGTGTCATTGTGTTGCTCCAAAACCCATTTTGTCTTCTTAATCACAATTACAAGTCTCAGTTTTTAGCATCTTAAGTATGTACAATACGCTATATGCCAGTCCATTTTTGTTGGGTAGGTGTATTTCATATATTGGATGTTTTGGGTTACTCCAGGGGTGTCCAATCCTGTTCCTGGAGGGCCACTGTACAGCAAAGTGTAGCACCAACCCAATTTAAACAAACCTGAACCAACTAATCAAGATCTTCCTTGGCATAAACCTAAAGGCAGGTGTGTTGAGGCAAGTTGGAGCTGAACTCTGCAGGACACCGGCCCTCCAGGACCGTGTTTGGACACCTCTGGATTACTCAGCAAAAGCTCTCCTCATTTCATGCATTGGATTTTGTAGAGACAAATTGAGCAAAACTCCCTATTAAAGGCCAGGGCATTTAAAGAGGTCATCCTCCAGGAGTTAAACAGGACAGATGTGACAAATGGTCATGAACTTGTACATAGTGTCAATAAGGGTCAGAGCAGTATACTTAAAATTATGGTGGACATACTAGAATTTTGCGTTTGTTTACTTGTTTATTTACTTATTTTACATATGTTAATGACATATTATTTTCTAAGTTTTTATTAAATATATTAAGAAATGTTAATTTAGCCATCTTTACATTAAACATATTAGTGACCTTTAAGAAAAACAATATTTTGTATTTGTTCAGAAGGGGCTATGCCGAGTACTGTATACCACATGGAATTGATATTAAAGATATAGATTGTACCGGTACTTCAAATTCATAAGATCATAGAGATCACTACCTCGTCTTGTGTTCACTGTGTGTATGAGATTAGCCATATCATCATTGACTTAGTAGATCTGTTATTCCAACCACTGAAGACAGAAACTTGTTTGATTTCTCTGAACTGCTTTGCCTATCTATAAATACAGATGAACTCGATGTAGCAACTATCAATATGGGCACTATTTTCTTTAGCATTCACTGTTATTCCCATCAGGTTAAAAAAAAGGTTAGAAAGATACATCCTGCATCAAGGTACAAGTCATACTCATACTCTCAAGAGAACAACTCATAACCTTGAGCTTATGACTTTGAGTTGCTGCCGTGTGTGAATGTATTTAGTTGAACTTAGATATAATTTTCTGTTTGTTAATATTAAAACTGCTTATCATTTACCAAGTCTGATTCTTTAATTTCCTATAAGACATCCTTCAATTACGTCAGTGTACACTAGGCTCTGGAGTTTCTTGATGGCTCAGTCCCATCTGTATCTCAGCAGCAACATTTGGTAGGGAAATGGCTGTTGGATCTTTTGACTCGTGGCAGTGTTTATATCTCCAGTGTCCTGGAGCCGAGTGTCACGCCTTAGTGATAAAACTTCAAACATAAGCTGACACGCAAACTAAACACGTATCTATGTATTTGAGAACCAGTCTGATCACTTTAGTGTAATTATGTCCATATAATACAGAAACCCAATACAATTATATAATACAAACAATACAAAATGCTCTGCTTTTGAATTCCAGGTATTTGTTGGATGAATAATATGTCAAACTAAAGACAAATTAACATGATAACAATGAAAAGGAATAGATATACAACAAATGTGTACCAAAAAGATTGATTCAACCAAGGAAACACACAAAGCACAGCTATATGCCAATATGACTATAAACCAACCTGAATGAAATTTGAATGGCAAATGTATGAGCAGGTTGTATGTTTGACCCTTTTGTTTCTCTCTTTCGGTTTCTTTGCAAGTCAAACTGAGACGTCACTGGAAGATCTGCATTCTTGTTGTGATCCAGAAGTGAAGATAAAGGCAAACCATAAGAGTGTATTAAAGACACAATGACAGCAGGATTGTTCAGAAAACTACACTGTTTGAATATGTGCAGAAATAACAAATCATACACAAAGTAATGAAGAGAAAATATTCTTAAAATGATATCATAATGCTGTTTTAAAAAAGTGCCTTAACTACAAAGTAAATTAAATCATATTAGATATAATGTAGTAAACTCATACAGAACTGAAGCTGTGTGAGCCTGGTGTTGTTGTTTTGGCTCAAATACTTCAGTATTAAGTTATCTGATTTCCTCATTACAAATCCTTGCAAGATCAAAACATACAGATAGCTTCATTTTACTTCACTTTAACAACACGTTTTAACGTTAGTGCACTAAAACAGACAGTAATTCGGAACTATCATGAATGACCTAAGCAGATTTTTTGTTTTTAATTCAGTATGCAGAAATTATATTTTAAATGCAGTTATATTATATAGTGCTCATAGTATGCCTCTTATTATTTCTCTTTCAGTTTTCTGAAATCGTTTTGTTGAAGTGTCTCAGTGGAAGCAGCTCTTGACAGACTGTAAAGCTTCTTTCTTCTTCAGTCAAAGGAGGTTACAGAACAGTCAGAGCATTGTAGTTCAAATATAAATGAACAATGTTTTTAAATGTATTTCACTTTTACTTAGAAAATAAAAAACAAGACGATTTATTCATGACATCAGGGTTTTTTTATAAACCGGAACTTACTTCCGCCACTTGGGGCGCCACTTACCCCCCCCCCCCTTCAAAAGCTTATTAACTATATTCAAAGCAATATATAACACGTGTGAATGAACTGTGTAGGTATACTGCAGGTTACAGTAAAAGCAGACATACTGCATGCTGCTTTTTAAGTGTATTCATCAATAAGTGATTGATCAGATGGAAGGCTGAAGTTCACCAGCAATGTTCCAGTCTAAATGCTGCTGTATATAAATTATCAACTATCACTGGACAATAATGCTGTTTTTATCTTTACTTTTTTTGTTGCAGAATCAACAGGAGCAGACAGTGTGGGGATATCATGGCCTTTCTTCTGGGTTTGCATTGTAATAGCTGTATCATTATCAGTGTTTATGGCCGGTTTGATGATATATCTCTTTAAAAAAAACAAATCGTCAAGCTGCGTAATTCTTATCTGTCATGACTGAAAGAAACAGGACAATGCCATAAATTACTGTAGCTACATAAACAGGTCTAAAATGATATACTTACTTTTTACTTTTTCTAACTGTTCTGACTATTTTTTACATTTAGATGCATTTTTAAAGCTTTGACACTGTTTTGTGCTGTTATATTCTTGCCATATGCACTGAAATATTTTACAGAATGTATAACAGAATGAGATTTTGGAGAACTGAAAATGAACTTTTTTTCTTTGCTAAATGACAAATGAGTTTGTCAGTATGTTGCTGCCCGGACAATTCTATACCACAAGTGTTTGTTCTTCATTTTGTTTACCATTTTTAAATATATTTTGTATTTTTGATTGAATTTTATATTTCTGAAGAACTACCATTTGATTCATTAAAGGGATAGTTCCCCCAAAAATGAAAATAATCTGCAATAATCCAATCTAATTGGGTTAGAACTACAAATTACGTATAATATGTCTGTCTGACAACAGTGTTAGAGCTTCATGATAATGTAAAAAGTGGCCAGTGTCTATATAGTAGAATCCTCTTCAGTTTTCTCAAGTACATTCAGGTCTTTCACTGTATGTGGATGATCTTTATGTCCAAGACCAAATAAACTGTGTACATGAAATAGTGCAAATTATCATTTGCATGTTTTGTCATAAACTACTTCAGAAAGCCAACAAAAATCCCATTAGGCCTACTTTTCATGTCTCCCACAAAAGTATTTTTTTACTGACAACAGCACACCGACTTTTTCCTTGGGTGCTGAACATAGTACTATTTTGGCACACAACTTGATATCTGATTAAGAAGGGGACTGATATGGCTTTTGTCAGCAATCAAGTGAAAAGAGCTCACCTGGTGGGTGAAAAATGATCAGAATGTCCTACAGACGTGGTGTTGAGCTCTTTACATCCACTCAGGCTCTTTGAGGGCCCTATGAGGCTCTTGAGGACTCATGGGTGTTCTAGTAATTCTGTAGAGAACTGGAGCTCGACACTTCTCACTTGTGGCAGCATTTATAACTCCAGATTCCTGGTGCCACAGCAACCCCACACTGCTTGTAAAAAAATTAAAATAAATAAAACATCAAACAATGACATCAGGTGATACACCTTTGCAGACTAGCACAGAGAAAACTGAACATATCTATGTATTTAAGAACCAGTCTGATCACTATGGCTACATTCACACTGTCAGTTTTTGGGATTGACAACCGCATTTTCTTTACAGGTGTGAGTTCGGTTACAGAATGCAGTTGTCACACCCATAAATAACCGAACTGTGTGTGAACTTAACCGTATTAAGGACTCAAATACAGGACTGACAACCGTATTCTGCTGCTGTGTGAACGTGGCCTATGAGAACGGGCTTCGGTGTCATTATGTCCATTTAAAGTAGTATAATTCACCCCAATTTCAGAAATATTACACGAGATATAGTAAAATAAAACATATATTGATCATTTTGGGCCACCACAATGAACAGGTATGTTTGATGAATTCTGAATGAAATGCTGCTTGCGTCGTACAGTACTTCCCAGTGAAGGTTTGATGTAGTTTGTTGCTTGTATATGTGTTTGACCTGCTGTGTTTTGGTTGCAAAATGCTTTTTTTAAACTAGAGTAGAGAAATCTTGTGTTTTTAATACATTACACATTAATTAGTTTATGAATGCTTGTCAGGTTTATATACAGGGTTGATCTGCTATAACAATTATTTTGATTTTGCCATTAGCAATTAGCGTTAATATTCTCTATTACTGTCATACTGGTACATGTCCAGTTAGTTTTCGTTAAGAGTAGTTTGATTTGCCTAGTCTTATGGTGGATTTAAGGTTTTACCAGTAGGGTAAGATGGGCAAAGACACTCCTCTTAATAACAATTACTGCCAAATTGAAGCATATTTAAAGAAGAGTTTAACATGTACAGGATGATGCAACATCCAATATATATATTATTCAGATAAATAAATATATCTAATATATATATATATATATATATATATATATATATGAAATCTATTTATTGACTTATAAATTAATACATTTTGCCAATTTAGTTTAATTTAGGGATCAAATAAATTTCTGATCTTGCCACTTGTAATTATGATTTTGTGGTGGTGTTCATGTGCGTTCAACTTGAAAACACAACCTTTCAAACATTAATTTAACACATCAATATATTCCAGCCCTAAGTCACTGCATCAAATATGCCTACTTCCCTACTATATAGTATCCAAAAGGCAGTATGCCAAACATGAATTCACAGTAGTCATAAAACAGTAAGCAAAAAATACCAAGATGACCCACTTCTGCTGAGACAGAAAGATTTCTGACACATTACTAATACACGAGGACACGAGAGAGGGGTTGTGAAAGTCTGGGAAGCAATGCAAACTACTTACAATAGCGAAATAAAAAACAAACAAACAATAAAGTCAGGAAACCATTTCTCAGAAATCACTACGATTCTCTGACTTCTCTGAACCTCCTTCATCTGTTTGACTGTAGAAGAGAGAAGCTTCACAAGGTCTGTCAAGAGATGCTTCAACAAAACTGTTTTAGCAAACTAAAAAGGAAATGATAAGAGATTGAAATTCATAAACTATAATTGCCCTGTACTGTATGTTAATGTTTTTGAAATTTCAAATAAAGGAACAGCTGGAACTAAATCCTCTGCTGCCCTCTGAAGTTCATTTCAGAAATAAGTTACAACCCATCTTGCATGTATTCATGACACGTTGCACGTTGTTCCGTTAGAGAGAAGCTGTTTGAGACCTAAATATCCTTTCACAATGTTATTAAATGTCATTTCATTTGTCCTTTGAAATCATGATTTTTTAAAAATAAACTGGAACTTCCGGTGTGAGCCACATGGTGTCGCTGTTTTCTTTCTCCACTCACCAAGAACAAGTACAGAAAAGTCAGGACAGGCTGATAAACCTGTAGGATCAGAACGAGTCAGACAAATTAAGATTTGATCAGAACATCGAAACATGAGGCGCCAAAATTCCACAGAGGCCCAAGAAAACAGGACAACGTCGTAAATCAGATCCCTAGTGCCAGCCCGTCTGAAGCAAGCCTCTTTCACAGAACAGCTTACGACATTGACACAAAGAACACTTATTGATAATTCCAACTCAGGAAGGAGATTGTCAAATTTGGGGCAAGTAATTAAGATTGATGGTCGAAGACACAGCACATCATGACCTTCACATGAGGGAAATCATTAGTAGAGACTTCGTTGGGTGGGTTCCCCCACCGTGAGTCCCCCCACCCAAGACACAGACCAGACTGAAATTCCTTTGTTCACAGAACACATTCTCACATCCACAGAATGGCAAAGAGACTGCCTTTTCCATATGCACCTAAAATCATCTTAAAAGGACTTATGAGCAACTAATGATTTCTCTGCATAACTCCATATTATGTATGTAACCCACACATTTGATCATGTCCTAATCACTTATTGTGTATGTCTTTTTAATAACTATTGAATAGCTTAAGGGTTTATATTCATGTTTGGTATGTATATGTGTGACAAATCTAGCTTGAAACGCTTCTTTCAATTAATTCTTTGTCAAATGTATCATAGTCTCGTCGTTCAAAATCGCATACTTCCCTACTATATAGTAGGCAAAAAGCAGTAGGCGAGCAAATAAGTATGTTTGAATCATAAGTATTCATAAAAGTGTTGGCGAGAATTAGTAGGCGAGTGCACTAATTCTCGCGAGATTCGGACGTACGTATACTTATGTTGTGTCCTTATTTGCCTATACTTACCTACTATATAGTAGGGAAAAAGAGTACGTGAAGAAAGAAGTATGTTCGAAAACTTAAGTATTCATAAAAGAGTAGGCGAGAAATGACCGGATGTCCTACTGCTTCAGCCCAGATTCTGAAGTGTTCATCCGATGGACACTTTTCAATCCCAGGAGGCAACGGGAGAGGATACGTCATCACCTAAAGGGCGGAGAACAGCGACGAGGGTGTTTACAAATGTGAGTATTACAAACCAAAAACATGGTTCCTTGTGTTAAAATCACGTTTGTTGAGCTACTGTAGAGCCAACTGCTGATTTGCTTAAGGTGTAAATGCTAAACAGTACAGTTTATTTGTGATTTTGCGGTAAAAACACGTTTTATTATGTAAAGTGAACAGGGGACCTCCCGTAGGGCACACGTACGTCACCAGAGTGGATTTACATAACGATTACTAAGTGTCTATTTTTGATTTGTGACAGGAAAATGTTCTAAAATAATTGCATATGAGCACATCTTATAGACATGAACAGACATATGAGTGAGTGATGTATTTGTGTTATTATGTAGAATTCACTGGAGTCAACACTGCTTTACATGAATGTAAGTAATGTAAATGTAAATATAAACACATCTACATGAAGTTACTAAACGTAAATTATCTCTTTTATTTATCTATTAGTCTGTTGATAAACTGGGGAGCTTGTGTGCTGGATAAAAAGTGAGTTAACACATCAGCAACTACCTGAACATGTAAATATAGTATTGAGCAGATATATCACAGAGGTGACTGACTCTTGTCTGATGTTACACCTCAACATGTAAATATAGTATTGAGCAGATAAATCACAGAGGTGACTGACTCTTGTCTGATGTTACAGGGACAGATGAGACACATGTGTGTTATCCGGTGAAGAGTGACTGATGGAGGAATGCTGCCTCAAAGGCTCTCAGTGTGTATACTACTAAAATTAATTAAACATCTTTTAAATCTAAAGTTGTAGTTTATTTTAATTTTTGTAATTTCAAACAGAGCTATTACAGCACTTTTCTGATTCTTGATTCCTGTGCCTCTGCTGCAGATCTTCTGTGGTGGAGCAGGACCTGCAAGGTGATGGAAGCGTTTGTGAGAAAAAATAAATCATTTTGTTACTTCTAATACAGAAATCAAATGACATTGTGTTGTTAAAATGACTGCTTTTGTATTATGTTTGTGCATCTTTGTAGGATCTGAAATGTCTGCAGACTGGTGAGGATGGAGAAGTCCACAGCAGCATCCTGGAAATGGTCCAGTGCCATGGATGAGATGCTGCATCACTCCACCTGCCCTTACTGTCTCATCTGGACCGGATGCTGCTGTGGTCTCTTCATCCTCAGTGACCCCAGAACCAGCGAGAACATCTAGAGAAAGGCCAAAAGACATTGAGGATGTGATTTTGGTCAAGTTTGTCCTGCTGGTTTCTGTTCATACAATATCAGTCAATGAAACCCGAGTTTCAGAAGCTTCAAAGTTTCAAGTTTTACTCTGTTTAAATGTTTTACAGAGAGTCGTGCTCATGGAGAGCAGACAAATGTTTGGAGCAGACACAGTGAAAGCCAGATTGTCCCGCACATGTTCTCCCACTCTTGCTTCAAGATTGTGTGGTTCGTGGTCTTCCTCATCCTCTCTGTGCACTCAGACAAGGACAGCCTCGATGTCCCTTTCCCATCCATGATCAGATTCAGTCTGACTGCATCAGTGAGGGACGTGATGGACGGCAGAGACAGGTGAAGGTGGACACTGTGGTCAGATGCAGAACTGGCACAGCTGTGTTGAGATGGCAGTAGGATGTGGGTTCACCGCCTGTAAATACATAATTGTAAGAACAATAAGTTTGAATAAAGCTTTGTTTTATGTGTTGTTGACTTGTATGTGTATGTGTTTATTGTGATTGTTACTTTTATTCATTCTTTTACTCATTTATTCGTTTCCTGTTGTTGTCACTAAATAAAATATAATTATTTCATTAACTTATGCATTAATTCATTGCTTGAATGAAAATTGAGATGTATTCACTTTGGCTGCATTTGTCTAGTGTATATTCATGCATACCTATGGCATATTATAAAAAAATAATTTTGCTTGTTTTGCATTCTGGGGTAATCATCTTTTTAAAGTAGTAATACTTACATTTTTCCAGTATAAAATAAACAATCTTCTCCAAAGGAGAGATCTTCGAGCAGCTGCACTACATCTCCTTTACACTGCAAAGGCTGAGGAAAACAGTACTAGGGTTGTAACTTATAATATAACAACTTATAATTGCATACAAGATCAGGGGAAGATGGTTGTATCTTTTACAATAAACAATCATAATGAAAAAAAAAGGAAAACATAAATATAATGGGTTTGCGTGCATCAAAGTATGAGATTACATACACAGAAAAAAAGCACAATGACAAGGTTAAATATCTTTGAATAATCATAATATCCATATGATCATAATGCATGTTGTTGTTTTTGTTATTTATAAGCCTGCGGGATGAAACGAGACTTAAATTCAACAAGAAACAACATATTTACAGACTTAAACCTGAATTAAACCTGTTGCTTGTATCTTAAGTTGTTGCACTTGTTATAACGTCATATGTCACATGATAACGTCAACGTGGCGGATCTCATTCTTACTCAACGAGATTTGGCTGTAGAGTACGTACTCTTTTAGCACTCGTTAAGTTCCTTGGCCAATGAAAGCTGCCAAGAAAAGTGATGATCATGAATGACATGCAGAGGGCAGCAGAGGAGCTATGCTACAAACAAAAAAGCTTTTTACCAGAAAATGTTCAAAAATATCAAGCTAGCTGGTTACAGAAGCTGTATGATCTGTAATAAAAAGAAGTGGCATAAATCTATAGTTTTATATATACATACAATATTCATTAAACACATGCAAAATAAATAAATAAATAAAAGTGCAATGAAAGTACGTTTAGATTTACAGACTGTAATGTGACTGTTCATTTTGTTTTCTTTTCACTTTTTATTTTCCATAGCACCATTGCTATATAAAAGTTTTGCACGGTTACGAGAAAGGGCCACCTCAAAATGTACTCTCTCTCTATTGCTCACATGTCAGTACACCTCAGCATGCCATAGGTTGCAGACCCCTAGCCTAGATTCACATGAGCCCGCTTTGACAGTTGCAGTCTAACTGTTGACAATAGAAGCTTAAGTGTCAAGTGTTACAACACAGCTGACAAATGCTGTGATATTGAATGTGTTGATCTAGATATAGATCTTCATGTCAGGAAGCACTCAGTTCAAAGTTAAACCTCTAGTCTAGACAAAGGTAAGCAACCCTTTTTGTCATTGGTTGTCAAATGCAGTAGAACATATTTATGTTTTTTGTTTTTGTTTTAGTGCTTCAGTTGATTTTAATCACACTGTGTAGCCTGCAACTTTATTTGCGGAGAGATGAAAAAGATTAAAACATTAATAAAAAACAAACAAATTATTTATGCATTTAAAATTTTGTGGTGTAAATGCATTTATGGCATTTCAGCTTCATCAAACAGACTGTGTAAATACATCTAATGCCACATCAGATGCAGCTTCCTATGCAGTGGAAAGATAGAGTTTGTTGATACTGATTTCATTTGAATGGTAACAACTCTACAGTTTATTGAATGAACTGAAACAATGTTGGAATTTGATGTTAAAGATGACAAATTTAATAAATGACCATTTATAAACATAGTGGGAAATGACATCTGTTTTTATATACAGCAACTCATTTTCAGTTAATTGGTATTTCTAGCTCTTTCCAGTCACAGAGCACTTTATTTTGAGAGTTGTTGAAGTGAGAGAACATCTGTAACTTAGTCCAGATTGGGGGAGTTGTAATGTTTAATAATTTATTGTATTATGTAAATAATAGTTTGCGTTGATAAAGTATAGATATGCTGTCAATTATAGTTCTTAGAAGGGAAATCGGAATCAGCAAAAATCGGTATAGGCAGGTCACACTGACAGAAAAATCGGAAATCTGAATTGGCCAAGAAAATTGGTAATCGGTGCATCTCCAATTATAAGGATGGAAGTGTTTACACCTGGAAAAGACTGACATCTAATAAGCAGAGAGGAGTTCCCTCAAAAAGAACACAGCACACTGAACGTTCAGTCTCCTTTAATTTGACTAGTAGTAATGATGATTACCTTTCAGACAGTAGAGCTGATTCAAGTAGTTTTTTTACTGTTACAGCCAAAACCAACAATGGACAATTCAAAAACAAGAGGAAGACAAGAAGAGGGAGAAAGAAGACAGCTAAACAATCAGCGGCGTCCAAGCACTTGCAGTTTTACCAAATGAACACTTTAGTAAATCTTTCAAGTTTCCCTTTTAACGGGTGAAGCCATATAAGTTTTGTTCAAAGGCATCTTGTTTGCTCCTACACAACAACAGACAACATAATTCAAAACTAAAATAGACTTATTTCATTGTCATTGAAATTTACAGTTAAGAGCATGGTAGGGATGAACAACATATACAATACTGGTATTGTGTCAGGAGGATATCAGGAATGTTCAAGGAACCCCTATACATTCTGTCTTTTTGCATCCAAAACAGAATTCAATCATCAACACATATGTTAAAAAGGTTAACTATGATGAAGAATTACTTTTTAAGAAAGAAGTAAAGCATTGTAAAAAAAAAAAATAACAAAAAAGAACAAGGTGCATTGACTTCTTTAGCAAATAACTTGGTCATCAAGCCAGCAGATAAAGGTGGAGCTGTAGTAATATAGAGCAGAAATTTGAATACAGAAGAGGCCTATCGGCAACTTAAGAATGAGGATTTGTGTCAACCTTTAAGGAATGATCCAACAGAGACAATGAAAGAAGAATTGTTATCTTTATTAAAGTTTCAGTAGGACATCTTGGAAAATGCTAACTTTAACCTGATAGCACTGAAAGCGTACGTCCGGCAAATCGCCGTCCAAAGCCACGCCTCCTGAACGCATGAACGTGCACAGACCAGACGACCAGAGACAACATTACTACATTACATCATGTGTCACCAGTGACAAATATTATAGTACAGTTAGTAGTAGTCATTGCACCTGATGCAACTGAGAGATGAACTGGATTACAGATAATGAAGCGTGAATGATGCATCACAGCACCACAGAGACCCGAAGAAAAACTGGGATTAAAGTCCAAAACCTGACTTGAAATAACCTAACAAATCAATCGGGGCTAAAGCGGTTCCATAAACGACAAATTAAGTTCACACAATCTCACTAATTTGTGCACGCTTATTCTTAAGCAGCCTTTATCCAGCAAGCAATAGCTGTCATTTCACCGTCTCGGTTAACTATAGACCCGATATAGTCCGGCTATGTGTAACACACTTCTAGCCCAAATAACCTTGAATTTGGTTACATGTCGTTTTTTGGCTAAATGACTTGTGAGATGTTTGATATTCCATCATGTAAGCGGAGTCAACAGTGTTTGCAAGGTGTTTGGTTTCACATGTTCTATGCATAGCCTGTACGTATAGCCTCAGTTTAGCTCGTAGTGAGAGCGTCTATTTGGACACATTTTGCGTCCATGGGATAATCTCCAAAATGGCACTACGCTGACACAGAAGAGACGTTACAGCGCCTAATTGTTGAATAATGTCATTATTTTTGTTTTATTTCCATACAAAAAGTATTCTCGTCGCTTTATAACATTACGATTGAACCACTGATGACAGATGGAGTATCCTGGCGATGCTTTTCATACTTTTCTGGACCTTGACAGTGGTATTTACTTGGCAGTCAATGGGACAGTCACAAGCCTCCCGGTTTTCATCCAAAATATCTTAAATTGTGTTCTGAAGACTAACGAAGCTTTTACGGGTTTGGAACGATATGGGGGTAAGTGAAAAACAACAAAATTTTAATTTTGGGGTGGAGTATCCCTTTAAGTGTATTAAATTTATAATATTATATTTTGTCATTAATTCTTTTGTATTTTTAAGTTGTTAAAAATGATATTTTTCTTAAAAGCTAAAGCTAAATAAAGCCATTTAATTTGTTTGGATGGATTGCCATTTTGTTGTCTATTAGATGTATATATGTAGGCATTCATTAGCGGTCTATTTGATGACTAGTCTATACTTGGGCTATGATTAGACGTCTATTAAATTTTCACTGACAGCCCAAATTTAGCCTTGTTTTTGCCTAGACGTCTGGGCTGTGTTTGGACAGCTATTAGACATCTATTAAACTGAAAATTGCTTGCTGGGTATATGCATGGATCAAGTTCATATGTATATGCGAGTGTTTATAGGTGTATATGCATGGATCAAGTTTATATGTATGTGCGAGTGTTGTTGTGGTTGTATATGTATGGATCAAGTTTATATGTTTGTGCGAGTGTTTATAGGTGTATATGCATGATCAAGTTTATATGTATATGCGAGTATGTATAGGTGTGTCTGCATGCAGCGAGTTTATATGTATGTGCGTGTGTTGTTGTGGGTGTATATGCACGGATCGAGTTTATATGTATAAGCGAGTGTCTAGGTGTGCATGTGTCAAGTTTATATGTATACGCAAATTATTCACAAGTGTATATGCATTCATTACTAACATAAGATGTATTGGTATGGATTTCATATTAGTGTGCACGTGTATTTCATATATTTTGAACATCCAATAGTATACATGTATATGTGAGTAATTTGCACCTGTGTATATGCACGTGTTTTATGTATGTATTGATAAGTGAAGTTTGATTTAAATCCTACGTGGCGCCTCATAAACAACAATAACAATATAACCTTTTGTACTATAGCTTGTTCTATATTGCTATACTTGGAATGAATTTAAGGCCTCATAAGACATAAAGACGTATCTAAAAAGGTTTATATAAGTCTGAAAAAGTTAAGTCATATAATATACAATATAAGTATGAGATCAGTCATAGTTTATGACATTGGTGGTTTTAGTGCAGCATAGGTGCTGTTGACTTGGTTGTGCTGATTATTTTTATGCAGTTTGGTAAAGTCCACTTCAGCGTACTGAAAGAGAAATGATGAAAACAGCATTAACATTTCAGCTGCAGTTGTTCTTGAACCAAATTAAATTTTATAATCTAAACAATAAGCTGTAGTTTGTTGCAAAAATACTCAAAAATTATCAAGACAGACATACATTTTGGTTATGATGGTGGTTTCACATTTTACCTGTAATTGCTCCTGATGCTGTTCGATAACTTGTGTCTGCTGTAGATCAGTGTTGAGTTGCAGTAAAGGTTCTGCAGACCTTCTGATTCCAACAACAAAAACTTTTAATAGTCCTAAAAATAAAAACATTAGATTTTTACTAAGGGTTGTGTTATTCTTTCTTAAAATATCTTAAGTCATATAAATACCAAATTAATTGTTGAATAGTCAAAATGAACAATCCTAAATAAATACATTTTACTAAAATTCCACCTGCCATAATGGAGAAAAGCATTATGTTTATCTTTTGACAAATGACATATTTATATTTATTTATTTTAACTAAAGAAGAACTCACCAATCAGCACAATGACCAGAAGCCCATTCATCAGACCAGATATGATGATGATAATCTGCCATTGTGTTTGATTCTGATCAATACAATTCACCACAGTTCTATTCTGCTCAATACACTCCACCGCTGTATGATTGTGATGCTGTATCATTGTGATTGTTAGTTGAGTTGGTTCTGTAATCAAAGTGTTCATAGTCACAGCATCAACCGTCAGTCTCCACTGCAGTACAATATGTCTTGATCACTGAAGCAGCAAATTAACTCACCATTGAAGTATATTCTGGTGCTGTTGCTGAGTTTTGGAGGTGAATCTGTGTTCATACAGTAATAAATGCCTAATTCATGAAAAGTCACATTATTTATAACCAGACGATGTTTAAACTGCACTGAATATTTGTTTCTGAATGTTTTATTATGGTAAAAAGGTGATGTTGTGGTTGATAATGATCGTAGAATCACTGTTGGAGGATCTGGTGTTTTCAGTAAAATCCAATAAACCTCATTTTCATCAAGATCACAGTTTATGATCACATTTGATCCCAAATCAGTTAGTAGATCTGCTACAGCAGCTTGACAACAGATTAATAAATCTATAAAATAAAATAAAAAATATATATATATATAATTAAGCCTAAAACAATCATGAAGCCATAAAACAACATGAAGTTTCTAAACTACATGTAAATATATTCAAAATGTAATAAACTCACAGAGGTGAAGCTGAATGATCTTCATGATGTTGTCACGATAAAAACACTTCAATATGAGATCTGCTTTCCTCCCACAACAAATCTTGAAGATAAAGTCACTGCAGCTCTGAAGCAAAGACAGGAAGCAAAAAAAAAAAAAAAAAAAAAAAAAAAAACCTTTCCACATCAAGCAGAGGTTAACTATATTTACTGTGACTGTCCACATTCTACACCTACCACCACCATCACTAAATTAATCAAAAAATCATGAATGTGACATGCATGTGTTTCTTTAAAATGAGAGTCAGCGAAACAGACTGAAGCACCTCGTATTAGATCTGAAGCTGCTAACAAACAACTTCATGGTTGATTTTGTGATTTGACTCAAGAGGCCTGTCTCAGGACGTCAGTTGAACAAACTCACGGTTACAAAATTGTGTGTAAATCCAACATGGTTTAGATCAGGTCCAGTCTCACTGAGCTCACTATAAACATTCTCTGGATTTGATGTTGAGTTTATAATAAAGTCTGAAGCTTGAGAGTTTACTGCAAACAGGTAATCACGTGAAACATACAGCAAGCCAGTAAGTAACAGCTGCCACCCAGTGGTGATGCCAGAAATCTCGCTGGACTTTGGTGAAACTGGATGGAGAACAACTACAGCATTTTGAGGGCAGCAGAGCACAACTGCAGTATCTGACAAAGTCATCAGAATAATGACTTTGTCACAACATATTTTCCAGGAAAAGAGAATTGAATTGAATTGAATTGAATTGAATTGAATTGAAAGAAAGAATTGCTGAAAAATGTTCTTGAAATGTTTGGCGAAGAGCAGTTAATCAAACGGTTACATTTCCTCAGTTATTCAAAGCGAGCAAAGAACATCATAACTGACTTCAGTCTAGCACGAGTATTATATGCGATCTACACTGTAGGATGAATAAATCGCTTACCCCTTATTTACACTGCACACGTCTGCGGCGCATTACATCTCCACGGCCACCAGAGCTGATCAGCCACGCCGTGACAAGTTTCTGAAGCGGGTCTCTGCGCTGCATCACTAAAGATAGGCACCTAGTCTATTTTTGATGAATAAGAATAATAATAATAATCGTCTCGCTGTCGTCAAAGGCATCAGCAACAGGCGATATCTTTGACTATCGTCGATACATTATCGTCTATCGGCACCCTAAATTGAGTTGTGATGACGCTTCGTTTCCTTGCCATAATGTATTCTCTTGGAAATTCTTTATTGTCAAATGTGTGTTGAAGGTAAACTCCTATTAGGAATTTAACCATTCAATGTGAATTTATCTGAGAATATTCTTAATTAAAGGGGTGGTTGATTACGATTTCACTTTTTTAACATTAGTTAGTGTGTAATGTTGTTGTTTGAGCATAAACAATATCTGCAGAGTTGCGGCGCTGAAAGTTCAATGCAAACGGAGATATCGTCTTTTAAAATTCTGGCAGTTTAATACCTACAAAAACGACAGGTAAGGGACTACAACGAGTTACTTCCCGGGTCTGATACCTCACAGACCCAGATAAACCCTGCCCCCGGGAACACGCAGCAAACGGGGCGAGGCCATGCTGCGCTGCTTTAGAGAAGAGGAAGAGAATACTAGGGGTGCACATAAAAATCTATTCATATGAATCGCGATTCTGTCTTCTAACGATTCTAATGGATTCTCAAGTTTCAAAATCATTAAAGCAGTGGTTCTTAATACTGTTACTCTGTCGCCCTGCTCTGCATCTCTCTCTCTCTCTCTCATTCAGATCGTCAGATCAGCTCCAACAAACTGTTCCAATTATACACTTATTTTCACACAGCAATGAGAAGCATTATAAATGGACACGCGTGCGGTTGCTGTGCTGTATTAAAGCTTTAATCAGGATAAAACCGTATATAAAAAGCTAACAGAAGCAGTAGCACTTACAAATAGCAGCGTATTTAAAAGTATGAGAACAACAACCAAACATACCATTAAGAGCCGTGCTTGCACAGGTTCTGCACGATCCTCCTCACTAATATCCTCTGGGTCTCAATCGGGCTCAAATTGATAAGCATTATAGACAACGCCACTGTTTACAATTCAACTGGAGCACATGCCACTGAGGTGAGGGGCGGGACATTCAGACGTGCAGTAGAGACGGTTTAGCCAATCACAACACACTGAGCCAGCTAACCAATCTCAGCCCATCGCGTATTTCTGAAGGAGGAGCATCATAAAACCAGGAAATAAATTGAGGCGTTTGTCAGAGAAGGGACAGAGAGGTGTGGAATAAAGGTAAATTATGTGAAAAATAATGTGTTTTTTAAAAAAAACAAGCATGGACACATGCTAGACTGCACCCCATAAACACAATCAAGCCTAGAAAAACTCTGTCACAGAGGGAGTTTTGGTTCCTTGCCGCTGTCGCCTCTGGCTTGCTCAGTTGGGGACACTTAATTTCTAGCGATTATCGTCAATTTAATTTCATAGATATTATTTATACTAAACTTAGCTAGACAATGACATCTTTGAATTCAATAATGAAATGCCTTTAACTGAAAATTGAGTGTTTAATCTTATTATTATACATTACTGACACTCTATCCTCCAACTTGATACTGTTAAGTGCTTTGACACAATCTGTATTGTTAAAAGCACTATATAAATAAAGGTGACTTGACTTGACTTGACTAGAAAAAAAAACAGTCAACCACCCCTTTAAGGAAATCTATTCAGTGATTGGTCCATGCGTATGTCGTCATCCAAAATCCCGTTTGTGGCACAGCCAAGTGTCGTGAATCATCTCTAAGACTGACACTTTAAAGATTTAAATTATGACTGAGATGATTGATAACTAACTTTTAAGCGCAGCTTTGAGCCAAGAATTTTTTTTTCACTTAAGTCAATTCTTAGCAGTGTTCTTGAGAGTAATTCTTAGAGGCTTGATAAATACAGGCCCAGAAGAACTTGCTACCCTGGTGAGTAAACATTTGATAATCTAACATATAATATCATTTTAATAAACCGTTCTACACATATAGGCCGTTTCTCAAACGGAAGGCTGCATCCTCCGGAGGTCGCATTTCTAGGCTGCATACGTCATAAAGAATATCTTATTTTAGAATATTAACAGTTATAAATTTGACCATTATTCTTATTTAAGTGTAAATTGTTGTAATATGCTTTTGACTCGCAAATGTAATGCTCAGTTAACTGAAATAAACCAGGCTTGATGACGTATGCAGCCTACAAATGCGACCTCCGGAGGATGCAGCCTTCCATTTGAGAAACGGCCATAATATCAAAGTAATGTTTACTTATAATGAAGCTATAATTGTGAGTTTGCTGACATAGTGCCAGAGTTTAGCTTCAACCATAATCAAGCACACCTGATCCAGCTAATCAAGGTCTTTAGGATTAGATGTTTGATAAATTTAGGCTTCTCAAATCATCATGACGTGTCTATAATTAAATCTATAGTTATAAAGCAGCTCTACAACATTCTTCAACTCTCAGCACCGAGAAAAAAAACGATCAAATGCTCAGCGCGAAAAATACGCTCAGCGCTCGGCACGCTCCTGGCATTTTAAAAAACTTGGCGCTCCCATTTAGAACAAATGAAAAAATACGCCAGCCTTGGGAAAAAACACTTTGGTGGACACACGGCCGAAGGCTATGTTCAAACTTGCCGTCTTTTTTGAAGCTGCCAGCTGTCTGTTTTACATTATGAATGAAAATGCCTATTAATTTTTTTAACAGTAGGCGCAGAACAGCAAAGCCATTTCCTCTGTAACATCTGTACACAAAGTAGCGCTGTGCTTATAACAATGCAGTTTACTAGCCCCAATTATCTATTTAGCCTAACTTAATTTTAGTTTGCCAACATACAAGCTAGCAATATGTTGTTTAGCAAGCTTTCTTAAATGTTGCAGGGAAGTTGAGATGGCCTAAGGATATGTGGGCGTTATTGTTGCAATGCAACTTTACGGAGAAAGCCCAGGAAGTATGTGATGCATTGCTGGTAGATCAATCACTTGATTATGAGATCATTAAAGCAGCAGTGTTGCGGGCTTATGAATTAGTCCCAGAGGCTTATCGTCAAAAGTTTAGGTCTCAGTCAAAGTCTTTCAAACAAACCTGTGTAGAATTTGCTCGAGAAAAGAGAGTACTTTTTGAAAAGTGGTGTTTAGCGAGTCGAGTTGTTGACTTTGAGCAACTTCAGGAGTTATTGTTACTGGAGGAGTTCAAAAATTGTATGCCGGAGGCTGTTGTAATATATTTGAATGAACAAAAAGTTAATTCTCTTTCTGATGCCGCTGTGTTAGCGGACAAATTTATTTTGACACATCGTCCTATACGTCCTGAGAGAACTAGTTATCCCGTAGTTAAAGTAGCGAGAGAAGAGACTCTGGTATCTCCTCAAACTTGGAGGCCGGGGAAGAGTGTAAAGCCACCCCGTCAGTTTACTTCGGGGCGGAAAATGGTGAATAGGGTCTGTTTTTTTTGTTTAGATCCTGGCCATTTAATTGCTGATTGCAAGGCCTGGAAACAGAAAGCAGCTGCTAAAACTAAAAATGTGGCTTTTTCTCAGTCTGTATCGGAGTCTGATTTTACCTATGGACCGTTTATTTTGCATGGCACTGTGTCACTTGCAAATGGTTCGGTAACTAAACCAGTTCTGATTTTGCGTGATACTGGGTCGGCTCAGTCCTTTGTGTGTAAGGATGTTTTGCCCTTTTCTGATCAGTCTTATACGGGTAGAAACGTGCTGGTGCGAGTTATTGAGATGGGCTGTGTTCATGTTCCACTCCATAATGTTCACTTAAAATCTGATCTCGTTACAGGGGCTGTTGAGTTGGGTGTGCGCCCTAAATTACCTGTGGACGGGGTTAGTATAATCCTTGGGAATGACCTCGCTGGAGCTAACGTTTTCCCTTGCCCTGTGGTGGCTAATAGACCTGATGCCTGCCTTCAGCCGGATTTGTCTGTGCAGTTTCCTTCAGTGTTCCCTGCCTGTGTGGTAACGAGGTCGCAATTAAAGAAGTTTAATGATGTAATTAACATCTCTGATTCTTTTCTTGGTATTGGCTCTGAACCTGGAAAGGATCACTTGGTTGTGGAGGCTGAGGTAAAGTCTAGTTTAGGAGATTTGACAGCTGAAGGAGTTAATTTACGAGTGGGTCGAGATCAGTTATCCCTAGCCCAGAAGTCTGATCCTACGTTACGAAATTGTTCTGAGATGGCGATTAATGTGAATGATATCTCTGATTTGAATACGACGTATTATTGGGATAAGGGAGTTCTCATGCGTAAATGGAAGCTTTCATATTCTGACGCGGCACACTGGCAGGTGAGATATCAAATTGTGTTACCAACTGGATATCGATGACAGGTCTTAAAATTGGCTCACAAACTTCCTCTGTCAGGACATTTGGGAGTCACGAAAACATTTCACCGTGTTTCTAAGTATTATTTTTGGCCTGGATTAAAATCTGCGGTATCAGATTTCTGCCGTTCTTGTGATGTTTGTCAGCATGCAGGGAAACCGAATCAAAAGATTCCTTCAGCATCTTTGTATCCCATTCCTGTTCTAAGTGAACCTTTTGAGAGATTGATTATTGACTGTGTGGGTCCGCTGCCCAAATCGAAAACCGGGCATCAGTACATTCTGACAGTTATGTGTTGTGCGACACGTTATGCAGAGGCTATTCCACTGCGCTCGATTAAAGCTCCTCTAATTGTGAAAGAATTGGTGAAGTTTTGTACTACTTTTTGTCTGCCTCGAGTAATTCAGACTGATCAAGGGTCAAATTTCACCTCAAAGGTATTTGCACAAACACGCATAAAATGTTGAATGCATACCACCCAGAGTCGCAGGGAGCTCTTGAGCGGTTCCATCAGACATTAAAGTCCATGCTCCGTGCCTTCTGTGTGGAGACTGGTAAAGATTGGGCAGACGGGTTGCCATTGTTGATGTTTGCCATACATGAGTCAGTTCAGGAATCGTTGGGTTTTAGTCCTGTTGAGCTTGTGTTTGGGCACACTGTTCGCGGGCCGTTAAAGCTCTTTAGTGAGCAGTTGCTAAAGAAGTCTACTTCACCTGTGTCCATTCTTGAATATGTAAGTTCTTTTCGTGAACGTTTACATCAGGTGTGCATGTTCGCTAAAGCTCATCTGGTCGACGTGCAGTCTAAAATGAAGAAGCGCTTTGACCAGAAAAGTGTGTCACGTAATTTTCAGGCTGGTGATTTGGTTCTTGTTCTGTTTCCCATCCCTGAATCTACATTTCAAGTGAAATTCTTTGGGCCTTATGTGATATAAAAGAAGCTTAGCCAAACGGATTATGTTGTGGGCACACCTGATCGAAAGCGTAAGAGTCGAGTTTGTCACATAAATATGCTTCAGGCATATTATGAGCGAGAGATGAGACTGACTCCCTCGTCATCAATGCTTGTTACCCCTGTTCTTGTCGACTCTGAGCGGACACAGGAGGATGATGTGGCGGATGACTACCACGGTTGTGGGGTATGGCTGGAGAATTCAGTTGTTTTGAATAACATAGATTCTCATCTAGAGCATTTGCCGATGTGCCAACGAGAGGATGTAGTGCGACTGGTACGAAAATATCCCTCTGTATTTTCTGATGTTCCTGGTAGAACTACAGTCCTGTGTCATGATATTGATGTGGATACTTTTTGCCCATAAAGCAACATCCGTACCGACTGAATCCAATGAAACGGGCAGCGATGAAAAATGAAGTGGAATATTTGCTGAAAAATGGATTGGCTGTCCATAGTCAAAGTCTGTGGAGTTCTCCATGTCTGTTAGTCCAGAAACCAGACTTCTTTTCGTTTTTGCACGGACTACCGAAAGGTTAACAGTGTGACTAAAGCGGATTCTTTTCCTTTACCCCGCATTGAGGATTGTGTCGATCGAATTGGCTCTGCCACTTACGTCACTAAATGAGATCTCCTTAAAGGCTATTGGCAAGTCCCTTTAACTGCCCGTGCTAGCGAAATATCTGCATTTGTCACTCCTGATAGCTTTTTGCAATATAATGTAATGGCGTTCGGGATGCGGAATGCCCCAGCGACTTTCCAGCGACTGATGCAGAGGGTTTTGTCAGGAGTGATGAATTGCGAAGCATATCTGGATGATCTAGTCATTTATTCGAACAGTTGGGAGGATCATGTGAATCGTTTGGATCTAATGTTCAGCTGTCTGGCTGAGGCTTCTTTGACTTTGAATCTTTCAAAGTGTGAGTTTGCAAAAGCAGTGATCACATATCTGGGTAAAATGGTAGGTCAGGGGCATGTGAAGCCCGTGATGGCCAAAGTGAGTGCAATCCTTGATTTTCCCGTTCCTGTAAATAAAAGAGAACTTCGAAGATTTCTGGGAATGGCAGGATACTACCGCGGATTTTGTTACAATTTCGCAACAGTGGTGTCTCGTTGACTGACCTTCTTAGCACTTTGAGAAAATTTGACTGAAATGCAAGGTGTGATCATGCTTTCACAGATTTATTGTGTAACGCGCCAGTTCTTTCGGCTCCTGATTTCACCTGAATGTTGATGCGAGTGCTGTTGGAGCTGGTGGAGTGCTGATGCAGGAGGATGACTCGGGTATTGAGCACCCCGTGAGTTATTTTTCTAAGAAACTTTCTAAGTGTCAGCGTAACTACAGCACAATTGAGAAGGAGGCGCTGGCCTTGGTACTGGCGTTGCGACACTTTGAAGTGTATCTGGGAGGCCACTGTAGCCCGATCAAAGTGTACACCGATCACAATCCATTAGTGTTTTTGTCACAAATGTCTAACTCAAACCAACGTTTGATGCGGTGGTCTCTCGTTTTGCAGGAGTACAACCTTGAAATTAAACATCGGAAGGGTTCAGACAATGTAGTTGCTGATGCGCTGTTCCGAGTGTGCGGAGCTGATGGGTGACGTGGATTTTTTTTTTTGTATAAAAAAAAAATTTGTGATGGGGGTGTTACGTCCGAGGACGTATTTAATGTGTTTTGTAATTATGTATATGTGTGTTGGATGTGGTTTTGTTTGCTATTTTGGCCTAGCTCTCCCCTGAAGTCTTTGTTCCCTATATGTTTGATATAACATTTTCTGGGAGATTGTTTCTGTTTATTCCTTCATTCAAATTAAAAACATTAATTTGAATTCGTGTTTGTGTTGATTCTGGGACAGGAGGTTGGATGCCCTGGTTCTCTCTCCAAGTTTTTTTTTTCCTTTAGATATTTTTAATTACTTTTTTCGTTTTGTTACTGGCTTCCCATCTAGGGCTGGGAAGCCAGTAACAAAATGAAAAAAAAAAGACAGTTAAAAAAAAACTGTTTAAGAACACAACAAAATCCTGAGTTCACTTACTCAGAATTAAATCAACCAAAATCAAACAACACATGAGTCTGGGCAACAAGGAGGAAGAAGGGCCCTGGCGAAAATAAGTCTCTCTCAGCTCCTCCACAGATCCACCACTTCTTATATTTCCACTTCCTCCCGTCATCACCCAATCACCCCAGTCATCACCAGATTGAACACAGCTGATTGGCATTCCTATCTCGTAATGAGGGAAAGAGAGAGAAAAAGAGATAGAAAGCAAACAAAACCACATCCAACACACATATACACAATTACAAAACACATTAAATACGTCCTCGGACGTAACAACTTGCAGAAAGTTTTCTACGTGAGTTGGTGTTAGAGGCTACTACAGGGATACTCAAAAACTCAAATTTGATCAGGGTTGGAGCTAAACTCTGCAGGAAAGTGGATCCTGCGAGCCAGATTTGAGGCTCACTGGGCTACTAGAATACAGGGGGGCGCCAACACTGATCGTGCATACCCCTAGGCAAATGTGCAGTTGCGCCCCTGTCTATACCATTAATAAGAGTCAATGGAAAGAAAAATAAAAGTGTTCTGTGGTGGTCTGAAGTGTGCACAGTGGCAATTAGAAATAAGGCATTTTGGATTTTAAAAAGGTTAATAACTCATGATACAGTTGTAGAATATCAGAAGGGCAGCTGCGAGAAGAGTAATTAAAAGTGCAAAGAGAAAGGCTTGGCAGGAATTCTGTAACACAATTGGGAGAGAGACTGGAATGCATGTGGTATGGAGAATGATTAGGAAAATGAATGGTATTAATAATTATAAACAGATCCCTGTAATTGAACAGGAAGGGAAAATGGCCATAACACAAAGAAAATACAGAAATCTAGCTAAAACTTTTGCTAAAGTTCATAGTATTGAAAACTTGAACGATAAGTTCTTAAAAGGAAGGCTAACTAAATAAAATATATGAGAATGTTCATACGAAAAAACAAGGAGTTGATAGTATTTTAGATAGTATTTTAATTATTTTGAGTTAAAAATAGTCATTAACAATTCAAAGAATACAACACCAGGAAGAGACATGATCAGTTACAGTATGTTAAAAAATTTACCTGTCACGATTCCAAGCCATGAACTTCCAGTCACTCACCCACCACATGGACTTTCACACCACACAGTCAGTCACAGATCACTCAAGGACTACATTTCCCATCATCCACTGCACCCACACAGCTGTTCACCATGATCAAGCACACACCTGTTTTCCATCTCACAATCACCAGCACCCAATCACACATACACACACACACTATATAAACCATGGACTTCCTCTCACACACTGCCGAGTATTGTTAGCCTTGCTACTTACCAAGCGTTTCCCAAGTATCCCGAGTTTGATTTCCTGTGTTTCGATTCCTGCCCGTGTTCCTGATTCTCTCTCTCTGCCTAGCCCTCTGGATACTGTACGCCGATCGCCGACCCACGCTTGCCCTTGGATTATTCTTGTGTCTTGCCCATGCCATATCTGTTTGCTACTGACCGACCCTGCCTGTATTGACCATGTATTATAATAAAGCCTTGCGAATGGATCCGCCTGTCTCACGTCTCGTCAACCCCGTAACAGAATACTCGGCCACAAAAGGATCCAGCGGCTTTTCATGTGGATATTGGCCAGGTATGGACATTGCAAGGATGTTGTTACACCTCGAGCAGGGCTCTCGACCACTCGAGGATTATATACAAGAATATTTAGACCTCGCCCATTTCTCTGATCTGCCGGACTGTGTACTCATAGACTTCTTTTGTGAGGGCATTAATCAGCCGCTGAAGTCACAGCTAATCCGTGAGGGTCCCCGTTCATCTCTCAGTCAGTTTCTGGACTATGCTTTGCTATGTGTTGGCTCTTCGTTCACTGTGGGGGTCGCGGAGGAACGAGACACCGCACCCAATTGTGTGGACACAGCCACGCTAGATCACGCTCACAAAATGGCGGCAACAACAACACCCCGTAGCGGCATTGCGGCCAATCACAAGCCAGGTCAGTTCCCAGCTGATGTTAAAGAGTCAAGTCAAGTCACCGCTGCTGTTAAAGAGTTAAGTCAAGTCACCGCTGCTGTTAAAGAGTCAAGTCAAGTCACCGCTGCTGTTAAAGAGTCAAGTCAAGTCACCGCTGCTGTTAAAGAGTCAAGTCAAGTCACCGCTGCTGTTAAAGAGTCAAGTCAAGTCACCGCTGCTGTTAAAGAGTCAAGTCAAGTCACCGCTGCTGTTAAAGAGTCAAATCAAGTCACCGCTGCTGTTAAAGAGTCAAGTCAAGTCACCGCTGCTGTTAAAGAGACAAGTCAGATCATCGCTACTGTTAAAGAGCCCAGTCAAGTCCCAACTGATGTTAAGAAGCCAAGTCAGGTCACAGCCGATGTTAAAAGGTCAAACCAAAGCACAGTTGATCATCACAAGTCAAGCCAAGCCACCAGTGATCTCCGTGAGTCAAGCCAAGCCACAGTTGATCGTCATGAGTCAAGCCAAGCTACAGTTGATCATCACAAGTCAAGCAAAGCCACAGTTGATCGTCACAAGTCAAGCCAAAGCACAGTTGATCATTCCAAGTCAAGCCAAGCCACCAGTGATCTCCGTGAGTCAAGCCAAGCCACAGTTGATCGTCACAAGTCAAGCAAAGCCACAGTTGATCGTCACAAGTCAAGCCAAAGCACAGTTGATCATTCCAAGTCAAGCCAAGCCACCAGTGATCTCCGTGAGTCAAGCCAAGCCACAGTTGATCACCACAAGTCAAGCCAAGCCACAGCTGATCGTCACGTGTCAAGCCAAGCCACCTGTGATTTCCGTGAGTCAAGTCAAGCCACAGTTGATCGTCACGAGTCACACCACGTCTCAGCTCTCCAGCCAGAGTCACGCCATGCCTCAGCTCTCCAGCCAGAGTCACGCCATGCCTCAGCTCTCCAGCCAGAGTCACGCCATGCCTCAGCTCTCCAGCCAGAGTCACGCCATGCCTCAGCTCTCCAGCCAGAGTCACGCCATGCCTCAGCTCTCCAGCCAGAGTCACGCCATGCCTCAGATCATCAGCCAGAGTCACGCCACGTCGCATCTGACCAGCCAGAGTCAGTCCACGTCGCAGCTGACCAGCCAGAGTCAGTCCACGTCGCAGCTGACCAGCCAGAGTCAGTCCACGTCGCAGCTGACCAGCCAGAGTCAGTCCACGTCGCAGCTGACCAGCCAGAGTCAGTCCACGTCTCAGTTGATCTGCCAGAATCTCGTCATGCCCTGTCTGTTGCACCCAGTTCATCAAGGTCAGTCTTTCGGTACCCCAGTCTGATGTCTAGTGTGAGGGATGTCCCACTGGTGTCTGTACGCGCCGCTGGCATTCCCAAATCCACTCACTCTGACCCTCCTGTCTATGAACTGATTACCCTGTCTGAAGCGCTTCCCAGGGTGGGGATAGCACTATGTTGCATTTGGGCCACGTACACCACCACGGTACTGCCCCAGGGGAAGGCATCGGCCGCAGAACCTCCCCAAGCGGTGGTGCTCGCCTCAGCCCCTGGTAAGGTGGTGGCGCCCAGCAATAGACTCTCACCCGGTCCTGGTATCACTGTAGAACCTCCAGAGGTGGCGGCGTTAGCTGCAGAACCTCCAGAGGTGTCGGTGGTATCCATCCATGAACTCTCACCCTGTCATGTCACGGCTATAAAGGCCGTCATCGAGCTCTCACCCTGTCCTGTCACGGCTAAGAAGGCCGTCTGTGAGCTCTCATCCTGTCCTGTCACGGCTAAGGAGGCCGTCGGTGATTCCCTGTCCGGCCCAGTCAGGGCTACGGAGGCCGTCTGGGATTTCCTGTCCTGCCCTGGCACGGCTATGGAGGCCGCCTGTGATTCCCAGATCTGCTCTGCCACGGCTCCTGAGACTAGGAAGGCTCTCCCTGTCTTGTCTGTCTCTGTTCTCCCAGTGTTGTCTGTCTCAGCTCTCCCTGTGTTGTTTGTCCTTATGCTCCTCTACTTCCAGGTGCTGTCAGGGCTACCTGCCCAGTTTGCTTCCCTGCGGTGGTCTCTGGTTCCGTCTGTTCCGCTCTGGTGGGTCCTGGTCCCTCCTGTTCCGCTTTGGTGGGTTCCGGGTCTGTCTGCTCTACCCTGGTGGGTCCCAGGTCCATCTGCTCCGCCCTGGGGGGCTCTGGTCCCCTCTGATCTGCCCTGGCGGGCTCCAGCTCCGTCCGCTCCGCCCTGGAGGGCTCCAGTCCCATCTACTCCGCCCCGGTGGGCTCTGGTCCCGTCCGCTCCGCCCCGGTGGGCTCCAGGTCCGTCCGCTCCGCCCCGTTGGGCTCCAGGTCCGTCCGCTCCGCCCCGTTGGGCTCCAGGTCCGTCCGCTCCGCCCCGGTGGGCTCCAGGTCCGTCTGCTCCGCCCTGGTGGGCTCCTGCTCCGCCCGCTCCACCCTGGATCTTTTAGGAGCTTCTGGAAGCCGCTCCTTGGGGGGGGGCTATGTCACGATTCCAAGCCATGAACTTCCAGTCACTCACCCACCACATGGACTTTCACACCACACAGTCAGTCACAGATCACTCAAGGACTACATTTCCCATCATCCACTGCACCCACACAGCTGTTCACCATGATCAAGCACACACCTGTTTTCCATCTCACAATCACCAGCACCCAATCACACATACACACACACACTATATAAACCATGGACTTCCTCTCACACACTGCCGAGTATTGTTAGCCTTGCTACTTACCAAGCGTTTCCCAAGTATCCCGAGTTTGATTTCCTGTGTTTCGATTCCTGCCCGTGTTCCTGATTCTCTCTCTCTGCCTAGCCCTCTGGATACTGTACGCCGATCGCCGACCCACGCTTGCCCTTGGATTATTCTTGTCTTGCCCATGCCATATCTGTTTGCTACTGACCGACCCTGCCTGTATTGACCATGTATTATAATAAAGCCTTGCGAATGGATCCACCTGTCTCACGTCTCGTCAACCCCGTAACATTACCAGAGGTAGCCATTAAAGCATTATTGGATTTATATAATCATATATGGAATGAAAGCACCTTACCCAGAGATTGGAAATGTGCAATAGTGATACCAGTAGTGAAACCAGGTAAAGATGCAACAAAATAGTTATAGGCCAATTGCTCTTACATCTAAGATAATGGAGAAAATTATAGTAAGAAGGTTGAATTATTTTTTCGAGAAAAAAATAAATATTATCATCAGCTCAGAGTGGTTTTAGGAAGAAGAGATCAACAATGGATACTCTGATATTATTTGAAAATTATGTAAAAAAAAAAAAAAGCTCTAATAAAGAAAGAATTTCTTGTTGCTGTTTTCTTTGACATTGAAAAAGCATATGCAGTGTTGGGTAAGTTACAAAAAAAAAGTAATCCACTACAAATTACTAAATACTTCTATAAAATTGTAATTTGATTACATTAACGATTACTGCATTTAAAAAAGTAATCAGATTACTAATTACTTTACTTTCAAGTTACTTTCAAGTTTACTTTACTTTTCAAGCTATCAAACCTAAAAAATACACTACAAAGAGATACTCATAGTTCTTTCATTAATTTCATATTGACTGAAAAAATACATAAGTAGGCCTATTATTTGTATACCCTGATTCACTTCCAATATCAACAAAACTTTTTTTTTTTTTTTGGTTTTGTATGGAGCTCATAATATGACAAAACTATTTGAATTTGAATTGTGTAAATTTGAATTATTGGCAAGTGTCATTTAACAAAACTTAATATTATGTGGCATTTAACATAGTTCTGAATTTGAGTTTTTTTACTTGAATATTGAACATTTGAAATTTAACACAATTAAAAAAATTTTATGGAAGTTTTTTTACATAGACATGTATTTTCAAACAGCGTATTTTTTTCTGAATTCTTTGACTGCAAATATCCAGTTTTTAAAAATACAGCTTCAAGTTTTCAAGATGAAGAAGTAATTCAGAACATCAAATTCAATATTTAAAATTCAAAGAGCAGAAATTCAGATCATACAGAAAGTAGGTCAGAGGTCATCCACAGGGAAAAGTTGATGATCTCCGAAAAGTCGAATGAAGCATTTACTGTGACCGGGAGGGGACATGTTAGGTTCACTTAGGCTAGTTTTGTTGCCACGACATATTAACTCATGGGAGCATGATAATATGTCGTGGCCACGAGATCATTTTGTCCAGGTAATCCTGGAATCGCTGCGGCTGCCGCTTTCTCTCGTAGTGGAAGTGTTTTGTGCATCTCGGGGCAGACATTGCTATAGTTGCAAACAAGGTCACATTTGATTTTATTAAAAAGAAACAAAACATAACGGAAATTTAGTATGTGTTATTTGCTATTTATCATTTCATGGGACTAACTATAGCGTAGTTTTCATGTCAAACACTGTTAACTATGACAATTACACAATTAAATTTTTTCCTGGCAAACCAGCTCGTACACACACGCTCTGGATTTTTTTCTTCTTTATTTATATCTCTGTAAAAATGTTTGATTGATCATCCAATGGGTATTCTATTACATTTTAAATGATCTTCTTCATGTTTTCAACAGGCCTACCTACATGAGCTCAGTGAAATGTTCTATTGGTTGATCATAATCTGCCCGGTAAACCGAAAAAAATATTATATATTTTTTTAATCTCTGGCGGCGCCTGCAGTGAAGAGCTGTGGAAGCAGCAGGATGGGTGCACGAGCACCGCTTGAGCACCGCCAGCAAAACCGCCTACTTTCCTGCTATTCACAATTTGAATAAAAAAGTTAATAAATGAGTTTTGTCTACCACATGTAGGAGATTTAATGCGGGTGTGGTCAGATAACGGGTTGAGTGTTCTGTCAATTACTGTAGGTGCGGGTATCAAACAGGACCAGTGCAGGACAACAAACCTGAGTGACCATAGCAACCTGGGATTATCAGAGATGGATTTATTTATGTTTAATTTTGAATTAAGATATTATTATTAGAAATTATTACATTATTAAATTATTTTAACCATATATTAAACTTAGCCTACTTTATTACATAAAGTACATAAAATAGAATAGGTCTACAAGAAAACATTTTTATCCATCCCAAGTCCATTAACTGATCGTCTTTTTCCATAATATTTGTATATTATTATTGGTTTTATATTCATTGTTATGCATTTGATTTATTTTCCCTTCATTTTGATCTCTTAACGTTCTGAATAGTTTTGTAAATAATAGTCTACTGTAAATGCTGACATGCTAATAAAGCTTTGATTATGCTATAACTTACGGGAATTTTTACTGGAAGTGCAGTTTAAAGGTTGAATTTAACATATATTTAATTTTATTTCGGCTAATTAATATACCATTATAAATAGTGTTTCGTTGAGGAATGAATCATTTGCGTAGTTTCATTTGTAAATGAAAACACAACACGCTCATTGTCACATATGGGTGTAAATACAATCATAAAGTCAAAACATTGGCATAATTGTCAGGCGCTTACAGTATTTGCAAAATATGGTAGCATATTAATAATACTAGCATAATTATACAGAATGTTAATTAGGTAAAGCTCTACACGAATTGAAAGGGAAATAAGCACATATAACAATACATATAAAATATATAGTTAATATAATAATTAGATATTTTTATTACAGTTTTATAATAATACATTATATATTATTATACATAATACATTTTTAAAATAATCTAATTAATTACATGATGTGGTGATTAATTAATCTAATTAATTGCAAATTAATCCCAAAAGATAATTTAAAGTCATTGTTGTGTAAAGCATCAAACAGACATTACAAAAAGTAGCTTCAGCAAGAAATATATTGTTTGATAAAATTGAATACATATAGGCCTTCTCTTTTGGACCATGAGGGTTCGTAAATGATGACACTATTGTCATTTCTATAGTGAACTATACCTTTAATTTATTTGATTAATTTTATTATTATTACTATGAAAATATGAAATTATTTATTTAATGAAATGATACTCTAAATAACAAACTAAAACTGCCAGTAGGTGGTGGTAAATGTCTTAGTGATTAAGTCATCGAGTCATTTATTCATTCATTTGACTCGTTCAAATGGCTGATTCATTCAGGAGTGAAGTAAATGGTTCTTTATGAATGGTTCATTGAATCATTAAGCTTGTTCGACTTGAAGCGGATCATCATCATCAGACCGATCGGTGTGTGACATCAAAGTACTGCAAGAGCTATAGAGAGCAGACGACTCTGCATGCTTTTGAACCACTCTCGCGGTACTTTGACGTTATACAGCGATCGATCTGATGATGATCAAAATTGAGCAAAACAAACAACATTGTGTCTAAAATAACACAATATTAATGTCCTACGTACTGAACTGTTGCATAAGATCAGGATCACATTTGCACTTCTGTGATATTAGCCTACACTTAGCATATTGCTAATGTGATATTGCAACTATATGATGTAAATATGAGACAAACGCAAACAGGGGCATTTTTCCCCCATATCTTGAATTTTAGGGACATTCTAACTACGTTCTCTTGGCTCATGCAGTGAGTTGCCCTGCATCATATTTGTCATCAATCAACTGAATGAAATGTCAGATGACCCACTTAGGTCTGGGGCGGGGCGAGTGCTTTAATAATTTTATTTTTCACCGTAATGCGTTAAATTACCAGCCCTAATACAAATATTAAATAAAAAGACACGATCAGTTAACGGACTTAGGCTAGAAGACTGTGGGATGGAGAAAAAAAGTTTATCCATCTCTGATAATCCCAGGTGCAGGTTTGTTTACACATTAAACTCGTGTCCACGAAAAATGGATGAAGTTGTTCCCTAAACTTCACATCACGTGGCCACGACATATTACCATGCTCCCACAAGTTAAAGGGATAGTTCACTTTGAAATTAAAATTTGGTATCTATCAGCTTACCCCAAGGGCATCCAAGATGTAGGTGTCTGTTTTTTCTTCAGTAGATCCAATTTTGATGTTTTTAGGTCAAACCGTTCTACAACCCCAAATCAGAAAAAGTTGGGACAGTATGGAAAACGCAAATAAAAAAAGAAAGTAGTGATTTCTAAATTTACTTTGACTTGTATTTCATTGCAGACAATATGAATACAAAATATTTCATGTTTTGTCTGGTCAACTTCATGTCATTTGTAAATATACATCCTTTCCTGTCATTCAGACCTGCAACACATTCCAAAAAAAGTTGGGACAGTAAAGCATTTACCACTTTGTAATGTTGCCATTCCTTTTCACAACACTTAAAAGACGTTTAGGGACTGAAGACACCAAGTGATGAAGTGTTTCAGGTGTAATTTTGTCCCATTCTTCCTGCAAACAAGTCTTAAGGTGGGCAACAGTACGGGGTCTTCGTTGTCACATTTTGCGCTTCAAAATGCGCCACACATTCTCTATTGGAGACAGGTCGGGACTGCAGGCAGGCCAGTCAAGTACCCGTACCCTCTTCCTCCGCAGCCAGGACTTTGTAATGTGTGCAGAATGTGGTTTTGCATTGTCTTGTTGAAATATGCATGGACGTCCCTGGAAAAGATGTCTTCTTGAAGGCAGCATATTGTGCTCCAAAATCTCTATGTACTTTTCAGCATTAATGGTGCCATCACAGAAGTGCAAGTTACCTTTGCCAAGGGCACTGACACAACCCCATACCATGACAGACCCTGGCTTTTGGACTTGTTGTTGGTAACAGTCTGGATGATCCTTTTCTTCTTTGGTCCGGAGCACACGGTGTCCATTCCTCCCAAAAAATACCTGAAATACTGATTCATCTGACCACAGTACACGTTTCCACTGTGTGATGGTCCATCCCAGATGCCTCCGAGCCCAGAGAAGTCGACGGCGCTTCTGGACACTGTTAACATAGGGCTTCCTTTTGGCACAGTACAGTTTTACCTGGCATTTGTGGATGTAACTACGTATTGTGGTACTTGACAAAGGTTTGCCAAAGTAGTCCTGAGCCCATGTGGTGATATCACTTATAGATGAATGACGATTCTTGATGCAGTGCCGCCTGAGGGATCGGAGATCACGGTTGTTCAGCTTAGGCTTGCGCCATTGTCCTTTACACACTGAAATTCCTCCATATTCCTTGAATCTTTTAATTATGTTATGCAATGTTGAAGGTGAAATATCCAAATCTCTTCCTATCTTTATTTGAGGAACATTGTTTTTAAACATTTCAATAATTTTCTCACGTATTTGTTGGCAAACTGGCGATCCTCGGCCCATCTTTGCTCCTAAAGGACTAGACCTTTCTTGGATGCTGCTTTTGTACCAACACTGTAAAACTTTACTGTAAATTTACAGGCATTTTCTAACAGTATTATACTGTATTTTTATAAAACAGTAGCATGCTGTATATTTTACAGAATGTCTGTAAATAGACAGCAGTGTTCTGTTTTCAGGCCGCTAAATTTGTAATACAGTATCATTCTGTAAAGGCATTGCATTGTGGGATAGATTTCTTTCGCGCTCAATTCAAATGTGATGTGATGTGAACAGTGTACTACAGGCAGACTAGATTCGTCAGCGGGATTTAATTGAACAGAATAATTATTCACGTTATTAAGATAAGCCAGTGGCTTGTGAAGCTGTGAGTAGTTTTGAAGCTGTGAGCTTCGTTTCGAGCGTTAGCTGCCAGTGACGCAGCAAACAATGGACGACGCTGAGTGAGCAGAAGCGAAGATAATTTGTCATCTGGATCATCTAACCTGTGCATGAGACGATGATAAATGGACTTTGGAGCATGAGAAGATGGATTATTGTTCGACTGAGTATCAATATGGTAAGCTAGTCTCTTTTTTTTCGTTCACATTTCTACGCGCGTTTCCATTACAGATTTAAGCAAATCTTTGGCGATAACCTTTTTGCCTCTCGCGATAAGTCATGGCAACGGATTTTGGCTATATTTATTCAAAGGAGGCATAACGTTATGCGTGTATCTTTACAGAAGCAGCACGGAGAGCCTCTTCAGAAACATGCGTGCCGTGGCTGTAATAAACACAAGCATTAGAGTGGCCGCAGTCAGATTCAGTGACCGTATCAGAGCCACACCGCAGACGTGTGCAGTGTAAATTTAAGCATTAATGGCGGTGAAAGCCCCTTATACTCGAGAGCGGGCACGTATGACGTGTTATAGTACATTGAAGAATGATTATATTACTTTTTACATACGCCATGTGACCTGTAAACCCGAAAAAAAAACGTTTCCAGTGTAGGTTTGCAAAATATTCCTTTCGAATTGCCTGAAAAACCACCTCATGCGAGCGTAAGAACTTTTTTTTGCAATATATGGGAGTTTTTGCCAAATTGACGTGTTTCCACTAGGCATATTTTTACTTCGCAATTTTAATTTGCTCAATTGATTTTGGGAACGTTAAACTTTTTCTAACTTAAATCCCGAGTAAACAATTCTTACCTCTTTACCAAGTAACTTTGATACTTCATTGACCATGTCTTTCTGTTACAGCCCTTAACCAAGTTATATCTAGCTCACTAAATTATAAATAAGTTAGCTCGTTTAACCTAACATAAATCAATCAATCAATCACAGTCACTCGATGCTGCTTAAGATGTTGATTCACACCTTCCTTTAATCCAACAATCAAAAACAACTTAAATAGCAAATAAGACACATTCACATGGCCTGCCTCTGATTTTTTTTTTTTTGTTTTGTTTCAGGTTGAACAATCTGATGAAGATCCGGTGCTAATGTAAGTGCTTCCCAGGTATTACATTTGTAGTCCATGTTAAAAAATGTCAGTTCTATGATCGTGTTTTTTAATGTGTTATAATTTTGCCAGCACATGAAAATCCATAGTCATGTTCCTAATGCTTATTTCAAATGTAGTATTCCTGATTGATTCCATGTCTTCCATGGTCCTACAGCAGCTCCCACACTTGCAGAACTTAGATGGTCTTACCCTTCAAGCAGATGTAAGTAGAGATTACACAACAAATCACATTTATTTGCAACATGTTTTATGTCTTAGTTCTGTTAGTGATGCTGTCTTTTTTTAAAAATTGTTTCAGGTATTCACCACTCCATCTGATGTCCAGCAGTCTTTACATTTGCCAGAGAACACAACTTATAATTCTTGGTATGTAAACAGTAAAGGTTTAGTACACCCTAAAATGAACATTAAGTCAATTTGTAATATGCAAAATGGCAATGCATGTAAAATGGCAATGTATTTCTGTATTTTAATTTACATTTTACCATACATATGTGCAAAGTTTAGTGCAACATGAAAATTCAATTATATAATCTACATTTGCCATTTTCTATACTAGTTTTAATACGCAAATTCAAAACATATTTTAAGGCTTTATAAGTTGCAAAATGAAAATGAAAATGTATTACCCAAATTGATTAGATATGTTTAACATGTCCAAGCATAAACTGTAGCAAAATTATCATTTAAATGCTATTTTTCCTAAATGCATTTAGACTTAGGGGTAGGACACTTGGGATTGCATTTCCACCATAACACCGCGTGATGATTGTAACAAAATGCAGTGAGAATTTCAGAATGCATTCTGAGCCAAAGGTGCAGCAAAATGGTGATTTAAATGTCTTTTATTTTTCTTAAATGCATTGACACATAAAACATTTCAATAGCTTTTTCATTTAATACCCCATGATGAATATAGTTTAAGTCAGTGTGGAAAGCATTCGGTTAACGATGAATATTGACCTATTGTGCATCCTGTTGCCGAGCCCTGCCTTGATGTAGCCTAAAGCTTGACAGGTCGGGGTGTGTTGCATTTTCAAATCCACATTGACTTTATATTCATCATGGGGTATTAAATGAAATAGCTATTGAAACGTTTTATGTGTCAATGCATTTAAGAAAAATAAAAGACATTTAAATCACCTTTTTGCTGCACCTTTGGCTCAGAATGCATTCTGAAATTCTCACTGCATTTTGTTACAATCATCACGCGGTGTTATGATGGAAATGCAATCCCAAATGTCCTACCCTTAAGTCTAAATGCATTTAGGAAAAATAGCATTTAAATTATAATTTTGCTACAGTTTATGCTTGGACATTTTAAACATACCTAATCAATTTGGGTAATACATTTTCATTTTCATTTTGCAACTTATAAAGCCTTAAAATATGTTTTGAATTTGTGTATTATAACTAGTGTAGAAAATGGCAAATGTAGATTATATAATTAAATTTTCATTTTGCATTAAATATTGCACATATGTATGGGAAAATGTAAATTTAAATACAGAAATACATTGCCATTTTACATATTGCATTGCCATTTTGCATATTACATTTCAAATTTAATTTTGCTACACATATGCTTCCATGCACCCTGGTGTTGTTCTAATGCCGTATGACCTTTGTTTTTCGGACCACTAAAGGAGAATAAAAAAAAAAAAAAAGCCTGCTCACGCTTGTCCATATAATGGCAGTGATAGTGACCAGCATCAAGATTTACAAAAGATCATATATTCCAAGTGTTCTGGGGGAATACGATATAGTTTGGTGAAAAACAAATGGTAATTTTAATATATTGTTTAATGAAAATCCTGACACTGACGTTGGTCTTTTGTGCTGAACTGTGCATTCATGAGATCCTATTATTATGCAGTTCACATCTATAGTTGTGGTCAAAAGTATTGGCAGTGACAAATTTTGTTTTGCAAAATTTGCTGCTTAAGATGTTGTGGTGTTCATTCACATTGTTTTTACAAGTATTGGCAGTGACATGATCTAGAAACAATGTGAATGAACTTACTGTCTTACTGAGTCTTACTGTCATCTGACAACCAAAGTTCCAGTCTGGATATACTCCGTGAAGACAGTACACGGATATTTTTGTATATATCCGAAAGACCAAAAGACCAACAGCCAAGGTCAGGATTTTCAATAAATAAGTTAAATTTTGGTTTGTTTTCACCAAATCCTGTCATATACCACCAGAAAACTTGGAATATATGACACGTGTTGCATGGGATCATTCTGTGATACTTTTGCATATTTTTTCAGTGCTTGGTGCTGGTCGCTATTCACTGCTGTGGTATGGACGAGTGTGTGTATGGTATATTTTTGTAAATTCCTCCTTTTGTGTTCCGAAAAAGAAAGAATGGCATACTGCATTAGGACAACGCCAGGTGAGTAACTGATGTGATTTTCATTTTTGATAAGCTATCCCTAGGATGTTCATCTCTGTCTGTCAGCTCAATGCAGTCTGCAAAATATTATCAATGATCAAATTCATTTAAGATCAATTTCAAGAAAACAGTACTGCACCCTAGAGATGAACACTACCCAGAAAATGTTGCTTTGACTAAAAGAAATGAAATGGTGAACACTGTAAATGGGATTTCGTTGCACAAATTTCAGAGTTAGTTTAATAGTTATGTTGAACTATGTATAGACAACTAAACAGAACCACAATGAAACCCACAATAGTTTATTTGAAGTATTTTCTTTCTTTTTATATATATATATATTATATATATATATATATATATATATATATATATATATATATATATATATATATATATATATATTATACACGATGTTCACTTGTTTTGTTTTGTTTTCTTTTCTGCCTTTTAGACGCTTTCTCGACATCAACCCTGAATGTTCATCAAAAACCAAGAGAGGAAAAGTGACTTAAAAGAAGACTGGACATGTTGTGTACAAAAAGAACAGTACTGTAAACCCGCAGGTTTCCTCTCTTCTGAAAAACAAAGACTTTTAAAAATATATTTCTGAAAAACCTTTCTATTTTTTAAAAGTAAATAAGATTACTGCATTTTGATTAACTTGCTAATTGTTAATTGCATTTTACATGTTTTATTTATATATATATATATATATATATATATATATATATATATATATATATATATATGTGTGTGTGTATATATATGTGTATATATGTGTATATATATGTGTATATATATATATATATATATATATATATATATATGTATATATATATATATATATATATATATGAAACTACAGCTGGCATTTCAGCCAATATGTTCATATAAGGCAATGTCCTGGTCTTTTCTTCAAAATAAATAAATGTTTTAAAACTCAGAGAATGTTGTTTTCTCTTTTTTGTGACTACTGTTATGAAAAAGTATAATATTTTTAATTTTGTAAATCTAATAGTACTGATATAGAAGCAGGAATTACAATATTCCCTGTAAATAACACAGTCTAATACTGTAAAACAAAAAATATAACAGTATAATACTGTATTTGGTAAATACAGTACAGAACTGTAAATGTTGTTTACAGTAGTAGTCCTGTAAAAATACAGTATGTGGCTGGCAACCCAGCTGCCAGTATTTTACTGTAAATTTACAGCGAAAAGTTTTACAGTGCAGGTGAAGGTGGACACTGTGGTCAGATGCAGAACTGGCACAGCTGTGTTGAGATGGCAGTAGGATGTGGGTTCACCGCCTGTAAATACATAATTGTAAGAACAATAAGTTTGAATAAAGCTTTGTTTTATGTGTTGTTGACTTGTATGTGTATGTGTTTATTGTGATTGTTACTTTTATTCATTCTTTTACTCATTTATTCGTTTCCTGTTGTTGTCACTAAATAAAATATAATTATTTCATTAACTTATGCATTAATTCATTGCTTGAATGAAAATTGAGATGTATTCACTTTGGCTGCATTTGTCTAGTGTATATTCATGCATACCTATGGCATATTATAAAAAAATAATTTTGCTTGTTTTGCATTCTGGGGTAATCATCTTTTTAAAGTAGTAATACTTACATTTTTCCAGTATAAAATAAACAATCTTCTCCAAAGGAGAGATCTTCGAGCAGCTGCACTACATCTCCTTTACACTGCAAAGGCTGAGGAAAACAGTACTAGGGTTGTAACTTATAATATAACAACTTATAATTGCATACAAGATCAGGGGAAGATGGTTGTATCTTTTACAATAAACAATCATAATGAAAAAAAAAGGAAAACATAAATATAATGGGTTTGCGTGCATCAAAGTATGAGATTACATACACAGAAAAAAAGCACAATGACAAGGTTAAATATCTTTGAATAATCATAATATCCATATGATCATAATGCATGTTGTTGTTTTTGTTATTTATAAGCCTGCGGGATGAAACGAGACTTAAATTCAACAAGAAACAACATATTTACAGACTTAAACCTGAATTAAACCTGTTGCTTGTATCTTAAGTTGTTGCACTTGTTATAACGTCATATGTCACATGATAACGTCAACGTGGCGGATCTCATTCTTACTCAACGAGATTTGGCTGTAGAGTACGTACTCTTTTAGCACTCGTTAAGTTCCTTGGCCAATGAAAGCTGCCAAGAAAAGTGATGATCATGAATGACATGCAGAGGGCAGCAGAGGAGCTATGCTACAAACAAAAAAGCTTTTTACCAGAAAATGTTCAAAAATATCAAGCTAGCTGGTTACAGAAGCTGTATGATCTGTAATAAAAAGAAGTGGCATAAATCTATAGTTTTATATATACATACAATATTCATTAAACACATGCAAAATAAATAAATAAATAAAAGTGCAATGAAAGTACGTTTAGATTTACAGACTGTAATGTGACTGTTCATTTTGTTTTCTTTTCACTTTTTATTTTCCATAGCACCATTGCTATATAAAAGTTTTGCACGGTTACGAGAAAGGGCCACCTCAAAATGTACTCTCTCTCTATTGCTCACATGTCAGTACACCTCAGCATGCCATAGGTTGCAGACCCCTAGCCTAGATTCACATGAGCCCGCTTTGACAGTTGCAGTCTAACTGTTGACAATAGAAGCTTAAGTGTCAAGTGTTACAACACAGCTGACAAATGCTGTGATATTGAATGTGTTGATCTAGATATAGATCTTCATGTCAGGAAGCACTCAGTTCAAAGTTAAACCTCTAGTCTAGACAAAGGTAAGCAACCCTTTTTGTCATTGGTTGTCAAATGCAGTAGAACATATTTATGTTTTTTGTTTTTGTTTTAGTGCTTCAGTTGATTTTAATCACACTGTGTAGCCTGCAACTTTATTTGAATACAAAACTATTTATATTATAAACATATATAGAATTATAGAAAGAAACAGAAAGTGGATAAATTCAGGAGAGATGAAAAAGATTAAAACATTAATAAAAAACAAACAAATTATTTGTGCATTTAAAATTTTGTGGTGTAAATGCATTTATGGCATTTCAGCTTCATCAAACAGACTGTGTAAATACATCTAATGCCACTTCAGATGCAGCTTCCTATGCAGGAAAGATAGAGTTTGTTGATACTGATTTCATTTGAATGGTAACAACTCTACAGTTTATTGAATGAACTGAAACAATGTTGGAATTTGATGTTAAAGATGACAAATTTAATAAATGACCATTTATAAACATAGTGGGAAATGACATCTGTTTTTATATACAGTAACTCATTTTCAGTTAATTGGTATTTCTACCTCTTTCCAGTCACAGAGCACTTTATTTTGAGAGTTGTTGAAGTGAGAGAACATCTGTAACTTAGTCCAGATTGGGGGAGTTGTAATGTTTAATAATTTATTGTATTATGTAAATAATAGTTTGCGTTGATAAAGTATAGATATGCTGTCAATTATAGTTCTTAGAAGGGAAATCGGAATCAGCAAAAATTGGTATAGGCAGGTCACACTGACAGAAAAATCGGAAATCTGAATTGGCCAAGAAAATTGCAATCGGTCCATCTCCAATTATAAGGATGGAAGTGTTTACACCTGGAAAAGACTGACATCTAATAAGCAGAGAGGAGTTCCCTCAAAAAGAACACAGCACACTGAACGTTCAGTCTCCTTTAATTTGACTAGTAGTAATGATGATTACCTTTCAGACAGTAGAGCTGATTCGAGTAGTTTTTTTACTGTTACAGCCAAAACCAACAATGGACAATTCAAAAACAAGAGGAAGACAAGAAGAGGGAGAAAGAAGACAGCTAAACAATCAGCGGCGTCCAAGCACTTGCAGTTTTACCAAACAAACACTGTAGTAAATCTTTCAAGTTTCCCTTTTAACGGGTGAAGCCATATAAGTTTTGTTCAAAGGCATCTTGTTTGCTCCAGCACAACAACAGACAACAGAATTCAAAACTAAAATAGACTTATTTAATTTTCATTGAAATTTACAGTTAAGAGCATGGTAGGGATGAACAACATATACAATACTGGGTATTGTGTCAGGAGGCTATCAGTTCTGTCGTTTTGCATCCAAAACAGAATTCAATCATCAACACATTTGTTAAAAAGGATAACTATGATGTAGAATTACTTTTTAAGAAAGAAGTAAAGAACAAGAATAACAAATAAGAACAAGGTGCATTGACTTCTTTAGCAAATAACTTGGTCATTAAGCCAGCAGATAAAGGTGGAGCTGTAGTAATATAGAGTAGAAATTTGAATACAGAAGAGGCCTATCGGCAACTTAAGAATGAGGATTTTTATCAACCTTTAAGGAATGATCCAACAGAGACATTGAAAGAAGAATTGTTATCTTTATTAAAGGTTCAATAGGACATCTTGGAAAATGCTAACTTTAGCCTGAAAGCAATGAAAACGTACGTCCGGCAAATCGCCGTCCAAAGCCACGCCTCCTGAACGCATGAACGTGCACAGACCAGACGACCAGAGACAACATTACTACATTACATCATGTGTCACCAGTGAGAAATATTATAGTACAGTTAGTAGTAGTTGTTGTGAAGGAAGCTCAGGTTGTTGATGTTTGCCTGCCATTTTCGCTCTGTCTGCACAGCATACGTGAACGCGCTGATGACGTATCCTGTCTGCGCAAACATGGTGCGCAGAGGTATGCAAATACATATTTTGACAGGCAAGTAGGACAGATTATCGTAATGTTCGGACTGAACATTTTGATTGGACGAACATTTCTTGGTCCTACGCCTTCCACAGAATATAGAAATACATATAAATACATTTAGACCACTTAACTTAATGATTGCTATCGGGATGTGAAGAAAAAAATGTTTCTGAAGACAATCACCTATTGCACCTGATGCAACTGAGAGATGAACTGGATTATGGATAATGAACTTAAAAATGCATGTGTTGCATGTTTCTATATGTTGCCAAAAATCCATTAAAATTTTTATAAACCTCCTGGACGTCCGATAAGCTCTAATAATGAAAGCCTTTTATCTTCACAACACATTAATTATTTTATCAAGCCTTAATACCCACTCTTTCCTCTTTTGTTCAGGATACAACAGATGCAATTAAAAAGATCATGGATATGGGGTCTGTTGATCCTGCTTCCTGGTTGGTGGTCATGGATGTAGAGGCTCTATACACCATGGGATGGGAAGATTCCCCGATTCGCTTGGTGCATCGGCATAAAAAGTTAATGATGGGATGCATCGGTTTAAAAAGTGTGCATCAGCTACAAGTTGGCATTATCGCGATGCATCATTTCTAACATATTTGCATCGGTAAAAAACAATTTATTTATATCTAATTACTAGTGGATGCACTATACTTTTATTATTTAGAAAGTGACCAATAATCTGTGGCCAATAATTTATAAGTAGATTGATTTCTCCTCTCTAAACTGTTTCTCAAGCGCGTTCTCATGCACCACTGCTGCTGCGTGAATGATGCATCACAGCACCACAGAGACCCGAAGAAAAACTGGGATTAAAGTCCAAAACCTGACTTGAAATAACCTAACAAATCAATCGGGGCTAAAGCGGTTCCATAAACGACAAATTAAGTTCACACAATCTCACTAATTTGTGCACGCTTATTCTTAAGCAGCCCTTATCCAGCAAGCAATAGCCGTCATTTCACCGTCTCGGTTAACTATAGACCCGATATAGTCCGGCTATGTGTAACACACTTCTAGCCCAAATAACCTTGAAGTTGGTTACATGTTGTTTTTTGGCAAAATAGCTTGTGAGATGTTTGATATTCCATCATGTAAGCAGAGTCAACAGTGTTTGCAAGGTGTTTTGTTTCACATGTTCTACGCATAGCCTGTTCGTATAGCCTCAGTTTAGCTCGTAGTGAGAGCGTCTATTTGTACACATTTTGCGTCCAGGGGATAATCTCCAAAATGGCACTACGCTGACACAGAAGAGACGTTACAGTGCCTAATTGTTGAATAATGTCATTATTTTTGTTTTATTTCCGTACAAAAAGTATTCTCGTCGCTTTATAACATTACGATTGAACCACTGATGACAGATGGAGTATCCTGGCGATGCTTTTCATACTTTTCTGGACCTTGACAGTGGTATTTACTTGGCAGTCAATGGGACAGTCACAAGCCTCCCGGTTTTCATCCAAAATATCTTAAATTGTGCTCTGAAGACTAACAAAGCTTTTACGGGTTTGGAACGATATGGGGGTAAGTGAAAAACGACAATTTTAATTTTGGGGTGGAGTATCCCTTTAAGTGTATTGTATTTATAATATTTTATTTTGTCATTAATTCTTTTGTATTTTTAAGTTGTTAAAAATTATATTTTTCTTAAAAGCTAAAGCTAAATAAAGCCATTTAATTTGTTTGGATGGATTGCCATTTTGTTGTCTATTAGATGTATATATGTAGGCATTCATTAGCGGTCTATTTGATGACTAGTCTATACTTGGGCTATGATTAGACGTCTATTAAATTTTCACTGACAGCCCAAATTTAGCCTTGTTTTTGCCTAGACGTCTGGGCTGTGTTTTGACGGCTATTAGACATCTATTAAACTGAAAATTGCTTGCTTGGTATATGCATGGATCAAGTTCATATGTATATGCGAGTGTTTATAGGTGTATATGCATGGATCAAGTTCATATGTATATGCGAGTGTTTATAGGTGTATATGCATGGATCAAGTTTATATGTATGTGCGAGTGTTGTTGTGGTTGTATATGCATGGATCGAGTTTATATGTATGTGCGAGTGTTTATAGGTGTATATGCATGGATCAAGTTTATATGTATATGCGAGTATGTATAGGTGTGTCTGCATGCAGCGAGTTTATATGTATGTGCGTGTGTTGTTGTGGGTGTATATGCACGGATCGAGTTTATATGTATAAGCGAGTGTCTAGGTGTGCATGTGTCAAGTTTATATGTATACGCAAATTATTCACAAGTGTATATGCATTCATTACTAACATAAGATGTATTGGTATGGATTTCATATTAGTGTGCACGTGTATTTCATATATTTTGAACATCCAATAGTATACATGTATATGTGAGTAATTTGCACCTGTGTATATGCACGTGTTTTATGTATGTATTGATAAGTGAAGTTTGATTTAAATCCTACGTGTTGCCTCATAAACAACAATAACAATATAACCTTTTGTACTATAGCTTGTTCTATATTGCTATACTTGGAATTAATTTAAGGCCTCATAAGACAAAGACGTATCTAAAAAGGTTTATATAAGTCTGAAAAAGTTAAGTCATATAATATACAATATAAGTATGAGATCAGTCATAGTTTATGACATTGGTGGTTTTAGTGCAGCATAGGTGCTGTTGACTTGGTTGTGCTGATTATTTTTATGCAGTTTGGTAAAGTCCACTTCAGCGTACTGAAAGAGAAATGATGAAAACAGCATTAACATTTCAGCTGCAGTTGTTCTTGAACCAAAATAAATTTTATAATCTAAACAATAAGCTGTAGTTTGTTGCAAAAATACTCAATAATTATCAAGACAGACATACATTTTGGTTATGATGGTGGTTTCACATTTTACCTGTAATTGCTCCTGATGCTGTTCGATAACTTGTGTCTGCTGTAGATCAGTGTTGAGTTGCAGTAAAGGTTCTGCAGACCTTCTGATTCCAACAACAAAAACTTTTAATAGTCCTAAAAATAAAAACATTAGATTTTTACTAAGGGTTGTGTTATTCTTTCTTAAAATATCTAAAGTCACATAAATACCAAATGAATTGTTGAATAGTCAAAATGAACAATCCTAAGTAAATACATTTTACTAAAATTCCACCTGCCATAATGGAGAAAAGCATTATGTTTATCTTTTGACAAATGACATATTTATATTAAATTTTAGAACTCACCAATCAGCACAATGACCAAAAGCCCATTCATCAGACCAGATATGATGATGATAATCTGCCATTGTGTTTGATTCTGATCAATACAATTCACCACCGTTCTATTCTGCTTAATACACTCCACCGCTGTATGATTGTGATGCTGTATCATTGTGATTGTTAGTTGAGTTGGTTCTGTAATCAAAGTGTTCATAGTCACAGCATCAACCGTCAGTCTCCACTGCAGTACAATATGTCTTGATCACTGAAGCAGCAAATTAACTCACCATTGAAGTATATTCTGGTGCTGTTGCTGAGTTTTGGAGGTGAATCTGTGTTCATACAGTAATAAATGCCTAATTCATGAAAAGTCACATTATTTATAACCAGACGATGTTTAAACTGCACTGAATATTTGTTTCTGAATGTTTTATCATGGTAAAAAGGTGATGTTGTGGTTGATAATGATCGTAGAATCACTGTTGGAGGATCTGGTGTTTTCAGTAAAATCCAATAAACCTCATTTTCATCAAGATCACAGCTTATGATCACATTTGATCCCAAATCAGTTAATAGATCTGCTACTGCAGCTTGACAACAGATTAATAAATCTAAAAAAGAAAAAAGATATATATAAAATTAAGCCTAAAACCATCATGAAGCCATAAAACAACATGAAGTTTCTAAACTACATGTAAATATATTCAAAATGTAATAAACTCACAGAGGTGAAGCTGAATGATCTTCATGATGTTGTCACGATAAAAACACTTCAATATGAGATCTGCTTTCCTCCCACAACAAATCTTGAAGATAAAGTCACTGCAGCTCTGAAGCAAAGACAGGAAGCAAAAAAAAACAAAAAAACTTTCCACATCAAGCAGAGGTTAACTATATTTACTGTGACCGACCACATTCTACACCTACCACCACCATCACTAAATTAATCAAAAAATTATGAATGTGACATGCATGTGTTTCTTTAAAATGAGAGTCAGCGAAACAGACTGAAGCACCTCGTATTAGATCTGAAGCTGCTAACAAACAACTTCATGGTTGATTTTGTGGATTGACTCAAGAGGCCTGTCTCAGGACGTCAGATGAACAAGCTCACGGTTACAAAATTGTGTGTAAATCCAACATGGTTTAGATCAGGTCCAGTCTCACTGAGCTCACTATAAACATTCTCTGGATTTGATGTTGAGTTTATAATAAAGTCTGGAGCTTGAGAGTTTACTGCAAACAGGTAATCACATGAAACATACAGCAAGCCAGTAAGTAACAGCTGCCACCCAGTGGTGATGCCAGAAATCTCGCTGGACTTTGGTGAAATTGGATGGAGAACAACTACAGCATTTTGAGGGCAGCAGAGCACAACTGCAGTATCTGACAAAGTCATCAGAAAAATGACTTTGTCACAACATATTTTCCAGGAAAAGAGAATTGAATTGAATTGAATTGAATTGAATTGAATTGAAAGAAAGAATTGCTGAAAACTGTTCTTGAAATGTTTGGCGACGAGCAGTTAATCAAACGGTTACATTTCCTCAGTTATTCAAAGCGAGCAAAGAACATCATAACTGACTTCAGTCTAGCACGAGTATTATATGCAATCTACACTGTAGAGCCCCATTCACACTGCACGTTGGTCCCGGAAAATTGCCGGAAAATTGCCAGAAAATTGCCTGAGTGCCTTCTGTGTGAACGCAAACACGTCCCGGGATTAATTCTGGGATTGATCCCGGGTTGGGACCTAGTAACATTGCCGGGTTCAGTCCCGGAACGAGCGCTGTGTGAACAAAAGCCGGATCAATGCCGTAACGAGTGTGTGGTAGTGATGACGCACTTTATCGTTCGACAGTTTTACCGGGTGTTTTGAAGGTAGATCAACGTTCACACGACGAAAAATGTGTAAACTAGAATGAAGCAGCGAACAGGGAGCTCCTCACTATCTGCAAATCATTCTCCAGTTTAGTGAAATGGTGAGCGCGCATTATACACGTCACATGAAAGGTCACGTGTCTTTACGGGATCTTTACGGGTTGTGTGTGAATGCACGCACATATTCCGGAAAATCAAAATCAAACAAATGCCAGAACACATTACCCGTGTATTTTCCGGAATCTCTGTGTGAAAGGGGCTCTAGATGAATAAATCTCTTACCCCTTATTTACACTGCACACGTCTGCGGCGCATTACATCTCCACGGCCACCAGTAGCATTACAATGGGGAATAGGGTCTGTTTTTGTTGTGTAGATCCTGGCCATTTAATTGCTGATTGCAAGGCCTGGAAACAGAAAGCAGCTGCTAAAACTAAAAATGTGGCTTTTTCTCAGTCTGTATCGGAGTCTGATTTTACCTATGGACCGTTTATTTTGCATGGCACTGTGTCACTTGCAAATGGTTCGGTAACTAAACCAGTTCTGATTTTGCATGATACTGGGTCGGCTCAGTCCTTTGTGTGTAAGGATGTTTTGCCCTTTTCTGATCAGTCTTATACGGGTAGAAACGTGCTGGTGCGAGTTATTGAGATGGGCTGTGTTCATGTTCCACTCCATAATGTTCACTTAAAATCTGATCTCGTTACAGGGGCTGTTGAGTTGGGTGTGCGCCCTAAATTACCTGTGGACGGGGTTAGTATAATCCTTGGGAATGACCTCGCTGGAGCTAACGCTTTCCCTTGCCCTGTGGTGGCTAATAGACTAATAATAATAGGCTAATAATTCCATTCCTGTGCTAAGTGAACCTTTTGAGAGATTGATTATTGACTGTGTGGGTCCGCTGCCCAAATCGAAAACCGGGCATCAGTACATTCTGACAGTTATGTGTTGTGCGACACGTTATGCAGAGGCTATTCCACTGCGTTCGATTAAAGCTCCTCTAATTGTGAAAGAATTGGTGAAGTTTTGTACTACTTTTGGTCTGCCTCGAGTAATTCAGACTGATCAAGGGTCAAATTTCACCTCAAAGGTATTTGCACAAACACTCACTGAGTTGGGAGTAACGCATAAAATGTCGAGCGCATACCACCCAGAGTCGCAGGGAGCTCTTGAGCGGTTCCATCAGACATTAAAATCCATGCTCCGTGCCTTCTGTGTGGAGACTGGTAAAGATTGGGCAGACGGGTTGCCATTGTTGATGTTTGCCATACATGAGTCAGTTCAGGAATCGTTGGGTTTTAGTCCTGTTGAGCTTGTGTTTGGGCACACTGTTCACGGGCCGTTAAAGCTCTTTAGTGAGCAGTTGCTAAAGAAGTCTACTTCACCTGTGTCCGTTCTTGAATATGTAAGTTCTTTTCGTGAATGTTTACATCAGGTGTGCATGTTCGCTAAAGCTCATCTGGTCGACGTGCAGTCTAAAATGAAGAAGCGCTTTGACCAGAAAAGTGTGTCACGTAATTTTCAGGCTGGTGATTTGGTTCTTGTTCTACTTCCCATCCCTGAATCTACATTTCAAGCGAAATTCTTTGGGCCTTATGTGATAGAAAAGAAGCTTAGCCAAACGGATTATGCTGTGGGCACACCTGATCGAAAGCGTAAGAGTCGAGTTTGTCACATAAATATGCTTCAGGCATATTATGAGCGAGAGATGAGACTGACTCCCTCGTCATCAATGCTTGTTGCCCCTGTTCTTGTCGACTCTGAGCGGACACAAGAGGATGATGTGGCGGATGACTACCACGGTTGTGGGGTACGGCTGGAGAATTCAGTTGTTTTGAATAACTTAGATTCTCATCTAGAGCATTTGCCGATGTGCCAACGAGAGGATGTAGTGCGACTGGTACGAAAATATTCCTCTCTATTTTCTGATGTTCCTGGTAGAACTACAGTCCTGTGTCATGATATTGATGTGGGTACTTCTTTGCCCATAAAGCAACATCCGTACCGACTGAATCCAATGAAACGGGCAGCGATGAAAAATGAAGTGGAATATTTGCTGAAAAATGGATTGGCTGTCCATAGTCAAAGTCTGTAGAGTTCTCCATGTCTGTTGTCTGAAACCAGACTCTTCTTTTCGTTTTTGCACGGACTACCGAAAGGTTAACAGTGTGACTAAAGCGGATTCTTTTCCTTTACCCCGCATTGAGGATTGTGTCGATCGAATTGGCTCTGCCACTTACGTCACTAAATTAGATCTCCTTAAAGGGTATTGGCAAGTCCCTTTAACTGCCCGTGCTAGCGAAATATCTGCGTTTGTCACTCCTGATAGCTTTCTGCAATATAATGTAATGGCGTTCGGGATGCGGAACGCCCCAGCGACTTTCCAGCGACTGATGCAGAGGGTTTTGTCAGGAGTGACGAATTGCGAAGCATATCTGGATGATCTAGTCATTTATTCGAACAGTTGGGAGAATCATGTGAATCGTTTGGATCTAGTGTTCAGCTGTCTGGCTGAGGCTTCTTTGACTTTGATTCTTTCAAAGTGTGAGTTTGCAAAAGCAGTGATCACATATCTGGGAAAAATGGTAGGTCAGGGGCATGTGAAGCCCGTGATGGCCAAAGTGAGTGCAATCCTTGATTTTCCCGATCCTGTAAATAAAAGAGAACTTCGAAGATTTCTGGTAATGGTAGGATACTACCGTGGATTTTGTTACAATTTCGCAACAGTGGTGTCTCGTTGACTGACCTTCTTAGCACTTCGAGAAAATTCGACTGGAATGCAAGGTGTGATCATGCTTTCACTGCAGTGAAAGATTTATTGTGTAACGCGCTAGTTCTTTCGGCTCCTGATTTCACCCGAACTTTTCAGCTGAATGTTGATGCGAGTGCTGTTGGAGCTGGTGGAGTGCTGATGCAGGAGGATGACTCGGGTATTGAGCACCCCGTGAGTTATTTTTCTAAGAAACTTTCTAAGTGTCAGCGTAACTACAGCACAATTGAGAAGGAGGCGCTGGCCTTGGTACTGGCATTGCGACACTTTGAAGTGTATCTGGGAGGCCACTGTAGCCCGATCAAAGTGTACACCGATCACAATCCATTAGTGTTTTTGTCACAAATGTCTAACTCAAACCAACGTTTGATGCGGTGGTCTCTCGTTTTGCAGGAGTACAACCTTGAAATTAAACATCGGAAGGGTTCAGACAATGTAGTTGCTGATGCGCTGTCCCGAGTGTGCGGAGCTGATGGGTGACGTGGATTTTCTTTTTTGCATAAAAAAAAAATTAGTGATGGGGGTGTTACGTCCGAGGACGTATTTAATGTGTTTTGTAATTATGTATATGTGTGTTTGATGTGGTTTTGTTTGCTATTTTGGCCTAGCTCTCCCCTGAAGTCTTTGTTCCCTATATGTTTGATATAACATTTTCTGGGAGATTGTTTCTGTTTATTCCTTCATTCAAATTAAAAACATTAATTTGAATTCGTGTTTGTGTTGATTCTGGGACAGGAGGTTGGATGCCCTGGTTCTCTCTCCAAGCTTTTTTTTCCTTTAGATATTTTTAATTACTTTTTTCGTTTTGTTACTGGCTTCCCATCTAGGGCTGGGAAGCCAGTAACAAAACGAAAAAAAAAAGACAGTTAAAAAAAAACTGTTTAAGAACACAACAAAATCCTGAGTTCACTTACTCAGAATTAAATCAACCAAAATCAAACAACACATGAGTCTGGGCAACAAGGAGGAAGAAGGGCCCTGGCGAAAATAAATCTCTCTCAGCTCCTCAGATCCACCACTTCTTATATTTCCACTTCCTCCCGTCATCACCCAATCACCCCAGTCATCACCAGATTGAACACAGCTGATTGGCATTCCTATCTCGTAATGAGGGAAAGAGAGAGAAAAAGAGATAGAAAGCAAACAAAACCACATCCAACACACATATACACAATTACAAAACACATTAAATACGTCCTCGGACGTAACAACTTGCAGAAAGTTTTCTACGCGAGTTGGTGTTAGAGGCTACTACAGGGATACTCAAAAACTCAAATTTGATCAGGGTTGGAGCTAAACTCTGCAGGAAAGTGGATCTTGCGAGCCAGATTTGAGGCTCACTGGGCTACTAGAATACAGGGGGGCGCCGACACTGATATCGCATACCCCTAGGCAAATGTGCAGTTGCGCCCCTGTCTATACCATTAATAAGAGGCAATGGAAAAAAAAAAAAGTGTTCTGTGGTGGTCTGAAGTGTGCACAGTGGCAATTAGAAATAAGGCATTTTGGATTTTAAAAAGGTTAATAACTCACGCTACCGTTGTAGAATATCAGAAGGGCAGCTGCGAGAAGAGTAATTAAAAGTGCAAAGAGAAAGGCTTGGCAGGAATTCTGTAACACAATTGGGAGAGAGACTGGAATGCATGTGGTATGGAGAATGATTAGGAAAATGAATGGTATTAATAATTATAAACAGATCCCTGTAATTGAAGAGGAAGGGAAAATGGCCATAACACAAAGAAAATACAGAAATCTTAGCTAAAACTTTTGCTAAAGTTCATAGTATTGAAAACTTGAACGATAAGTTCTTTAAAGGAAGGCTAGAACTAAGTAAAATATATGAGAATGTTCATACGAAAAAACAAGGAGTTGATAGTATTTTAGATAGTATTTTAATTATTTTGAGTTAAAAATAGTCATTAACAATTCAAAGAATACAACACCAGGAAGAGACATGATGTTATGGAGCTGACGAGACGCGAGACAGGCGGATCCATCTGCAAGCTTTTATTATAATACATGGTCAATACAGGCAGGGTCGGGCAGTAGCAAACAGGTATGGCATGGGCAAGACACAAGAATAATCCAAGGGTAAGCGTGGGTCGGCGATCGGCGAACTATATCCAGAGGGCTAGGCAGAGAGAATAAACCAAGAACACGGGCAGGAATCAGAACACAGGAATCAAACAAGGAATACAGGGAAAACGCTTCGATGTAGCTAGGCTAAACAATACTCGGCAGAGTGTGGCAGAAAGTCCAGAGTTTAAATAGTGTGTGTGTGTGTGTGTGTGATTGGAAGATGGTGATTGAGAGATGGTGAACAGGTGCAAGCGTGATTATAGTGAACAGCTGTGTGGGTGCAGTGAATGATGGGAAATGTAGTCTAAGAGTGATCTGTAACTGTGTGAAAGTCCATGTGCTGGGAGAGTGAAGGAAAGTTCATGGCCAGGATTCGTGACATAGCTCACAGACGGCCTCCATAGCCGTGACAGGACAGAATGAGAGCTCACAGACGGCCTCCATAGCCGTGACAGGACAGGATGAGAGCTCACAGGTGGCCTTCTTAGCCGTGACAGGACAGGGTGAGAGCTCACAGACGGCCTCCATAGCCGTGACAGGACAGGGCGAGAGTTCACAGACGGCCTCCATAGCCGTGACAGGACAGGATGAGAGCTCACAGACGGCCTTCATATCCGTGACAGGACAGGGTGAGAGTTCATAGGAAGATACCACCGACACCTCTGGAGGTTCTGCAGCTAACGCCGCCACCTCTGGAGGTTCTACGGTGGTACCATGACCGGGTGAGAGTATATTGCTGGGCGCCACCACCTTGTAAGGGGCTGAGGCGAGCACCACCGCTTGGGGAGGTTCTGCGGCACATGCCTTCCCCTGGGGCAGTACAGTGGTGGTGTATGTGGCCCAAATGCAACATAGTGCGATCCCTATCATGGGAAGCGCTTCAGACAGGGAAATCAGTTCAGGAACAGGAGGACCGAAGTGAGTGGATTTGGGGATACCAGCAGTGCGTACAGACACCAGCTGTGCATCCCTCACGCTGGATATCAACCGGAGAACTTGAAGGACTGACCTTGAGTCTCTGGGTGGGACAGGTTCTGGCTGAGGAGCTGAGACGTGAAGAGGTTCTGGCTGAGGAGCTGAGACGTGAAGAGGCTCTGACTGAGGAGCTGAGACGTGAAGAGGCTCTGGCTGAGAAGCTGAGACGTGAAGAAGTTCTGGCTGAGGAGCTGAGACGTGAAGAGGCTCTGACTGAGGAGCTGAGACGTGAAGAGGCTCTGACTGAGGAGCTGAGACGTGAAGAGGCTCTGACTGAGGAGCTGAGACGTGGTCTGACTCTGGCTGGTCAGCTGTGACGTGGCGAGACTCTGGCTGGTCAGCTGTGACGTGGCGTGACTCTGGCTGGTCAGCTGTGACGTGGCGTGACTCTGGCTGGTCAGCTGTGACGTGGCGTGACTCTGGCTGGTCAGCTGTGACGTGGGTGAGTTCATGATGATCCACGGTGGCTTGGTGTGACTCTGGCTGGAGAGTTGAGACGTGGTGTGACTCGTGACGATCAACTGTGGCTTGGCGTGACTCGTGACGATCAACTGTGGCTTGGCTTGACTCACTGAGATCACAGGTGGCTTGGCTTGACACGTGACGATCAACGGTGGCTTGGCTTGACTCACTGAGATCACAGGTGGCTTGGCTTGACTTGTGATGATCAACTGTGCTTTGGTTGGACTCGTGACGATCAACTGTAGCTTGGCTTGACTTGTGATGATCAATTGTGCTTTGGCTTGACTTGTGACGATCAACTGTGGCTTGGCTTGACTCACGGAGATCACTGGTGGCTTGGCTTGACTTGTGATGATCAACTGTGCTTTGGTTGGACTCGTGACGATCCACTGTAGCTTGGCTTGACTTGTGATGATCAACTGTGCTTTGGCTTGACTTGTGACGATCAACTGTGGCTTGGCTTGACTCACGGAGATCACTGGTGGCTTGGCTTGACTTGTGGCGATCAACTGTGCTTTGGTTGGACTTGTGACGATCAACTGTGGCTTTGCTTGACTTGTGACGATCAACTGTGGCTTGGCTTGACTCACGGAGATCCCTGGTGGCTTGGCTTGACTTGTGACGATCAACTGTAGCTTGACTTGACCTTTTAACATAGGCTGTGACTTGACTTGGTTCTTCAACATCAGCGGTGACCTGACTTGACTCTTTAACATCAGCGGTGACTTGACTTGACTCCTTAACATCAGCGGTGACTTGACTTGGCTTTTTAACATCAGCGGTGACTTGACTTGACTCTTTAACATCAGCGGTGACTTGACTTGACTCTTTAACATCAGCGGTGACTTGACTTGACTCTTTAACATCAGCGGTGACTTGACTTGACTCTTTAACATCAGCGGTGACTTGACTTGACTCTTTAACATCAGCGGTGACTTGACTTGACTCTTTAACATCAGCTGGGAACTGACCTGGCTTGTGATTGGCAGCAATGACGCTACGGGGTGTTGTTGTTGCCGCCATTTTGTGAGCGTGATCTAGCGTGGCTGTGTCCACACAATTGGGTGCGGTGTCTCGTTCCTCCGCGACCCCCACAGTGAACGAAGAGCCAACACATAGCAAAGCATAGTCCAGGAACTGACTGAGAGATGAACGGGGACCCTCCTGGATTAGCTGAGACTTCAGCGGTTGATTAATGCCCTCACAAAAGAAGTCTATGAGTACACAGTCCGGCAGATCAGAGAAATGGGCGAGGTCTAAATAGTCTTGTACATAGTCCTCGAGTGGTAGCGAGCCCTGTTCGAGGTGTAACAACATTCGTGCAATGTCCGTACCTGGCCAATATCCACATGAAAAGCCGCTGGATCCTTTTGTGGCCGAGTATTCTGTTATGGAGCTGACGAGACGTGAGACAGGCGGATCCATCTGCAAGCTTTTATTATAATACATGGTCAATACAGGCAGGGTCGGGCAGTAGCAAACAGGTATGGCATGGGCAAGACACAAGAATAATCCAAGGGTAAGCGTGGGTCGGCGATCGGCGAACTATATCCAGAGGGCTAGGCAGAGAGAATAAACCAGGAACACGGGCAGGAATCAGACAAGGAATACAGGGAAAACACTTCGATGTAGCTAGGCTAAACAATACTCGGCAGAGTGTGGCAGAAAGTCCAGAGTTTAAATAGTGTGTGTGTGTGTGTGTGATTGGAAGATGGTGATTGAGAGATGGTGAACAGGTGCAAGCGTGATTATAGTGAACAGCTGTGTGGGTGCAGTGAATGATGGGAAATGTAGTCTAAGAGTGATCTGTAACTGTGTGAAAGTCCATGTGCTGGGAGAGTGAAGGAAAGTTCATGGCCAGGATTCGTGACACATGATCAGTTACAGTATGTTAAAAAATTTACCAGAGGTAGCCATTAAAGCATTATTGGATTTATATAATCATATATGGAATGAAAGCACCTTACCCAGAGATTGGAAATGTGCAATAGTGATACCAGTAGTGAAACCAGGTAAAGATGCAATAAAATAGTTATAGGCCAATTGCTCTTACATCTAAGATAATGGAGAAAATTATAGTAAGATGGTTGAATTATTTTTTCGAGAAAAAATAAATATTATCATCAGCTCAGAGTGGTTTTAGGAAGAAGAGATCTACAGTGGATACTCTGATATTATTTGAAAATTATGTAAAAAAAAAATCTCTAATAAAGAAAGAATTTCTTGTTGCTGTTTTCTTTGACATTGAAAAAGCATATGCAGTGTTGGGTAAGTTACAAAAAAAAAGTAATCCACTACAAATTACTAAATACTTCTTTAAAATTGTAATTTGATTACATTAACGATTACTGCATTTAAAAAGTAATCAGATTACTAATTACTTTACTTTCAAGTTACTTTCAAGTTTACTTTACTTTTCAAGCTATCAAACCTAAAAAATACACTACAAAGAGAAACTCATAGTTCTTTCATTAATTTCATATTGACTGAAAAAAATACATAAGTAGGCCTATTATTTGTATACCCTGATTCACTTCCAATATCAACAAAACTTTTTTTTTTTTTTTTTGGTTTTGTATGGAGCTCATAATATGACAAAACTATTTGAATTTGAATTGTGTAAATTTGAATTATTGGCAAGTGTCATTTAACAAAACTTAATATTATGTGGCATTTAACATAGTTCTGAATTTGAGTTTTTTTACTTGAATATTGAACATTTGAAATTTAACACAATTAAAAAAAAATTATGGAAGTTTTTTTACATAGACATGTATTTTCAAACAGCGTATTTTTTTTTCTGAATTCTTTGACTGCAAATATCCAGTTTTTAAAAATACAGCTTCAAGTTTTCAAGATGAAGAAGTAATTCAGAACATCAAATTCAATATTTAAAATTCAAAGAGCAGAAATTCAGATCATACAGAAAGTAGGTCAGAGGTCATCCACAGGGAAAAGTTGATGATCTCCGAAAAGTCGAATGAAGCATTTACTGTGACCGGGAGGGGACATGTTCGGTTCACTTAGGCTAGTTTTGTTGCCACGACATATTAACTCGTGGGAGCATGATAATATGTCGTGGCCACGAGATCATTTTGTGGAGGTAATGGGCTGGGTAATACTGAAATCGCTGCGGCTGCCGCTTTCTCTCGTAGTGGAAGTGTTTTGTGCGGTCTCGGGGCAGACATTGCCTTAGTTGCAAACAACAAGGTCACATTTGATTTTATTAAAAAGAAACAAAACATAACGGAAATTTAGTATGTGTTATTTGCTATTTATCATTTCATGGGACTAACTATAGCGTAGTTTTCATGTCAAACACTGTTAACTATGACAATTACACAATTAAATTTTTTCCTGGCAAACCAACTCGTACACACATGCTCTGGATTTTTTTCTTCTTTATTTATATCTCTGTAAAAATGTTTGATTGATCATCCAATGGGTATTCTATTACATTTTAAATGATCTTCATCATGCTTTCAACAGGCCTACCTACATGAGCTCAGTGAAATGTTCTATTGGTTGATCATAATCTGCCCGGTAAACCGAAAAAAATATTATATATTTTTTTAATCTCTGGCGGCGCCTGCCGTGAAGAGCTGTGGAAGCAGCAGGATGGGTGCACGAGCACCGCTTGCGCACTGCCAGCAAAACCGCCTACTTTCCTGCTATTCACAATTTGAATAAAAAAGTTAATAAATGAGTTTTGTCTACCACATGTAGGAGATTTAATGCGGGTGTGGTTCGGGTCGGATAACGGGTTGAGTGTTCTGTCAGTTACTGCGGGTATCAAACAGGACCATGCAGGACAAACCTGAGTGACCATAGCAACCTGGGATTATCAGAGATGGATTTATTTATGTTTAATTTTGAATTAAGATATTATTATTAGAAATTATTACATTATTAAATTATTTTAACCATATATTAAACTTAGCCTACTTTATTACATAAAGTACATAAAATAGAATAGGTCTACAAGAAAACATTTTTATCAATCCCAAGTCCATTAACTGATCGTCTTTTTCCATAATATTTGTATATTATTATTGGTTTTATATTCATTGTTATGCATTTGATTTATTTTCCCTTCATTTTGATCTCTTAACGTTCTGAATAGTTTTGTAAATAATAGCCTACTGTAAATGCCGACATGCTAATAAAGCTTTGATTATGCTATGACTTACGGGAATTTTTACTGGAAGTGCAGTTTAAAGGTTGAATTTAACATATATTTAATTTTATTTCGGCTAATTAATAGACTATTATAAATAGTGTTTCGTTGAGGAATGAATCATTTGCATAGTTTCATTTGTAAATGAAAACACAACACGCTCATGAAGCCCTTTCACACATACAGACTTTTCCGGAAAATTACCAGTAAATTGCCGTAAAGAGATCATGTGTGAACAGCACATTTTCAAAAATACCGGTAAATTCGTTCCGGCAATTTACCAGTATGAGAAGTTGTAACATTACCAGTAAATTGCCGGAACAATGCTGTGTGTGAACGCAGAATGAAGATTACCGGTATGAGGACGTACAATTTCAGAACGCGGTGATGTAAGATGTAAGACGTGTACTCTGGGCCAATCCAGAGCCGTTGAAATTCAAAAATTCAGCGGCTCTGGGCCAATCATAACATTCGGCGCATTTACTCCGCGCAGTGTGCAGTGTTGCCAGATTGGGCGGGTTCACACACGCACGCTGCAAAGAGACTGGTGCTGATGTTGACGTCGCGGCAGCACTTTTAGCCAATCACTAGGGATCAGCAGACAGACGTGATGATTCATGAGTGACGGGTTTTTAGCGCGATAACGGATCTGATTTTGAATGTATAACTAAGTGATCATAATGCCTAAATATAAGTTCGATGGTAAAGAGTGGAGAGTGTTTTAACTCTCAAAACGTGAATTACACCTGTTGAGGGAGATGACATGAAGACGATGATCACTGCAACTCCGAAATCAGAGCACAGTTAAATTATTTAATCAAAATCTATTTATATCTATACGATCCTGTCTTTTATCTTTTAAACGGTCCAGATTGGATCCTTTAAAGCTGATGGACTTGTTAGTTTTGACTGTCCAAAGTTCTACATTGTTCAATATGAACTTCACAAAAGACTTAGTTCTGTGTGAAATTATAGAGCGACACGAAGGTAAGAGCATTATTGTTGTTGTTAATTTTTTTTTTTATTGTCGGATTATCATACAGAATGACAGTTTTGACTGTCATGGTGTGTGCATGAACGAGTGTGAAATACCTATAATTATGTTGCTTATTCCGATCACTTATATTGGGCACTTTTTTGCATTTAAATTCTGTTGACACTGAAAATGATGCATGTGTTTTTCTAGGGTATCGGTTAATTTCTTGATTGCCATTTTGACAGTGTCTGCTTGCATATTTTAATCATATTTGGTCGTTCTCTTTAATGTATTTGCCCCGATTTGATCCATGGGAAATGTATCTAGCATTATATTTATATTGTGTCATCATTATTTCATTATAAGGAGTTAAAAATGGCTCTTATCAACCTTGATTTACATTATATCACATTATTTTGACAGTTAAAGTTTTGGGCGGTTTTTGTGAGCTTTTGGGCTGGAAATCGTCCATCCAATCTGGCAACACTGACGCGCTGTGTAGTTTGCTTTGAAGTCGTATAATGGATGTCTCTGGGCCAAAATCGCTGCATGAATGTGAACGTTTGATACAAAAATGAAAACATCAACAAAAACACTGACCACGTATACCCCTTCATGTTTACAAACACAACACCGGGAGGCACAGCCGTTAAGAGGTCGTTTCTGGTTAATGATGTCACAGAATTTACCGGTAATTTGAAACCTATGTGTGAATGGTGCTTTTCCGGAAAAAAGACGGAACGTTGTTACCTGTGCGAACAGTACATTTTTGAATTTACTGGTAAAGTCGTTCCGGTAATTTTATGGCAATTTACTGGTATTACTGTGTGAAAGGGCTTATTGTCACATACGGGTGTAAATACAATCATAAAGTCAAAACATTGGCATAATTGTCAGGCGCTTACAGTATTTGCAAAATATGGTAGCATATTAATAATACTAGCATAATTATACAGAATGTTAATTAGGTAAAGCTCTACACAAATTGAAAGGGAAATAAGCATATATAACAATAAATATAAAATATATAGTTAATATAATAATTAGATATTTTTATTACAGTTTTATAATAATACATTATATATTATTATACATAATACATTTTAAAAAAATCTAATTAATCGCAAATTAATCCCAAAAGATCATTTCAAGTCATTGTTGTGTAAAGCATCAAACAGACATTTTAAAAAGTAGCTTCAGCAAGAAATATATTGTTTGTTAAAATTTAATACATATAGGCCTTCTCTTTTGGACCATGAGGGTTCGTAAATGATGACACAATTGTAATTTCTGGGGTGAACTATACCTTTAATTTATTTGATTAATTTTATTATTATTACTATGAAAATATGAAATTATTTATTTAATGAAATTATCCTCTAAATAATAAACTAAAACAGCCAGTAGGTTTAAGTCATCGAGTCATTTATTCATTCATTTGACTCGTTCAAATGGCTGATTCATTCAGGAGTGAAGTAAATGGTTCTTTATGAGTGGTTCATTGAATCATTAAGCTTGTTCGACTTGAAGCGGACCATCACCATCAGACCGATCAAAGTATGACATCAAAGTACTGCAAGAGCTGTAGAGAGCAGACGACTCTGCATGCTTTTGAACCACTCTCGCGGTACTTTGACGTTATACAGCGATCGATCTGATGATGATCCGCTTCAAATCCAAGGCGCCTATGGCCAATGGTTCAACGCGCCAAATGATTCACCCAATTCATTCAAAACGTGCATTAAGAAGCTGTGTGTTGCTCGGAGATTAACAGTTCTGCTTTGTCTTTATATTTTCGTTGGCAAAATTGAGCAAAACAAACAACATTGTGTCTAAAATAACACAATATTAATGTCCTACGTACTGAACTGTTGCATAAGATCAGTATCACATTTGCACTCCTGTGATATTAGCCTACACTTAGCATATTGCTAATGTGATATTGCTTAACTATATGATGTAAATATGAGACAAACTCAAACAGGGGCATTTTTCCCCCATATCTTGAATTTTAGGGACATTCTAACTACGTTCTCTTGGCTCATGCAGTGCGTTGTTACCCTGCCTCATATTTGTCATCAATCAACTGAATGAAATGTCAGATGACCCACTTAGGTATGGGGCGGGGCATGTGCATTAATAATTTTATTTTTCACGTAACGCGTTAAATTACCAGCCCTAATACAAATATTAAATAAAAAGACACGATCAGTTAACGGACTTAGGCTAGAAGACTGTGGGATGGAGAAAAAAAGTTTATCCATCTCTGATAATCCCAGGTGCAGGTTTGTTTACGCATTAAACTCGTGTCCACGAGAAATGGATGAAGTTGTTCCCTCAACTTCACATCGAGTGGCCACGACATATTACCATGCTCCCACGAGTTAAAGGGATAGTTCACTTTGAAATTAAAATTTGGTATCTATCAGCTTACCCCAAGGGCATCCAAGATGTAGGTGTCTTTTTTTCTTCAGTAGATCCAATTTGATGTTTTTAGGACAAACCGTTCTACGTAGTCTGTCAGTCATATAATGGCAGGTATAGGTCAAAAGAACTGGATTTAAATTGTGTTAAATTTAAAATGTTCATTATTCAAGTTAAAAAAATCAAATTCAGAACTATGTTAAATGCCACATAATATTCAGTTTTGTTAAATGACACTTGTCAATAATTCAAATTTACACAATTCAAATTCAAATAGTTTTGTCATATTATGAGCTCCATAGTTTTGTAAAATAAAGAAAACAAATAGGGTGTGCTTTCTGCATTCTCAGTCTCTGTGAATATCTTCCTGAAACGAGTCACTAGAATGAACGAAGATGACATGAGAAATACAGTATATCTAAAGAAAGCTTGAAGTGTCTATTATTAAATTAAGTAAGTCGTGTCGAAAATAATATTCTCTGCAGTTTTCTATAGACAGTCTTTAATGAATATTTACAAAGCTTTGATAAGAGCAAATATTGATTATGGAAGTATTGTATAATACGGTATGCAAAATTAGATTGGAGAAAATCAATAGGATCCAATATAGTGCATGAAGAGTTGCAATAGGAGCCATAACAACTCCAACGAGTGCTTTATTAGTAGAATCAGAAGAAGCCCCACTAAAACTAAGATTCATTAAATTGTCATTAACATATTGGGTTAGACTAATAAGCAGTAATAGCAAGCCAGCTACATCAGTATTAAATTAATGTTGGGAATATCATAAAAAAGCCAAAGGTTTTGGTTGGAACATAAATAATATAGCAGAACAATTTGGAATTAAATAATTTGATTTTAGCCCTGCAATAGCTTTAAGTGAAGTTCCTCCCTGGATGCTCCCTTTTCCAGTCATCAATACAGAATTACTAAAAGAGAAAAGAGAATACCAAGATGATCAAAGTTTTGCAAAATATGGTCTTCATACTTTTTCAAAATATATTTGTCATCATTATATTATGGATATCTTAAAATATTTACAGATGGGTCAAAAAACAAAAATGGTCATTGTGGCATAGGAATATTCCAGAATTTAACAAAAAATTGGGTTATAGATTAAATAACCATCTTTCTGTTTTTACAGTTGAGATGTCTGGGATAATTACAGCATTAATATGGATAGAAGAAAATAAACCAATTAATTCAGTCATATGTACAGATTTAATGGCAGCCTTACAAAGTTTAGAAAGCAATATTTCAGTTAGAGAAGATTTAATCATTGAAACTAGACATATACTATTAAATATTAGAAATCTAGGAATAGAAGTTCAGTTTTGTTGGGTTCCAGCACATATTGGCATCAAAGGTAATGAAAAAGTTGATAAGATAGCAAAAGAAGCATTGGAAAAAGAACAAGTAGAAATTAATACTGATACTGAAATAATGCAAATATGGCAAAAATAATGGGAGTCTGAGATTAAAGCTAAACATTATCATATAAATCAATCAAAAATAGGAGGAAAAAGGATAAGTATGACAAACAGGCGAGAAGAAGTGGTATACTCAAGGCTGAGATTAGGTCACACTGGATTAAATGATACATTACAGATAATAGGGAAGAGTAATGGATTATGTACAAGATGTCAAACCATGGAAGATGTAGAACATGTCTTGTTTAGATGCAATAAATACCATGAATTCAGGCAGAAATGGCAGAAGAAAATAAAATTGAAGATATTCTTAGAGAACAAGGGATGGAAAGAAATAGACTCAAAGCTTTGTTTATGTTTCTTGGAAATACTGGATTAATCAGAAGAATTTGGGTTAATAATTTTAGTTTATTTAATTGTATTTATTTATTTTTCTTTACTCTCCTTAAATGAGTTAAATAAGTAAAGTATCTGTCAAGTTCCTCTACACACTCCTGTACAGTAGGTGGCGATATGCAATATTAACAAGTTGCAAAAGCCAAGAAAATGAAGAAGAAGAAGAAGAAGAAAAATCAGACGCATGTAGGAGTAGCTGGTAATGAATCTGCTGACGAATTAGCAAAAAATGCTTTAAAAAGGGAAGAAATAGATTGTAATGTTCCATTAAGTAAAAGTGAAGTTAAATCTATTATTAAGGAAAATATTATTAAAGAGTGGCAGGAAAAATTGAATACAGATAATAAGGGGTGGCATTTATATAATATTAAAAAATGGTAGATACTAAGAAAAGTATAAACGGTAGAAATAGAAAAGAAGAGGTCATAATGACTAGGATGAGACTTGGACACTCAGGACTGAACGCATCGCTCTTTATAATTGGAGTTCATGAGACTGGTTTATGTGAGAAAGAAACAGTGGAGCATGTGATATATGATTGTAAAAGGTATGATGAGGAAAGAAAGGAATTGATATCGTATTTAAACGAAAGAGGGAAGGTAAATAAGGATTTGGAATATTTGTTAGGTTATGATTTTAATAGAGATAGAGTAGGCTACAGAATACATATACTACTGGATTAAGTGAAAGGATTTAATATAGAGTAAGGATGCTTTGGTCTATTCCAGATTTTAGGGTTCAGCCTGGAGGAGCTGAGATGGAATGGGATGGAGCATCAAATAATTCTATATATGGATGGATATGTGAGAAAGAGGCAAGAGAAAAAAAAAAAGGAAACGCTGATCATAAGAAATCATGACTGCATAACAGCAAAGGTAGGTGGCGATATGCACAAAGAATGCAACGCGCCAAAAAACGGAAGAAGAAGAAGAAAAATCAGAGAGAGTGTCAACGCCTGGTGACAGTTGTCGCTATCAGCAATCTGCTTTTATTGTCTGGCGAAATCCGAGAAGAGCATGGCATCAAAGAGGGAATTTACCATGCTTTCTATTGCCTGAGTTATTTATTTACATTTCGTGGATATTTGCGGTTTCAATATAATGTGTACGAATAATATTAGACAGTCATGGTATGTCCCCAGGTATGTTTGATGAATTCTGAATGAAACGCTGTTTGGACAAAAACATGTTGTCTCAGATATAGCACTGAACGGCTGGTTTTGTTGTGGTTTGTTTTGGTCCTAATGCTGTTCAAAATGAAACCCCCTTGGGCATCACGATTTGCATGTTTATGCGCAGGAATCTGTATTTTTTATCATTTGCATTTTGTATACAATTGTTTGTGTCACAGTGCATGTGCAGTTAGTTTTAGTGATGGATAGTAATTTGATGAGTGCTCTTTGCTGTTGCTGCTAGCATAGTGAAAAATGCAATCTGTCAGCACTTCCTCCCAAGAACATTGAGTAATGATGAGCTCGCTAAAAACGAGACATTTCAAGCTACATGCTCTTCATTTATGGAAGCATTTGTGTAGCAACATTATATTTGCAATGTAATATGTAAAATGGCAATTTATTTCTGAATTTAAATTTTCATTTTCCCATACATATGTGCAACATTTAGTGCAAAATGAAAATGTAATTATATTATTTAAATTAGCCATTTTCTACACTAGTTTTAATATGTATATTTTAAAGCTTTATAAGTTGTAAAATTAAAATGAAATTGTATTACCCAAATTGATTAGATATGTTTAACATGTCCAAGCAAAAACTGTAGCAAAATTATCATTTAAATGCTGTTTTTTCTAAATGCATTTAGACTTAGGAGTAGGACACTGGATTGCATTTTCATCGTGATACCGTGTGATAATTGTAGCAAAATGCAATGAGAGTTTCAAAATGAATTCTGAGCCAAAGGTGTAGCATATGGTGATTTAAATATTTTATTTCTCTTAAATGCATCGACACTTACATATATGACGTTTCAATTGCATTTTCATTAAATACCCCGTGATGAATATAGTTTAAGTCGTTGTGGATTTGAAAATGTATTCCCAGCTGAGCACACCCCCGACCTGTCAATCATTACATCAAGCGGGGCTCATCAAACAGACAGTGCTATTCTACACTTATTTACTACCTTACCTTATATTTTATTACTCTTTTACTTTTAATCCGTAAAATAGCGCGTGTTCCGTGGCACCTGAACAGGGACGTGCAGAGAGTTCCTCAGGGGCAGGGGCTCAAAAAAAAAAAGGGGGTAATGTGAAAAAAAAAAAAAAAATAATTATAGGTCAAACGTTTGGATACATTACTATTTTATATGTTTGCAATAAGTTACTTATGGTCATCAAGCCTGCATTTATTTGATCAAAATCTAAATATAATATACTTTAAAATACATTTTATGCAATGCTGATTTATTAGCAATATTGGAAAGCTGTCATACTTTTTTCAGGATTTTTTGATGAATAAAAAGTTAAATAAGAACAGCATTTATTTAAAATATAACTTTTGTAACAATATACACTACCGTTCAAAAGCTTGCGGTCAGTATTTATTTTTATTTTTTTAAGAAATTAGTTTTTATTCAGCAAGGATTTGTTAAATTCATAGAAACATCAGTTAATATTGTTAGAAAACATCTCTACATTGAATAAATGCTGTTCTTTTTAAATTTTAATTTATCAATGAACCCCCAAAAAGTATCACAGGTTCCAAAATAAATAAATACAATGAAAAAAAAAAGCAAAACATTAAGCAGCACAACTGTTTCCAATATTGATAATAAATCAGCATAGAATGATTTCTGAAGGACCATGCATTGAAGACTGGAGTAATGATGCTGAAAATTAAGTTTTGAATCACAGAAATAAATTATATTTTAAAGTATATTAAAATAGAAAAACATATATATATTTCACAATATTACAGTTTTTCTGTAGGCCTATTTTTGATCAAATAAATGCAGGCTTGATGAGCATAAGACACTTTCATAATGCTGCATAATTATCAAAATGGTAATATAATAAAGTCCTTTCACATCACCATTTCGCCAGCCTACACTTCACATAATATGCCTGTAGGTGGCACTTGGGCTTCATTAACTATGAGAGTTTCATCAGTAACGGTGTAGGATATCATACATAAATATATGTGAATTGAATACTGATTACCATTATTGCGACTTTTGTTTTGTGCAGTGCTTTTGTAGTCATTCAGCATCCATTTTTTTCAGCGATGTAATTTGATTTATAAAATAAGACAAACCGCAGATCCAGATCACTCCACAAATAAGTCTGTCCCATGTCATTTGCTACCGATTTATGAATAAGAACGGAAAATGTCCGCTCCACTTCACATTATTGTCCAATGAAATTTGATCTTGAGCCAGATCATGATTGGTTGGTGTATTATACATGACAAACGGGCATTGATGAATTATGTAATATTCTAAAATATATAATATATGGATATTAAATTGACACACTAGCTTTGATTATTGATGAAAAAAAGTTTTAAATATTGTTGGGTTTATTTTTTTTCTTCCGTCGACCCACTCACTGAAAGAACCATATAGGCTATGGCTTGAGAGCCTAGGTTTCTGAACAGACTGTGGAAGATCAGTCAGTTGAGCAGAACGCACGCAACCCATAGCAAAGCCTCAGATTGACAGATATGTAAAAATAAACAGGAATTTTCAGACTTTTGAGCTATTAGTTACCGTTTTGTACATATTGTCATGTTAATTAGAATTCAAATGCATTTTGTTTTATTGACCACAATATCATTGATATTTGTCTGAGAGGGGCACTTTTGAATAATTTTGAAAAAGGGCAGGGGCTCGAGCCCCCAAAGCCCCCCACCCCCACTGCGTAAGGTGGCAAATAGGTGTAGAATAGCACTGTCTGTTTGCTTATGTGCAGCAATCTGAATGTATACAGTGAGAGATGTTGAAGCAGGTGAAAAGCGTTTGGTTAATGGTGAATATTGACCTATTGTGCATCCTGTTGCCGAGCCCCGCTTTGATGGTGGTACCATCACAGAGAGGCTCAAAATCACTCTCCAGAACATTCTTGTTCACTATTCCTGGCTGGTGGAATAATCTTCCCACCCCTATCCGGAATGCTGGATCCCCGTCAATCTTCAAGCAACAACTGAAAACTCATCTCTTTCGGCACTACTTGACTTCATGCTAAACTTGTTCTAAAAAAAAAACAACGTAATCTTTCCCTTTATCTTTCTCTCCTTCCCTTGCTAGCTTGTACTTATTTGAACAATGACTGAGACTTGGTGTTACGAGCACTTCCTCTGTCTGATTGCCTCTTCAAGATGAATCGCTTTATGTATTCCCCAATTGTAAGTTGCATTGGATAAAAGCGTCTGCTAAATGTAAATGTAATGATTGACAGGTCGGGGGCGAGCTCGGCTCGGAATGCATTTTCAAATCCATAACGACTTAAACTATATTCATCGCGGGGTATTTAATGAAAATGCAATTGAAACGTCATATATGTAAGTGTCAATGCATTTAAGAAAAATAAAAGACATTTAAATCACCATATGCTACACCTTTGGCTCAGAATGCATTTTGAAACTCTCATTGGCAGTTTGGTATCACGATGAAAATGCAATCCCAAGTGTCCTACCCCTAAGTCTAAATGCATTTAGGAAAAACAGCATTTAAATGATAATTTTGCTACAGTTTTTGCTTGGACATGTTAAACATATCTAATCAATTTGAGTAATACATTTTCATTTTAATTTTGCAACTTATAAAGTTTTAAAATATGTTTTTAATGTGCATATTAAAACTAGTGTAGAAAATGGCAAATTTGAATTATATAATTGAATTTTCATTTTGCACTAAATGTTGCGCACATGTATGAGAAAATTTCAATTTAAATTCAGAAATAAATTGCCATTTTACATATTGCATTGCCATTTTGTATATTACATTGTAAATTGAATTTATACACATATGCTTCCATATTCATTAGGCTTCTGACTGATTATAGCCATTTTTATTTTTTGGTCTTGTATCTTTTATTATTATTATAATTATTAATTAATTCATTTATTTCCATGGGGCATGCTCACTTTATACAATTGTTTGTGTTTGTTTGTATGTTGCGCTGCTGGTTTCATAACTTTTTTGTGTTTTCAGCAGTTTCTGCTTCATCTATGTATTTTCATTGCTGATAAACGAAGGTAAGCACAAATCAAATTGAAAGAAACATTCATGCCACATATATAGATGCCATTTTGTGTTAACAGCTAAAGTTTGTGTGATTTCAGTGTGTCTGCAGGTCACAGTAGAGGCTGTTATTGGTGGTTCTGTTGTCCTGCCGTGTTCTTCAGCTGAACAGGATTTTAAACTTCAAGACATTAGTGTGCATTGGAGACACAATAGCAGCAAGATTGTCTATGATGTAATTGAAGGCAGTCATTCAGAGAAGCAAGACCCATGGTACAAGAACAGAACTGAAATGTTTGTTGCAGAGTTTCTGAGAGGAAACTTTTCCCTCAAACTCAACAATCTCACTCACACTGATGCAGGAAAATACAGCTGCCTCATCACACACTCTTCTGAACATAAGATTATACAGCTGATCATCAACGGTGTGTAAATTTGGTTGATTAATATATATAATTAAAAAGTTGATATTCACTAGTAATGTTCCACTGTCAATGCTGCTGTATTACACATGGTCAGAATTGTTGGTACCCTTGGTAAATATGATCAAAGAAGGCTGTGGAAATAAATCTGCCTTGATAATCCTTTTGATCTATTATTTAAAAAAATTACAAAAATCTAACCTTTTCATTGGAGAATAAGAATTTAAAGAAATATCATTATGAAATAAATGTTTTTCTCTAATACACATTGGACACAATTAATGGTACACTTTTATTCAATACTTTTTGAAACCTCCATTTGCCAAAATAGTATAGGTGTTTTCTCCTGTAATGCCTGATGAGGTTAGAGAACACCTGACAAGAGATCAGAGACCATTCCTTCATCCAGGATCACTCCAGATCCTTCAGATTCACAGCTCCATGACGGTGCTTCTTCTCTTCAGTTCACCTCACTCATTTTCTACAGGGTTCAGGTCAGAGGACTGGAATGGCCATAGCAGAAGCTTGGTTTTGTGCCCAGTGACCCATTTTTGTGTTGTTTTTAAGGTTTGTTTTTGGATTATTGTCCGGTTGGAAGATCCAAACATGGCCCATTATAAGATTTCTAACAGAGTCAGTCACTTTTAGATTTTTTATCTGTTGGTATTTGATAGAATCAGTGATGCCATGTGTCTAAACAAGATCTGCAGGACCTCCAGCAGAAATATAGGACCACAACATCAAAAATACAGCAGTATATTTCATTGTACACATGGGGTACTTTTTATCCCTGTGTTCACCAAACCCATCTTGAGTGTTTGCTGCTACATCTGACCATAGAAGCCAGTCCCATTTGAAGATCCAGTCGTGTCTGATAACTGAATATGCTGGAGATTGTTTTTTGGTGAAAGCATTTTCTTTTCTTGATTTTTTTTTTCGTGAAGCCCTCCCGAACAACATGTGGTGATGTAGGTGCTGTTTGATAATTTTTTTTAAAGGTTTTCTGACCCCGAAACTCAACTGTTTTTCTGCAATTCTCCAGCTGTGGTCCTTGGAGAGTCTTTAGCCACTCAAACTCTCCTTCTCACCGTGCATTAGGACGATATAGACACATGTCCTCTTCCAGGCAGTTTCGTAACATTTTATGTTGATTGGAAATTCTTAATTATTGCCCTGATGGTGGAAATGGGAATTTTTACTGCTCTAGCTCTTTTCTTAAAGCCACTTTCTAATTTGTGAAGCTCAATTATTTTTTGCTGGACTTCAGAAATATATTATTTGTTTTTTCTCATCGTGAGATTTATTTTTTCTTGTAAATCTTTTTATTTTTTTTTATTTTTCTACAATGTCCTCATTTGTATATCTGTATAGTTTGTATGTACATATGTTTAAACTATATTTATCTGTATTTGAACGTCTACTGTCAGTGTTTAATGTTAACTGTATGCACCAAGGGTCTGAGAGTAACGCAATTTCAATTCTCTGTATGTATGTACTGTACATGTGGAAGAATTGACTTGACTTGACTTCATTTGGAATTTGGCCTTTGTTTTCCCTCCTGTTTATATTTAATAATATTGCCATATTATTGGCTGGATAATTTTATGTTCATAATCACGCTGGTGTGCTCAAAATTGTGAATATGAATGGGAATATATTTCAGAGATATTTTACTCATAAGAATTTCTAGGGGTACCAGTAATTGTGTCCAACATGTATTTGAGAAAAAACATTTATTTCATAATGAAATTTTCCTCCATTTTAAATTCTTACTCTTCAATGAAAGCTTAGATTTGTGTGATTTAAAAAAAAAAAAAATAAAGATCAAAAGGTTTAACAATGCAGATTTATTTCCACAGCCTTCATCATATTTACCAAGGGTACCAACAATTCTGACCACGTGTGTAATTTATAGATCGATCTGTTGTCTTTATGACAGTGCAGTAATATGTTGTGTGTCTGTGCTGGCTTTTTTGTTGCAGAATCAACAGCAGAAAAAGAAAACAAATCCACTGATCAAGGAAACCAAGGAGAAACAGGACCCGGTGTGTTGACATCATCTTTGCTCTGGGTTTACATTGTATTACCTGTATTATTTATAGTGCTTATTGCAGGTTTAATCATATTTCTCTTGAGAAAAAGAAATGCTTCATCAACTGTAGAACAAAGAACAGAGATGGAAATGACATGAACATATCTAAAAGTTTCACTTTTTTTCTCATTCTCATTTTCCCCTCTTTTTCCTTTAAACCAGTGGTTCTCAACAGGGGGGGGCGTGGAGAGATAGGAAGGGGGGCGCAAATTGTTTTTTTTAAAAAAACAGGCATTGTTTGTGTTTCACGTTTAAGGTAGAATACACATGGAAAAATGGAAAAACACCGCTCGGCTTGGAAGAAAACCCGCTCTGCTTAAAAAAAAAAAAAAAAAAAAAAAAAAAAAGCTTTCCTCTTCCTCTGCATTTTCTTGTCGGTGGGGAGAGGCGGAGCTTACTAGCGTGTCTTTTATCCAGCTGTCAGTGCAGACACGTTTCAGAACGTCAGTGACTAGCAGTGGAATGGATTTTGGGAAGTTTATGGATAAGTTCATCACACGTACGAAAAGGAGTTGTGACGACGATGCATCGTCAGCTCCTACCCCCAAGAAGTGTAAAACACGAAAGTACGACATTAGCTATCTTCAGTTTGGCTTTACGGTGGCTGGGACAGATGCTGAACCGCTGCCCCAATGTGTCATATGTGTAGATCTGCTGGCAAATTATAGCATGAAGCCATGCAAGCTGAAGCGCCATTTAGAAACGAAACACCCGACACTCAAAGACAAACCCTTAGATATTTTCAAATTAAAGTTATCTGGCCTTGAACAGCAGAAACGCAACCTCAGCAAACACACATCAGTGTCCAACAGGTGTCTAGAAGCATGATTTGCCTAGTTCAGGACGTGCATCAGAGGGGATTTAGAAGTGGGTATACGGAATGATGACTGATAAAGAAGTGGGTATACGCCGTATACCTGCGTATACCCTCCACTACACCACTGCCTTTAACTAAAAAGCTATTACAAAAACACCGCCCACTGAGCTATAGCAAAAACGAAGAAAACTTGCACTTTCCTCACGGTCCCTTACTGGATGCTCCGCTGAGAGCGAGCTCTCCCGGCTTAATGCACATTGCGACGGCTTGTGCGGGGCAGTGCTCATTATATAGAGCGAAAATACTGAAAAAGAAGGCTGTGAAACATGATCAGCATTGCCCTTTTGGCAGTCACACTATTTAGATTTTTTTAGGGCAAGTCGTTTTGAAGTTATTGGCGTTTATCGCTGAATGTGTCACGAATATCAAAAACAAAACCAACTTAACCCCGCTCGCATAGGTATGTTTGGTTGACAGCAGAGGACGGCGTTTCAAAACAATGTTGAGAAACGCGCTATACATCCCAGCATATCCACAGGATATCTTCTCAGTGAAAGCAGCCACCTCCAACGGAGCAACAGTGATCTTCAGAGAGGGGAAGAACGTTCTGCTACATAGAGACGGTACCAAATTTCCCATACACGTGCACAACAAACTGTACTATTTGCACACAAAAGACAATGAATGTGTTGACCAATGTAAGAAATGTAATGATTTGCAGACTTGGCATGAGATATTAGGTCATTGCAATTATAAAGACATAATTAAACTGCAGGATGTTGTTGATGGTATGGAGATTAAGAGTAGAAAAGATAAAGCCATCCCTCGTTGTGAAGTGTGTATGCAGGGAAAGTTTATTCAGACTAGGAACAGAGGGCCAGATGCAAGAGCCAAAGCAGCTCTAGAAATGGTACACACAGATTTAGCAGGGCCTATAGACCCAATATCCAGAGACGGTCATAGGTATGCATTGTCTTTCACAGATGATTATTCTAGTGCGGTGTTTGTATACTTTTTGAAAAATAAGAGTGACACCGTAACCGCCACAGAAAAATTCCTTGAATCTGGGGAAAACCCTGATGTTGAGCTTGATCTTCCAAGTACTCAAGAACAGGCCACAGTGATGGAACCGGTGGTGTGCAATGAACAAACACAAAAGAATGGAGATGAACCTGAACGGAGGAGAAATCCTACCAGGGAGAGAAAAAGGCCAGGTTATTTAGATGATTATGTTTGTGGTTTTGAAGGTGATGTAACTAGCATTGATTATTGTTACAGACTAGTATGCGGTGTACCCCAAACATACAAAGAAGCTGTAACATCAGTGAATGGAAATGAATGGGTTAATGCTATGGATGAAGAGGTGCAGTCATTAGAGGAAAATAGGACCTTTACCCTAACCAACCTACCTGTAGGTAAAGAAGTAGTGGGGGGTAAATGGGTCTATGCAATTAAGAAGAATAGTGATGGAACAGACAAATACAAGGCACGATATGTTGCCAAAGGGTACAGTCAAGAGAGAGGTGTGAACTATGATGAGACTTTTTCTCCAACGGCCAGTATGACGAGTATACGAGTGGTAATTCAAAAAGCGGTACAGGAAAATTTGATTGTTCATCAGATGGATGTGAAAACAGCATATTTGCATGCACCAATAGAATGTGAAATTTATATTGAACAGCCAGAGGGTTACGAGGTTAAAATCTCAAAGCAATGAAAAACTGGTGTATAAACTGGAAAAATCACTGTATGGACTGAAACAGTCAGGCAGGAACTGGAATAGAATGTTGCACGAGTATTTATGTGAAATCAAGTTTGTTCAAAATCCAGCCGATCAAGGTTACGGAAACTGAGAAAGTTTTTATAATCATATGGGTTGATGACTTGATTATTGCAGCCAGGGATATGAATGTGCTTAATGGTGTAAAAGAGATGCTTATGTCAAAATTTAGAATGAAGGATTTGGGGAAGTTGACACATTTTCTTGGCATTGATTTTGAGCAAAGTGTTGATTGTGTTAAGATGTCGCAACACATGTATGTTGAGAAATTTCTTGAGAGATTTGACATGCAAAATTGTAAGTCAAGAGCTACCCCCTGTGAACAAAAACTAAACTACACTGATAATGCTGAGGTAATGAGTGATGTTAGAAAATACAGAGAGGCAGTAGGTAGCTTAATCTATCTGGCAACATGTACAAGACCAGACCTAAGTTTTGTAGTAAGTAAACTGTCACAATATTCAGCCAACTGTAGAGCAATGGAATACTGTTAAGCATGTTTTAAGATATTTGAAAGGCACCCAAAACAAAGAACTGTGCTATAGGAAAGGTGCCAATGAGAACATGATACATTCATACAGTGACGCAAACTGGGCAGCTGATGTAACTGATAGACGGAGTACTACAGGTTACTGTATTAGCCTAAACAAAAATGGTCCATTGGTCTCATGGAAGACCAAAAGGCAGCCTACTGTTGCGCTGTCCACTTGTGAGGCTGAATATATGGCATTGGCTGCGACTGTACAGGAATGCTTATATCTAGAGCAATTGCTACAAGACCTTGATGTCCTGAAGTATGAGTTGAAAGTCTATGAAGACAATCAGGGTGCCATAGTCTTAGCAAAAAATCCTGTGTATAGACAGAGATGTAAACGTGGACATTAAATACCATTTTGTGAGGTCTGTAATAAACGAGGGCAGAATGAATCTGGAGTACTGTCCAACTGATAATATGGTTGCAGATGTATTAACGAAACCAGCAACAAAACTTAAGTTAATGAAATTTGATATGTTTATGTTCGGTGTATGAACTAATTATGTGGAAAGAATAGAATAACAATGTGAGAGCAAGTGGGGGTGTTAATGTGTGTATTATGCTCTCATTTGTATTTGTTTACAGTCTTGTTTCTGTTTTGTTGTGGGACAGGCAACCACAAAGTGCATGTCATGTGACCTAATCAGTGACTGAATGAATGCACGTGCCTGTTTTTGTTTAATAAATGTGTGCCAGTCAGAGCGACTGGAGAATGAGAAAAGCACTACGTATTTCGTGTGTTATTAATGTGCTCTGCTAACAATCTGCAACAGGGAGAGAGAGTGAGAGCAAGAGAAGAGAACAAACATGCAACACATAACATGCCCAATAGGTGACATCACTCTCCCAAGATTGCAAGTTTTACAAATACGTCCACAGGACGTAACACCCCCAACACTAAGAATGTAAATACATAAAAATAAAAAACAGTGTCAAGTGTCTCTTAGATAGTGGACCCATTATTCTGGTACCACTCTCTTAAATTCTTGAAAGGGCATCAGCCATAACGTTCTCTACTCCTTTCTTGTGCCGGATATCCAATTTGTGCTCTTGTAGAGTAAGGGACCACCGTAGCAACCGTTGGTTAGCACCTGACATACGAGAAAGGAACACTATATCTGTGATTTCAGTGTGTCTGCAGGTCACAGTAGAGGCTGTTATTGGTGGTTCTGTTGTCCTGCTGTGTTATTCAGCTGAACATGATCTTAAAATTCAAGACATTGCTGTGCACTGGAGACAGATTGGCAGCATATATGTTTATGATATTGTTAAAGGGGACCTAACGCACACCGTTTCACCCAATCTCATATTAATATTGAGTACCTATAGAGTAGTACTGCATCCTTCATATCTCCAAAAAGTCTTTAGTTTTATCATATTTATAAAAGAAAAATACAGATTTACGATCCTCTCTGAAAAAAACCGAGCTCCTGGAGGCGTGCTGTGTGGGCGGAGCTAAAGAGTGACGAGCACTTGCTCCGATTGCCAACAAAACAGTCATTTGATGCCGCTTCACTCACCATCTGCAGTTCTGAATCATGACCGGGATCTTTTATAGCTGGCTAGTGTTGTCAAAAGTACCGACTTCGATACCATTCGGTACTGAAATTTTAAAAACGTCCATTTCCCGCTAAGATTTGAGCGCTGTTGAGCGGATTATTAAACAGCTCTGATTGGTCATTGTTCACGCGCTCAACAGATACATCTGTGATTGGCTTCAATGATCAATGAAGCGCTCGGTGAAGAGCGTGAAGCGATGATGAAAATCCACGGTTCTCGGTACCAATTTCGGTACCAAAGCAAAACACAAAAATATGCTAATTAAAAAACACATTTTTATTAATAAAGTTAAACAAAAATAAACTGCACAAAAACCAATGCCATTCTTTATGCTTATTTAAAATTATTTCAAATTCTTCCACAATTAATAAAAGTATGAAAAAAAATTAAACAAGTTCCACCCAAATGTTTGTCATATTTCTGCTTCTGCTGAAAAACTGTAAACTGTCTGTTTTAGGGTTTGCTGGAGCTTCATGATCTTCCTGCAGCTGTAAAAGGAAAATATAATATTAGTAAAGCATTGGACTGAGTCTGACCAAATACAACATTATATCATTGACTCCAGCTAAAATATAACATTTCAGTAAATAACAAACCTCAGCTTTTATAATAAATTTAGATATGATTACATATATTTTAAGACAAGTGTATATCAAATAGATGGAAACTGTAGTATTAAAAACACTTTACATGACCTATCAAATAAACAATAGTTATATATTGCAATTCTTCTTCTTAGGGTTAATTTCAAAATTTACAAATAAATAAAATCAATCAATCAATCAAAGTTCAATCTTTTAAAATTATTTAATGCACAATGAACAAACATGAATGATCAAGTGTTTTTTATTAAATAACATTCACAAACATTAATTAATGTTGTAAAAATATATTGTTCACTCACTGTAAGATAATAACATGAAGTCATTGTAAAGTCTATACAGGAGATAACATTTGACTGTACTTTCATTTAATACAAACTGTGTACATATTTAATTTTAAAGGGCTTTTAAACCTGCTAGTTATCCAGCCAAGAACAACAACTAGCAACTAACTACCAAAGAAAAAAAAAAAAAGGCCAGAACTGTTTTCTGACAGACTGATACGACATAAACACTGTTAACTGTTTGTACATTCTCCAACACGCATATTTTAGATTCACAATTCATTTAAAAGCCTCTGGTGTGTAACAATAGTAAATACCATCATGTCCTCCTGTTGTTTTTACCCTAATAAAAGTTATAGGCGCATTAAGTAGTTAATAAAGAAACTTCATTCTAATGCTCATTATATTAGCGTTAGCCGCGCTTATGCTAACGATTAACTCCGCTATAACGGCAGTTTATTTTAATCCGACATTCAAATTCAAATATGGAATAATATTCATAACAGAATATCTAAATATTAAATAGAAACTTACCTGCTTGAACGCATTTGATCCGGGTGTCGGTCTTTAAAGTGTTTTATTAGTTTGATGCATTTCCTCCGTTTGATGTCGCACGTCTCAGTGCTTTTATGAAGAGAGCACATCTGCAGCTTTCAGATCACGCAGCAAGAACCGTGTCGACCGGGTCCTCGGTACCACCGGGACTTAAAGAATCTTGGTACCGTGACGTTTTCATCTTTTTAGTACCGACTTGGTACCGAAGTACCGGGTCTTTTGACAACCCTAGCTGGGACCGCTCCATCTTTCAGTATTAAACGATGTGCAAATCCAGCGTCGAATTGGGCCTTGTTTATAAAACGTTCGTCAACAAAACACTTGAGAAACTCCACTGCTGCCCCGGAAAAACAAACTATATCCACGGTTCACGTAACGGTGGGTTGTTTTGGGAAGCTGAACAAGGTTATCTTTCCCTCACAACCAAAAACACACTTCTTTAGAGACATTCTTCCCGAGCGAGGCCTGTGCTGCCAGCCTGCCGATTGAAGCGCGTTGATGGGCGCGCTCTCACTCTCACTCTCACTCTGCTCGATGCGTGCACGGACGCGTTCTTTCCGGGAGAAATGCCCATATAAGGAGTTCCACCGTCGTTTACGTCATAAAGTACAACGATCGAAAAAAACTCTCCGAAACTTGTACGAATCCGGAAGTGAGATTTTTGGCACAGAAATACTCTGTTATACGTCCAAATTTTTTTTTGAAACTTTGTCCATGCTTAGCATGAGAATCAAACTCTTTACCAGTGTAAACAACTCTGAATGCATGAAACAGCATTGTACCCCCCCTTTAAAGGTAAAGATGCAATGGCAGAACAAGAGCCACGTTACAAGAACAGAACCGAAACTTTCCCTGAGGAGTATGTGAGAGGAAACTTCTCCATCAAACTCTCTGGCCTCACTCACACTCATGCAGGAAAATACATCTGCCTCATAACACCCTCAGATGAACAGAAGACTGTACTGCTGATCATCAATGGTGTGTGAAACTGCTTGATTCATGTATGAAGTTTATAATTTAAAAAGTTAGAAAATCTGAATCCCATGGGCGTCGGAAGCAAAATAAATGTGGGTGGGTCCTCCCCCAGAAAAAGAATAGGTTGGTTTCACGTGACGTCACGCTGCTGCATCGCGAGAGCGCGAAATTCAGATGGAGGGCAGGAAGTGAAATAGCTGAGGATCTGCCAGTGCTGTCTGAAAAAATGCCAATGTTCTGTGTAGTTTACGGCTGCTCCAATCGTTCAAACCGAGAAAAGGGAAAGGGGTTTTACAGAGTACCAAAGATTGTCACTCATAAAGGTGAGAAATATAAAAAGCTCACAGAACAACGCTGTAAAAAGTGTTTTTTTAACGTACGTCTGCGGTCGGGAGGAGCAGAGTCTGTTAATGCCCGTGTCTGCAGCGACCACTTCATCGGAGGTATGTTAACTAGCCAACTTGTTTTTTGTGTCTGTGTTTATATAGCATTAGGTTGTCGTTAAATGCTCATTTACTTAGTAATGATTATTAAGTTACCGGTAGTCTAATATGGACTTCATTGGGGCTTTTTAGGCTGCCCTAGCGCTTTGGGTGACGTTGAGTCGGTAGATTGGGCTCCGACGGTCAACCTAGGGTACCAAAAAAACTAAACCCAAATCAGAGGCGTCTCTTAAACGAGAGCAGAGGATGAAGCTCAAGGAAGACCAACAAAGACGGTCGGAATGTGCAGAGGCTATGTTGGATCTCCAACAGACAGATGAGAGCCCGGATCTGACACAGACAGCCGAGAGCTCCGAACCGAAGCAGCCAGCTGACAACAACCCACAATCAGAGGGGATCAGTGGGAATGGGACATTAAATGATCAAGGTGACCAGCATTATTATTCATTGTTATTAATAATTATTAATTGTTACAAATGTTGACCAGAAAACTTGTATGTTTGTAAAAACGTTGTAAAAAAATATTACTTCACAACAATTCACATAATTCTTATTAACTAAAATCACTCTGTATAATTGGACCAGAGAACTTGCATGTTTGTAAAAAGGTTGTTAAAAAGATAACTTAAAAACAATTCATATAATTCATATTCATGAATTAACTAATTATGCTCCCCACTGATATGTTGCAGGCTATGTAGATGCCGGATGCCAGACTGAGCTAACAATGGATGACATTGAGAAGATGGAGGATGTTCAGAGACAAAACACAACAGAGCTGGGAGATCTTCGAGCTAAAGCAATGGACACACAGTTCAACAAGGAGTCCTTTGAAAAAAACGAAGACAAGACAAGGTTCTACACGGGGCTCCCCAACTTCTTAGTTTTAATTCAGATTTTTGAGCTGTGCAAACCCTACATCAGCTGTGGTCCTATGTCTGTGCTGTCTAAATTTGAACAGTTCATTTTAGTTTTGATGAAGCTGAGACTAAATCTCCCGCTGAATGATTTAGCTTTCAGGTTCAAGATCTCTCTGCCAACTGCTTCTAGAGTTTGGCATAAAGTAATTGACATACTTCATGAAAGGTTGGAATTTCAAATTGAGTGGCCAGAGCGACATGTTCTTCAAGCTACAATGCCAATGGGATTCAGACAGGCATTTGGATGTAAAGTTGCTGTGATAGTTGACTGTTTCAAAGTTTTTATTGAGAAGCCCTCTAATTTACTAGCCCAAGCACAAACGTAGTCAAACTACAAGCATCACCATACTGTAAAATTTCTGATTGGTGTTGCACCCCAAGGCTATGTCACTTACATATCTTGTGCCTGGGTAGGGAGAGTCAGCGATAAACAGATCACAATAGAGAGTGGCCTCCTAAAAAAACCTGTTACCTGGAGATATTGTCCTAGCAGACCGTGGGTTCAATATTGGTGATAGTGTGTCTATTTGCACTAACTCTGCCCACCAATGTGTGATTGCACTAGTCAAGAGAACAAAAGACAATTATTCATCATTAGCTCTAGTGGCGCAGATGATTAAACGTGTGTTATACTAGTTTTGACGTGATCGACCCGGGTTCTAATCTGTCTTCAGGCAAACTTTTTTCTCCCTTTTCAAATTTCAAATCACATCAGAAAAGTATTTAAAAGGAAATAAATAAAAAGTTGAAAATAAAGTTTAGGGTAGGTGTAGGGAGGTCTTTTGTCCCAATAAAGTGGCATCAATTTAATAATTTGAATTAAAATGAAAATTTACACTCAATACGTTATTATTGCATACTGTTTTATAATTACAATGCAGAGGTGTAGATAATTGCCACTATTTGCAATAAGTAACGTTAGTATCAGAAAATCCTGCTATTTTAACATAGTGTAAATAGAATCTATAGCTATTTGCACTTAGTGTAAATAGCATATCGTTAAAAATAAATAGCCGCTGTCAAAAAATTACTGGAGTATATGCCATTTTCTGTTGTCTGGTGCCTTTTAATTAACGGAATAGGCCGCCTTGTTGGCAGGTGTTATTTACATTACCTCTGCCCACTAACGTCACAACATTACAAAAGACGACAATTTAAACTCATTTCCAGTGGCGCAGGTGGTAAGCGTGTAGTGTTATTGACGTGAGTGACCCGAGTTCGCGTCCGCCTTTTGCCGAAATCGTTCTTCTTTTTCACATCTCATATTACATTGGAAAGGCATTTGTTTAAAAAAAAAATAAAAAAAATGAAGGAAATAATCGAAAAGTTGAAATAAAGTACCGAGTAGGGCTAGGTGTATCTGAGCAGCAGGTACGCTAAGATGCTGTGTTTACTTTGCTGTGTTGCGGAAGTGCAGCAGGCGCGAGTAACTAGTGAAAACACAGAATAGAGTTATATGGACTCTGAATGAGTCAAGTGGAATAGATTTGAGGAAGCAGCAGTGTGGAATTCAAGGCTGTAGCTAATCATTAGGCCATTCCTCATGTGGAATGGATCTGAAAAGTGCACAGACATATTCGCTGAATTAGAGACGGTTAAAGTGGTTGGGTCCAATATAATTGGTCTTCAAAAGTGGGTGGGTCCTGTCCCACCCACATACAATGGTTCCGACGCCCATGCTGAATCCAATAAGTCAGGGGTGACAAACTCAAGGCCCGCGGGCCCATTCCGGCCTGCCGCATAATTTTATGTGGCCCGCGAGAGCATATGATTGTCTTGTAAAAAAAAAAAAAAAAAAAACTATGCTACTTTATATATCGTACATTATGAAAGTGCGTATCAACACCACAAGTTTCTGTTTCTATTTGGCGTTATATTTATACGCAGAAATTGACTTTGGTGTGCATATGATACGCGATGGTTTTTCCGTTGATGACGACTGCGTGCACGGCTCAAAGGAATAAAGCTTTGTCATCAAGTGCTCGAGCACCACCGACGGAAAAACACGATATTCTCCATTCATTTAACGAATTTAAAAAATCGATGGAAGCTTTCAGACATGACTTTCTTCTCCTTTTTCTGCGGAGTTATTTTAATGACAAATGTTCAGAGCGCATTATAGCCTGCAAGAGCGCATCAAATGCGCGAGCGCAAACCTCTCCGCTCTCAGATGAATTCCCATTCATTCACTCTCACAGAAAACGGATGCGCTCTCTATCTGTCAGCATTACATGTATGCGCTCAAAAATGATCTTCTCTCCTGAATTTAATGTTGCCATAAGTGTGGGCATGCACCGGCAGAAACATAAATTGGCGCATATGCCAACGAATGTAAATCAGTATTTCAGAATCACAATCAGAATAAGCTTTATTGCCAGGTATGTGTACACATACGAGGAATTTGTTTTCATGACAGAAGCTACCGCAGCGCAACAAAGACAGCGACAGAACAAAAACACAGATAATAAAAAGAATAAAAAAGAACAAGTAAATAAGTAATAACAATATACAAATTGACAATTGTATGTACAGGTATATAACAATAGACAGTTTTGTATTTACAGGTATATTATGTGCAATTGAAATGTAGACCAATATTTACACAGCATAACAGTATAAATGTACCTATCTGTCTCGCATGTGTCCCGCATTGTCCGGTAAAATCACATCTACTGTCCTGAAACGGATATATAGCCAAATGGTCACCCTAGCGCAGAGTAGTACAATTATTTGAATCAGTAAATTTTAACGAAAAAAAAACAACATAAAAATGAAAAGAAGCAGTTTTTTTGCGATCAGATCAGCTGGTAAACTCCTGGAATGTCTAAGAATCCAGAAAGTGAATGCATTCAAACACTTAGTTCAAAACCGCTCTAATGTAGAGAAAACAGCTGATTATATCAGAGATGACGGAGATAACAGTACTCACGTACAGATGTCAGTTAAAAAAAATATTCAGCATTTGGCTTAAAAGCAGGAGTGGTTTATACTGGATGCTGGCTGAAGGTGTTTTAGATTAAGCAGTAGTCAGTGGTTTAGTAATTCTGGAACAGTCAGGTCAAGGCAGCTCGTTTAGTGGTCTTTTGGCGTCCCCCTGTGTTCCTGTTTGGTATCACAGATTGACTTGTGCTGTAAACTACTCAATGTAATGTAGAAATGTTCATTTTCTGGGAAGCTGCTTTGCAACAGTGTATCAAGAAAAGTGCTATACAAATAAATGTGAATTGAATTGCAAACAATTATTAATTTATTTATTTATTTATTGTGGCACTATATACATTCATTGCGAATTATGAAAATTAAAAAGTACTTTTTTAGTACTTTAGTATGCATTTATTTATTTATTTTTGGGTGGGGGAGTGGGGTTTAGTATGGCCACTTCTTTGTTTCTACTTTAAGCATCGATTGCGTATTATATGCACGCCAAAGTCAATTTCTGCATATAAATCACACGCCAAATAGAAACAGAAAATCGTGCTATTGATATGCATTTTCATGAGACCGGGCTCATTTGTTTTTTATCTTAAATGCCATATCTGTCACACGTTTTTAGCAGCGCACAATTATTTATTGTACCAAAAATGTAACAAAAACAAAGTTTTTGTAATGACTTGTGTTTGATATTTGTCTTTGTTATTTACTTTGATTTATGGATTAATGTGGATTTCTTAACCTGTTAAATGAAAATTATTTGTTAAAATAACACAGAGTAATAACATATATTTTTACATCTATGCAAATGCATATACAATATTTGTAACTTAAATAAGTAGCTAATAATAAAATAAAGAGACAGTTATTTAACAATATGTTGAGGAGTGGTAACGTTTGTACAGTCTTAGTTACAACCGGCCCTTTGATGGCAGCCATAATGTTGAAGTGGCCCTTAGTGAAAATGAGTCTGACACCCCTGCAATAAGTGATTGATCAGATGGAAGGCTGAAGTTCACCAGCAATGTTCCAGTCTAAATGCTGCTGTATATAAATTATGGATGGATCTGTTTCATTTATCACTGGACAATAATGCTGTTTTTTTTTTTTCTTTACTTTTTTTGTTGCAGAATCAACAGGAGCAGACAGTGTGGGGATATCATGGCCTTTCCTCTGGGTTTGCATTGTAATAGCTGTATCATTATCAGTGTTTATGGTCGGTTTGATTATATATCTCTTAAAAAAAAAAGTTGTCAAGCTGCATAATTCTTATCTGTCATGACTGAAAGAAACAGAACAATGCCATAAATGACTGTAGCTACATAAACAGGTCTAAAATTACTTTATTTTTACTTTTTCTAACTGTTCTGACTATTTTTTACATTTAGATGCATTTTTAAAGCTTTGACACTGTTTTGTGCTGTTATATTCTTGCCATATGCGCTGAAATATTTTACAGAATGTATAACAGAATGAGATTTTGGAGCACTGAAAATTAACTTTTTTCTTTGCTAAATGACAAATGAGTTTGTCAGTATGTTTCTGCCCGGACAATTCTATACCACACGTGTTTGTTCTTCATTTTGTTTACCATTTTTAAACATATTTTGTATTTTTGATTGAATTTTATATTTCTGAAGAACTGCCATTTGATTCATTAAAGGGATAGTTCTCCCAAAAATGAAAACTATCTGCAATAATCCAATCTAATTGGGTTAGATCTACGAGTTATAATATGTATGTCTGACAACAGTGTTAGAGCTTCATGATAATGTAAAAAGTGGACAGTGTCTATATAGTAGAATCCTCTTCAGTTTTCTCAAGTACATTCAGGTCTTTCACTGTATGTGGATGATCTTTATGTCCAAGACCAAATAAACTGTGTAGATGAAATAGTGCAAATGATCATTTGCATGTTTTGTCATAAAGTACTTTAGAAAGCCAAAAAAATCCCATTAGGCCTACTTTTCATGTCTCCCACAAAAGTATTTTTTACTGACAACAGCACCCCGACTACTTCTTCCTTGGGTGCTGAACATAGTACTATTTTGGCACACAACTTGATATCTGAATATACTCCAAAAACACAATACAAAATGCCACAATACAGACACATGCCACAAAGAATGTGTCAAAAAGAGAGAAATTTATGCAAACCTGGTTGTCATGACAAAAGAGTAACCAGCGCAATAAGATCACAAACCACACAGCATTAACATTCTCTATTACTGTCATACTGGTACATGTCAAGTTAGTTTTCGTTAAGAGTAGTTTGATTTGCCTAGTCTTATGGTGGATTTAAGGTTTTACCAGTAGGGTAAGATGGGCAAAGACACTCCTCTTAATAACAATTACTGCCAAATTGAAACATATTTAAAGAAGAGTTTAACATGTACAGGATGATGCAACATCCAATATATATTATTCAGAGAAATATATATATATATATATATATATATATATATATATATATATATATATATACAGGTGTGTATATATAAAAATGAATCTATTAATTGACTTATAAATTCATCAATATTGCCAATTTAGTTTTTATTTAGGGATCAAAGTAAATTCTGATCTTGCCACTTGTAATTATGATTTTGTGGTGGTGTTCATGTGCGTTCAATTTGAAAACAAAACCTTTCAAACATTAATTTAACACATCAATATATTCCAGCCCTAAGTCACTGCATCAAATATGCCTACTTCCCTACTATATAGTATCCAAAAGGCAGTATGCCAAACATGAATTCACAGTAGTCATAAAACAGTAAGCAAAAAATACCAAGATGACCCACTTCTGCTGAGACAGAAAGATTTCTGACACATTACTAATACACGAGGACACGAGAGAGGGGTTGTGAAAGTCTGGGAAGCAATGCAAACTACTTACAATAGCGAAATAAAAAACAATAAAGTCAGGTCCTACCTAATGTCTCTACAAAGACTTATCCAGTTAAAGGTGCATTATTGGTGAATCGACCTTTGAGAATTTGCATATTCAGATGTATCTTATGTATTATGAAATGTTTTATGAATTATTTCTTATGTGTTATTTCAATATTAACAATATATTAACGATGATTAACAAAATTACTTTTTATTATGTATCTAATCCACTATTGTGATTCTATGTTTTTGAATAAGGATGTTTAACACACAATGAGCTTAAATGGGTCATATGACGCTGCTAAAAAGAATAATATTTGGTGTATTTGGTGTAATGCAATGTGTTTATGTGGTTTAAAGTAAAAAAAAACATTATTTTCCACATACTGTACATTATTGTTGCTCCTCTATGCCCCGCCTTTCTGAAACGCGTCGATTTTTACAAAGCTCATCGTTCTGAGAAGCGAGACTTGCTCTGATTGGCCGAATACCTCATGCATGAGACGGAAATGTTACGCCCCTCACTATATTGTGATGCCGTTTCCCGGCACGACGAGACTAAAACAATAAAACCCATTACAAATGAGGCATTTGTTGCATCCAGTGGGGACATAATTACTGATTATAATGACTTAGACTGTCCTTTCATGCGTCGCGTTGTATCGCGCCGCGTAAACATTACCATGTCTGCATTTGTGATCAGAGAAACGACAAACAACAAGCACTAACTACTCTACACCTCTCAAAACTCGCGTTTGAATTGTCAGAAGCAGAAACGTACTTTCAGGCTTTGAGTCAGAAGCGTCAGACTGTCCTTGCAAAGTTGGAATTTCCCCACTTTACAGAAACAGCCTTTGTGCAAGCCTGCAAGCAAGGCTACTCTCCTGCCAGGTTCAGGAAATAGTCCTCCGTGAATTGTGTCGCACACACTCGAATACTTAACCATTGATTTCTAATTGTATCCTCTTTTGGAAGCCCAAAGAATGTAGTTTCGCTTTCACAACGTCCCCAGGACATGGCGCTGGCGGCAGCAACATTACTACAGCGAGGAGAAAAGTCACGTCCTCTTTCTTTGCGTAAACATTTAGGTGGTGTTATGACAATCTCCCCACATTGTGACGTAGAGATGTGGGACGTGTTTGAATGAGGCGTTTTAGTAGTAGTAGTAGTAGTAGCCCTTTATTGTCACTAGTCACAAGTACCAGCGAAATTAGCCATCAACCTGTCCATACACAACATACATATATGACAATGGGGTAGACAGGACAGGAAGACAGGGAATTGAAGAAAAATACAGCAAACAAGAGGAATGTAAGGAGAAAAAAAAATAACCCCCAGACTATGCTCCTTGGGGAGTACAGTGTGAGAACAGGAAAAACACCTCAGCAACAAATGGCACATAATACACCATAGACACACGACTTTGCAACAGGGGAAGTAATCCAGCTCTGGCAATCAGCCATCCAGACATGCAGCCATTTCCCGGTGCTAGTCACAGACCCGCTTGTCAGGCTGACGGTTCAAAGCGACGGAGGCGAGTGATCAGGGTTGGGGAGGTGAATGAGTGTATGTTTGTATCTGTAATAGTTTTTGTGTGTATGTGTAATCAGCAGCTGTCTTTAGAATTGGGGAGGAACTTAAGAGCGTCACATTGCAGTGCTCTTCCCGGGGTTGATTTTCCAGCAGCGGCCTTGGCCGAGGCCAGTGCTGGTTGAGGGGAGCCGAAAAGATAAGATTGCGATTGTTTAGTCTTGGGGCGAGTAACCGCATTCCAATTCCACGGCTACTCTCTTTGTCCATTCTGGTCTCCGATGATTTTCCTTTGCAAAGCAGTGAGCTTCTCCATGATAGAATCCATATTGCGGTTAATAGTCTCAGTCTCAATGCTGACCGCTCTTCCCACTGCTTCAATCATGACGGGCAGCCTTGTGAGGCTTTGGACAGCTGTTCCCGTTTTCTGAATTCTTCGATAACCCAGGGCAAAGCCTAATCCGATCAGCAAAAGACCTGTTATCATGGTTCCGAATAGGTAGATATCTTCAATGTCCTCCACGGAAAGAGCCGCTAAACACACGACTCGCCACCTTTCCCACGCGTCCATCGTGTAGCCAGCTGCTAACGTTCCGTCAGGGCAGTCGGGTTCCCCAGAACCCAAGCTTCTCGTCGAGAAGATGGTGTCGCGTTGAGAGACCAGTTGATCAAATCCATAATGTTTCCAGTTTGAAGAGTAATGCAGAGAGAGTCTCTCAATAGATGAGACGTGACAAGACAAGAGAGCAAGCAGGGAAAATAAGGGAGAGGACGGGGAGGAAAAAAATGCGACCGCCTCCATTGAGTGCCAAAGAAGAAGATGGCGTTGTTGAGTCTTAACTTTTATAAAGAATATCTTTTTGGTTTTGAGACTTTAGTCGTTGCAACTTCAGGGATCTTATCATGAACAGCTTGTAACACTCCAAAGAGAAAGGAAAACTTGAAATCGCATCATATGACCCCTTTAAAGACTATTGCTCTCTGACCGGTTTTATATTTAACAGCTGTCAGACTTGCAGGGCTGTCTAAGTAACTAGAAAGGGATACCATTTTGGTCCTTGGGGAGGTGAGAAACCACCAGCTAATCTTATTTGAAGGTCACGGTGTATTAGGTCGTGACTGAACTTTGGAATGTTACATTTGATGAAGAACAGAGTTTTCTGCCCCTCTGATGCATAGAAACAGCTTTGTTTAGCACATTTTTGTTTGGCCTCTTGTACATTTAATCTGCATATCTGATCTTGCAAGGGTATAAGAAGAGAATGTAGTGCACCCCTCTTACTTCTCCTTCCTTTCATTCGTTATTCATTCCAGATGTTTTTTTATTAATTCTAGACTGACATGAATTCGATTTTGCATCAATTATTTAGAACCCCCCCCCCCCAATAAAAAAGTACAGACTCATACAAAAATAATTCCTAAATAATTCTCATTTATTTATGATGAGAACAGATGAAGAGAGACTTTTTAATAATGAACCTACAGGACGAGCATATAGGCTTTTTGTTCAACACCAGACCCCGCAGTGACAGCGGAGCCCCCTAAAAACAACAAAATATGCTTAGGCTGGGTAAAAAGTAAAAAAAAAAGATTTTTCAATTTTAATAGATTTTCATTATGAACCAATATCGATTCTTAAATCCCAATCGATACTGTTTTCAGTTGATGAATGAACAGTAGGGTACATATAGTGCGCCTCCCATCCTTTTGATATGAAACAAAGTCTCAGATTTCAAATTCTGTCCATTATCTAAGGAAATTCAAGCAATAAATACCATACTGGCGCTCTTTAATGTGGCCTGATAGATTGCTGTAGACACCTAAGATCAAGCGAAGAAGCAGCGCAGTGAACTGATCATCTCTTTCGCTTTACTAGTGGGTGTACTCGCCTGTGCGTAATCAAACGCATAGCAAAAGACTTGTGACAGTCTATTTATATATTTATTTTTTGTTCTGGAGCTGATAATACCACACTCTGCTGCCACACTGGAGCGTACTTGCCACCAACTGGACAGGGGTGGGAATTACAGTTATAAATTACAATAGAGCACCCTCAGTGTAATCTGTCATAGTGACGGACGGCCTTCAGATTTTTCCGTCACTCCTAAAAAAAACTTTCCAGTTAACGCAACCTCTGCTTTCAATATATACCTTCAAGCGTTCATTCAGGTTTATTTCATGCTGTAGCTTGCAGTAAAAGAGATGACTCATGCTGCCACTTGAACTGAGTTGACACCTTTGTTTATACTTCTGCTTAACACATGCATTGACTGTCGCTCGTTCCTTTATCTCAGGGAACTGAGGTTACATTAGTTACTGGAGCATTCCCTATTAAATGGTCTCTCCCGTTGCGTCACTTGACACTTATAGGGAACACACCCAATAGCGCTGTGCTACAAGCAAGTCTGCCTGAACAGGCTGGAGTGCTAAACATCCACTCTAAAGGCCCGAAGAGTCGATTGGGACCATGCTCACCATCTGCAACGGGAAGTCCTAGAAGGGTGATAACTTTCAGAACGTAGCAGTGTCTCAGCTTGAGGATGACTCTACAGTCATTCGACCCAAACTCAAGACAGGAAGCACTGACTGACAGTGCTTGCAAGTCATCCACTTGCTTGACTGATGCTAAAGCCAAGAGGAGGGCGGTCTTAAGCGACATGGCCTGCAAATCAGCAGACTGGAGTGCTCAAAGGGAAGGCCCCGTAGGGCCCTGAGCACTAATAGAAAACTTCCAAGTCGGCACAGTATGAGAGCGAGGTGGGTTCAATCTCCAGTTCCCCTCAGAAACTTAATGACTAGGTCATTTCTGCTGACTCATTGGGCACTGCTTGGGCACGCACTGAATGAGAAGGACTGGACCAGCTTAAATAGAGCTTCCATCGATCAGTGTTGAATAGAGGGATGGAGAGCGAGCGTGAGCTTTCTTCAAGGGTGTTCCGGCCTAAGTAAAAACTGACCCTCTCCTCCTCCACTCTGCGGGCAGATCAGGATGGCTTCTGAGGCTCAGGGTCCAGTGTCACTCTGGGGTGGGGACCTTGGTGCTTTGGTAAAGGGTAGCGTTTTGGCATCCGGGGTAGCAGCTGGAGCCCAGGCTTGGCTGGGGCTGAGGCGGTGCCGGTTTTGCAGGCTGCTAAGTTGATGGGCTCTTCCCATGACTTGGAGCAGCCGCCGTACTGGAGAAGTTCGGCAAGTAGTGATGCAGAGCCTATGAAGTCTTCTGTGCCACTGAAAAGTGCTCGGCAAACCCATCGATGGCAGAGCCAAATAGTCCCTTGGGGGAGACTGGCGAGTTGAGGAAGATGACCATGTCAGTGTCCCTGATCTCTGCTTCAGCACCACCAAATTGGACATGGCCTTGCAATCGCCTGTTACCTTTGTAGCGAGCAGAGCCTGGTCAGTTGTTGTGCGCAGCTCCTTGAAGGCATCAGGATCCTGGCCAGACTTGTCCATGGTTTGGAGAAGCTTGGACTGGAAGACCTGGAGTGCCACCATCATATGCAGCATTGAGCCAACCTGGCCAATCGCTGAATAAGCCCTGTTAGCAAAGACAAAAGTAGGACTTCTTCTTCTGCTTCTTGATATCAGAGTAAGAGAAGAGATGTTCTCGTCGTTGAAGGAGAAAAATTCTGATAAAATGGCGCTCTGAACAGACTAATAAAGCAGTTGGCTCCTCCCCTTTTGGTGGGTTAGAAAGCCATTGGTTTGTGCAGCTACACAAGTGTGAACAAATCAGGCTTCAGTAACAGAGTAAACAGGAGTTCCCCCATAAATGTCAAGATATGCAACGGGAGAGACCGTTTGAAAGGAAATTTATATTGACTGACTTCTGTTCATTTTTATTTATTTTATTTTGTAACAGAATACAATATTTTATGAACAGTTTCGTAATAATTTCAGCAAAATTATAAAACTAATAAAATGGACAGAATTTGAAAGCTGAGACTGCCACTGATTTCCATAGTACAGGCTATTAAAAAAAGTATTATAGAAGGCTACCAGCAACTGATTTTGGCATTGCTCACGATCTGCTTGAGTTACACAAACTTTTTTATTTTCTGTTTCTACAGTTGCTGCTTCATCTCTGTGTTTGCAGTGTAAACAAAGGTACATGCCTAAAAAAATACATTTGAGACTTAAATTCATGCAACAAGTATGAATGTCAGATTGTGTGTTTACAGTGAAAGTTTGTGTCATTTCAGTACCTCCTGCAGGTAACAGTAGATGCAGTTATTGGTGGTTCCGTTGTCCTGCCGTGTTCTTCAACTCAGCATGATCTTCAACTTAAAGACATTAATGTGCATTGGAGACATACACATGGCAAGATTGTGCATGATATAATCAAGGGTGAAGATTCTGTAGCGTTACATGACCAAGAGCTGAAACTTTCCCTGGAGAGTATCTGAGAGGAAACTTTTCCATCAAACTCAACAATATCACTGACACTGATGCAGGATACTTCATCTGCTACATCACAAACACATTTGATTCTAAACAGAAGACTGTACAACTGATTATCAAGGGTGTGTGAAACTGCATGATTAATATATATCATAAAAAAAAGTGTACTAGTTATGTTCTAGTCTGAATGCTGCTGTATATAAATTATAGACAGATCTGTTGCATTTATTACAGTGCAGTAATGTTGTTTTCGGGTGTCGGAGATGATGGTAGGAAGCAAAGAATTCTGGTCATTGTAGTCGGGGTGGAAGACCTCATGTAGAAAAGAGTGCTAGTACCAGAATTAGTGAAGGATGTGAAAAGTAAATATAAAATACTGAACAATGGCATCATGAAACATGACTCTGCGAGTCATTGCTATGATTGACAGTGATAAATATTGTAGCAATGGATGGAATTAACTATCTGACAAGCCGATGTCAAAATAGAGCTGTGCATTAAGTGATGCAGAGTAAATTCATAGTAACAAACCTACAGCAGCGACAAGTTTGTGTTGGCTGAATATATTTAGCAGCTTCTATAGTTAAAGTTAAAATACTTATTGCATTATTATTTAATTATTATACCATTAATAATTATTTATTCATACTTCAGTACAGTAAAATAACAAAACTTTGGTAAAATAGTAATTTTATAATAAATCTAAAAACAAGATGTGACAAAAACTAAGGGAAAATGGCAACTGAGCCAATGAGTTGCTCTGCTGCCATCTACTGGTTGTAATGGCAATTTCATGTCATTTTCATTTTAAAATTCTTTGTTTTTCTGTTTCACCAGGAGAAACATTTTTGGCTTTTCATCTTCACGAATGAAAAGTGAATATTTAAAGTGAATTTTACTGCACAGCTCTAGAGTTAAAATATAATATAGGCTTTACAATATTTTAACCGTTTAAAAAAATTTACATTATAGACGAACAGTGGGTAAAGGGCAGTCTATTTATTTATTTTGTGTGTGTGTGTGTGTGTGTGTGTGTGTGTGTGTGTGTGTGAGAGAGAGAGAGAGAGAGAGAGAAAAATAATCCCTTATTTTTTTTATTTTTTTTTTTTATAGCTTATATACTTGCATACATTAGTAATTCATTCTGCACTACTTGCTTAATACTTTTATATATTATTATTATTACAATTATTATTCTTTTTCTTTCTGTTAATACATATATGCACTATTTGTGAGCAGCCCAGCTGCAATTGCTTTGGCAATACAAATGTATAGTTTTTGTCATGCCAATAAAGCACACTTAAATTGAAATTGAAATTGAGAGAGAGAGACACAGAGAGAGAGAGAGAGAGAGAGAGAGACAATATATTCTTGTATCTCACTCCAGCCAGGCAACCCAAGTGCATCTGTCTGCGGACTGCAAGACAGGGGCGTAACTTGAAGTTGTCCAAATCACACAGAACCACGCGAGATCTTGTCAAGATGGCTGCTTGTATGGAGACTACTGTGAGAATATTTTTTTCCCCCTAAATAACTGTTTAAATTGAAGTGTGTAAGTCATTTCCAAACAGTAGTATTGTTTCTGTAGTTAATAATCTATTAAAACTAAAGTGTAAAGTAAGCACTATATAAGCAAATGGTGTAAGTTAAAGACGCTATCCCCCGGTTTGACAGACGAGGCTAAAATGCATGTCTGGGTTGTTTTAACTGAAAGAAACTTGGACTGACTGATTGTTTTGTCTCAAGATATACATCGGTAGTGTTTTTATCCAAGGCACGTTTATAAAAGCTACTTAAATGGCCTAAATAATATAGTGTATTTGTAGTTTTGCTATAAAAACCCGTTTTATTATGTATTGCTAACAGGGGAGCTCCAGTAAGTGTCTCCAAAGTGGATTTACATAAACCATATATTCATCTTAAAGACGATTGCTAGGAAAATCGTTGATAGATATTGCATATGAGCACATCTAATAGACATGAAACAGACATCTGAGTGAGTGATGTATTTGTGTTATTATGTAGAATTCACTGTTGTCAACACTGCTTTAGATGAATGTAATAATGTAAATATAAAAACATCTACAAGAAGTTACTAAACATAAGTTATCTCTTTTATTTGTCTATTAGTATTGTTGATAAACTGAGGAGCTTGTGTGTTGGATAAAAAGCGAGTTACATCAGCATCTACCTCAACATGTAAATGCAGTATTGATCAGATAAATCACAGAGGTGACTGACTCTTGTCTGATGTTACACCTCAACATGTAAATGCAGTATTGATCAGATAAATCACAGAGATGACTGACTCTTGTCTGATGTTACACCTCAACATGTAAATGCAGTATTGATCAGATAAATCACAGAGGTGACTGACTCTAGTCTGATGTTACACCTCAACATGTAAATGCAGTATTGATCAGATAAATCACAGAGGTGACTGACTCTAGTCTGATGTTACACCTCAACATGTAAATGCAGTATTGATCAGATAAATCACAGAGGTGACTGACTCTTGTCTGATGTTACACCTCAACATGTAAATGCAGTATTGATCAGATAAATCACAGAGGTCACTGACGCTTGTCTGATGTTACACCTCAACATGTACTGTAAATGCAGTATTGATCAGATAAATCACAGAGGTGACTGACTCTTGTCTGATGTTACAGGGACAGATGAGACACACGTGTGTTTATCCAGTGAAGAGTGACTGATGGAGGAATGCTGCCATCAAATGCTCTCAGTGAGTACACTAATGAAATGAATTAAACATCTTTTAAATCTTAAGTTGTAGTTCATGTTAACTATTGTCATTTCAAACACCGTTATTACAGCACTTTTCTTATTCTTGATTCCTGTGCCTCTGCTGCAGATCTTCTGTGGTGGAGCAGGACCTGCAAGGCAATGTGACGGACGGTAGCACTTATGAGAGAAAAAAGGGGGAGAACCTGAAACAAACATATAAAGTATGATTATTGTGTTACTTCTAATACAGAAATCAAATGACACTGCACTGTTAAAATGGCTGATTTTTTATTGTGTTTGTGCATTTTTGTATGATCTGAAATGTCTGCAGAATGGTGTGAGCTGAGCACTGAGGATGGAGAGTCTACAGCAGCATCCAGTGTCATGGATGAGACCCTCCATCACTCCACCGGCCTTTACTGCCTCATCTGGACCGGTTGTTGCTGTGGTCTCTTCATCATCAGTGACCCCAGAGCCAGCAAGAGCATCTAGAGAAAGACCAAAAGACACTGAGGATGTGATCTTGGTCAAGTTTATTCAGCTGGTTTCTGTTCATACAATGAAGCCTGACTTTCAGAAGCTTTAAAAACATCATTAAAAAAATGTCATGAAGCTTTTATCCAAAGTGATTTATAGTGCTCTTAATACAGGGACCCACAATGCCCTGGAGAAAAGAGCCTTGCTCAAGGACACACTGGTGGTTGTGAACCAGTAACCTTTTGCTTACCAGTTTAGTGGTTTAGCCCACTACAAAAGTAATAAAGCTACAACAAAAATGTATATGTAATTGTAAACATGAAATTAAATTTGGCAAGAAATGGAAAGCTGACAATATGAATTGTAAAATGTTTAACTCTGTTTAAATGTTTTACAGGTAGTCGTGCTAATGGAGAACAGGCACATGAATGTTTGGAGCAGACACATGGCAACCAGAATGTCCCGCACGTTTTCTCCTGCTCTTGCCTCAAAGTAGTGTGGTTCAGGGGTGTCATCATGGTCTTCCTCATCCTCTGGCTCAACGATGTCCCCATAGAGAAGAGCAAGATTGCGCAGCGCAGCAGCAGAACTGGCACAGCTGTGTTGAGATGGCAGTAGGATGTGGGTTCACTGTCTGTAAATACATGATTGTTAGAACAGTAAGTTTGAACGAAGCTGTTTTATCTGTTGTTGACTTGTATATGTATTGTGATGCTTACTTTTATTCATTCTTTTATTCATGTTTCTTATTGTTGTCAGTAAATAAAATGCATTAATTGCTTGACTGAAAATTGATGTATTCACATCGACTGCATTTGTTTAACTAGTGTATATTCACATATAGCTATGTCATATGACAAATTATATTTGGCTTATTTTACTAAAATGAGTCATTTTTAGGAAAAAAAAGTAATGTAATTAATTATTGGTTATCATTATTATTGTGTGTAAGTGTTGGGGTTGGCTAGCGATGCAATTCATTCTGGGGTAATCTAAATTTTTAAGTTGTAATACTTACATTTATAGTATAAAATCAACAGTCTTCTCCAAAGGCGAGATCTTCAAGCAGTTGCCCAACGTCAACTTTGTGCAGACATTGCAAACGCTGAGGAAAACTGTACTAGGTAGGGTTGTTGAGTTAGCGATGCCATGAGGTGTTAGTGCTGCTGGAGGTCCGGTGTCCTGCTAAATTTAGCTCCAACCCCAATTAAACACACCTGAAGCAGCTAATCAAGGTCTTACTAGGCATACTAGAAATTTCCAGGCAGGTGTACTGAGGCAAGTTGGAGCGTAACTCTGCAGGACCGTGGCCCTCCAGGATCACGTTTGGTCACCCCTGTGTTAGTGCACCTGTCCCTCTTTATTTATTTATTATTATTATTATTGCCTAACTTATAATGAAATATAAGATCAGGGAAAGATGGTTGTATCTAACAATGAACAATCTTATGGCATAAAACAGCAAACATGTGTTCATCATAGTATGAGATTATATACACAGAAAAAAAACTGGTTAATTAAATATAATAATTCATGATGCTTTTTTAGAAAACTGAGGGATGAAACGAAAGTTAAATTCAACAAGAAAAAGAAGAAAATTAAGGAGATTTAAGCCACTTTTGCTTGTGGATGAAATATTTTGCACATAAAATAAAGAAATTAACAACATATTCAAGAGATAATGATTTTGGGTTTTCGTAATAAAATAAATACAATTTCTTTAACCTCTTAAGACCCTGCAGCCTCATATGAGCACATTATATTTTAGTGAATTTCTGGATGTCCTCTACAGAGCACATTCAGTTTTTTTTTAGAGATACTAAATGTTTGGATGTTTCATCATGACCACTCTCTCTGCTTGGTCTTCAAAAATGTCTGAAATTAATTTAGTGACACTCTTATGGAAACATGATATTTTGTAATTATCAATTAAATCTGTCTAATTTTTAAACTGTGTGTCATAAATCAACATCTCTGGAAAATGTTATGGGATTTCAAATCAAAATATGACTGTTACGAAACAGGATGATGATTTCATGCATATCCTCATATGAGGACACCGGGACTAAAAGCATGTTTATTACGGGTTTTGGGAGACATAACAAATGAATAGGGAAATAAATTACATTTCAATATTCTATGAAATATTAGGCCTATATATTATTATGAAAATCTTGTCAATTATTACTCCAATTATTCCACTTCTTTTTCATTACATGTTGCCCCAAAAACACATTAATATGCAACTTAGATTTTGTTTATAGGTACATTGTATATAATGAGAAAACACGTTTATGGCCATTTTGCAGAAAGAAAAAAGGTATATCGAATCATTCTGTTATAACATAGTTGAGAATCATTTTTATACAAAGTTTGGTAAAAAAAAAAAAATCTTAAACTAAAAATGTATTGGTGATTTAAAAAATAATTTATATCATAAATTATTAATAGCATAACTTATGAATGAAATATCTTTTTTTTTTTTACATTATTCTAAATGCGCTAAACAATTTAAAGACATGAAAAAAAAAATCCTAAAACTTTTTTCTCGGATCTTAAGAGGTTAAGGATAAAACTGTGGATCGCATTAGTGGGTTTAAAAAGATAAGAACTTAAATCAACCCAAAAGTTATTGGCTGTACTACAATCAAAAAATAAATGCGCAGCTGTTTCTTCAACAAGACCAAAAAAAGGGCAAATTTCATCAATATTAAGATACTATGGATGTATTAATGAAACCTGTCGCTCATAAGTTGTTGCGCTTGTTATAACGTCGTAGGTCACATGATAACGTAAACATGGCGGATGTTTTCCAAATCGCTTTCATACTTAACGCATTCAGGCTGTAGAGTATGTAGCCTACCTAATTATACTCAGAGTATATTTATACTCTTGCAGTCTGCACTCTCAGGCAACCACTGTTGGCAACCCTGATATATTATAATATAACATCTTACTTAGCTAGTTTTAGATTAAAGTTTTTATCTTCTGTGTAAAAATAACTTTTCTGGGTATATGTATTTGTAATAAAACAATTCTGTTTCATAAACTTGCCCAGCCGGCATTTCAACGTTGATTCACCGGTGAATCAACGTCAGGTACCATGGTTGAATCAACGTTGGATTATGTTTCGATTTTGCAAATTGGATCAACGTTGATATTGTGACGTTGTTTCACCGCGAAATCATGACGTTGTTTCACCGTTGAAATCGTGACGTTGTTTCACCGTCTTACCTTCAGCATTGGTGAATTAAGGTCGTTCTGTAGACGTTGGACGTTGAATTATGTGTTGATTTTGCAAATTGAATCAACGTTGATAACATGACGTTGTTTCACCGTCGTATTTTCAACATAAGTGAAACTGTACGTTCAATTAGAACCTAGTTTGCATTTAGATCAACACTGTACACATACATAAAGCTTAAAAATCAAATGACTGGCAGCAATGTCTTTACAATCAACTTCAATAAACTACCACACACTGAAAATGGTAAAACAGCAGTTTTATTTTGGAAACATACAGTATAAAACAGATGAAAATAATCCCAAACTTTAGCTTGCAGTGCTTGTGCTTGGATGTATTGTTAAAAACCTGTAAAATCCAAATACAACATTTAAAGACTCCAAGTGTTTGTACCATAACATGCATATTTTGCACTGCACTTGCAAGAGAAACCCTTGTACTTCTTTTGACTGAAACCAGTTGATCTTTTATTTTGGTGGAAATCTATAGTTTCTGTGAAAACATGTTTTACTAATGTGTCTCATTACAAGAGATTTGCACATTTGTGCAGTGAAAGTGTGTAGAACAGTTTGAGAATGGAACCTGCAACAGAAACCATGTCGGTGGTAAAGGATAGGACTGTCTGAGTTTTGTCGACAGCCAGAGGAAATTCTTTACGCAGGAAAAAACGCTGCCTTGAATGAAATGCATTTAATATTTTAAGTAGAAATGTTTCTTCAAATTCTGATAAAATGTTAGAACCAATAGCCTTGTGCAAATAGCGTGGTTGTGCTTTGGGTGATCCTTGAAAGAGTCCCAGCTCGAGGTCCTTTCTGATGCCGTCCCCTCCTCTCTCACACACTTGTGCACTTTCTGTCCTGTCCTGTATGTATAAATAACAAAAACACCAAAAATAAACACTCATATAAGATCAACTTTGATATTGTGAAATATATTTAACTGAAAACTGAATGCAAAACATATCACATACAATATTTTCACTTTAAGTTCAATAACAGTGGGGTTGGAAACAAAGTGCACAACACTATTCATTAAATACCTATTTAATGTATTCAGATGAAAGTTTGCAATATTAAATTATTCACAAGCAGTTTTTTCAGAGCCCCCAGTTACACTGTTTTAATCAGATTCCTAACTATACAGTGTATTTAGTAAAACAAGTAAAATCAAATAAAGTACATTTTTATTAAACTAAGTAAAATCAAAACCTTTCACAAAAGGTCAATGAATCTCTTCCAGAAGTGACGGTGCAATGTAGCAGATGAACAATTCCTTACCAGATTGCAAATAAACAGCTGGATCCTTGATGAACCTACAAGGGGAAAGAAGAAATGGTTCACTGAAAAGTTTTTTTCCTAATAAGAATACTTATTGTTTTCAGCCACTTTAAAATTGTAAATACAGTTTGAACATTAACACTACACGGTGCGTACATACAGGTAAATACAAAATTTAAATAATGATTAAATTAAAATGTGTTGTACCAAAAGTTAAATAAAAACTGTACTATACTTATATGTAAAAAAAAAAAAAAACTTTACTCAAATAAAGATTAAATTAAAATGTATTGACATTAATTTATATTTAATTTCGTGATTCCTCTGCGTACCACTAGAGGGAGCCTGAGTAGCACTAGTGGTACTCATACCACACTTTGAGAATCACTGCTTTAAACAATCTTAATTCGTTTAAATTTGCGATTATATGATATTTAGAAAACATGAACAGAGTATGTTATCTTTTGAGACTATTATACGATTAAAAATATAACAATGCATGGCATTCACATCAGAAAAATCTCTAAGACAGACATTACAACTTGCAACACACAACAACATTAGCATCTGTGATAAAGCAATATAAAAATGCACACACACACAGACACAGGTATTTATCTTCTGCAGGTTAACGTTACATGTCATTTAAGTTACCCATTTTTAAACTCTGGTAACATTATAATTTACTATTTTTGAAAGGTAAGATTTTCTTACCTGATTTTGTCCGTGTGTTTGCAGGACTTCGCAGATTACACCTGACCCTTCCTGTGTTCACATTCTAGTTATTGTTCTCCGTTGACATGTCACGACTCAAATTCACTCAAAATAAAAATTTAACAGGCAAATATTTATATTATAAATAATTCTCACACACACAGTCAGTCAGCCGCCTCACTCAGAAAGACGATAATAACGGTCATATTTTCAAACTGAGAAAGGCGCGAACAGTTTCATTGGCCAGTTTCCTGGATGACAGCCAGATTAACCAATCATGATCAAAGAAATAAGGTAAACGCAGTGAAATGTATTTAGTTTTATTGTTGTTAATGAGGATAATATTTTAACATATACCTTTAGATTTTAGAATAGTTTTAACGATCAAAATATTGTAAAATGCTAATAAAATAATATGATTTTAAATAATTTAGTAATAATAATTTAAAAGGCAGAAATTTATTTTGTATGCTGTTGAAGACATTAAGTTTATTCAACATACAGTTCTTGTAAAAAAAGCAAATCAACATTGATTTACAAGTGTTTTTGGTAACCTTTTTCAACCATTTAGCATTAAACATTTTTTCAAAGTTGTTTTAATGTTGAAGCAACAACTGTCATTATTTCAACCATATTTCAACGTTGAAGATTGGTCATGTGCCGGCTGGTTTTCAACCGTTCAGCATTCAACGTTGTATTAACGTTGTTTCAACGTTAAAACAACAACTGACCTTATTTCAACCATATTTCAACGTTGAAGGTCGGTCATGTGCCGGCTGGGTGGTATTGCTAACTTGTATTTACCTTAGCCTTCCTTTGGGGTCTTTGCTATTATATTCCAATATAATTATGCCTCAATTAGCTAGTTATAGATTAAGAGTTGTTGTTTTTTGTTATGTACAGATGGCTTGCTGCTGCTGTATAATAATTTATGTTGTTAAAATATAATTCTGTTCTGTAAATGCATTGCCTGCTGGTTTATTTAGCTACTTTTCAGTACACCACATTAAGTATGCCTATAAAAAGTAAGTAGGCCTACTGTAAGACTTTGAATGTTAAAGTGCAAATTAACCACTCTGACCACTCTTGTGGGTTTGCTTATGTTACAATAGAAGGGTAAAAACATTGGTATGATGTAAGCAACACAGCTACAACAAATACAATTTATAATGGGTCTGTTAGATTTATTGTGTATGAATAATCAAGCATTGACAAATCAGTCGTATAGGCGGCATTGAGGGACCCCCAAATAAACGTCTGCTTAGGGCCCCATAAAGGCTTGGGTTGGCCCTGATGTGATAAAATCAAACATATGCACAAAATAAAAAAGAACACATGCTGTATTTCCTGTGCATTTTCTTGAGTTACTCTTTTTATCACTCTTTTATGCTTCTTCAGAAAACTTTTACCACCAGTTATGATAACAATCAGAAAAAAATTGCAATCACAAAAGAAAATCCACATTCCTTCACTTGAAACCTTACATTTAAAATACAAATGCTGTTTAAATATCTGCTTTACAAATTTGTTAACACACCAAATAAAACATTTTCCACTGTTCATCGTCTATGATACGCCACTCTGAACTATCATGATTGACCTGCAGAGAGCAGCAGAGGAGCTCTGATACAGATCATTTAAAAATAGACTACTACTTGCCATGTCCAAAATATAATGTTAACTGTCAACAGATGCATTACTATCTCTCATGTAATGAAAAAAAGAACATCTTAATTGTTTTTCTACTCTCCGTTTACTTAAACACATACAATGTTCATCTAATTCAATAATAGAATGAATAAATCAGAGTGCCGTGAGTGTAAGTTCAGCTCTTTTCTGTGTGGTTAAGGTGTCATCTAAAGCTCTGTGGTGTTTCCAGTCAGAAAGAGATGTTTGCTGGGTAACTGCATAGAGGAAATAAATCTGGGTTACAGAATGAAGAATCTTACAGTGTGGCATGGTTTTCTCAAAGCAGAATTGAAAAGATTTGATTAGTCCAGTCATTAATTGGGCTTTCTTTTGATGTTATGTCTTAATAAACATGTTTCATATGTCTTTTCATGTGACATCAAACCACAGGAATTCTAACAAACATATAATTAACATTAGGAGCAGATGAGATTCACTAATACAAACTGAACTCACCGAATCCTACAGCAGCATACAAAGGAGATTTACTAAATTAAAGAGAACTCTAGTAATTAAAAAATAAAATAAAATAAATACTAAATATTATAGGGCTGCTGATGTTAGCACTGGAATATTTCACTGTATATTTACAGATTTTAGTGTGCATGATTACTTTGTTCATTTTGCTTTTACACATAAGGCCTATAAGCACTCCTACAATGATTTTATGTAAACACATTTATTTCTTTGTTCGCAGCCTCTGAAAATGTCCCTAGATTCACATGAAGCATGACCTTGCAGACTATTAACTGTTGGACATTCACGGCAAAATAAACAACAGTATCATTTGTGAAGGTGGTTAGCAAGCATTAAATGTGAACTAAATGTGTAGATCTAGTATTCAAACAAAGCAGGCATTATGCAATGCTGTTGTTTCCATTTGAGGTTAAGACAACTGTGAGAACTCAGATACATAAATGTATAAAGGTATTGAAAAAAAAATACTGCACTCGGTTCATGGTTAAACCTTCAGTCTAGACAAAGGTGAGCGACCCTGTTTGTCATTGGCTGTTAAGTTCCATAGTAGAACATATTTATGGTTTTGGTTGAGCACTTCAGTTGAAAATAAAGTCAGCTGTTTAATATATTATTATAATATACAAATATGACATCAGTAGCATTACAATGGAAGTGATACATATTTGAGGTGTGACTGATGCCATGCCATTTGTAAAGACACTTAGAATTTGCTTTCTTCTCTTTGTTTTTAGTTTATTATTTATTTATTCATTTACACATTAATCTGACAATGATGTTTAATGTAATATTTTTATTTATTTAATAAAATGCTGTTTACATGAATGCTGTTCACAAAAATGCACAAAACATACATATATATTTAATATGAAATGTAAAGTGTACAGATTTTAACTGAAGAGTTGAATTGTGTTCTCAGCATTACGGGTGTTTTCATAAAAGTCAGTTTCAAATGCCACTTTACACAATTAATATACTGTTTACAGTATATTAAAAACTATTGTAGACCTAAGAATGTATTAAAAGCAGTCATATAAATATTATTTTCTTAAACATGAGTTTAAAAGAATGTTCATTTGAAATACAAAGGTTTTTCCATTCAGAAAATATATACGCCATTTATTTGTTAGCAAATTACAAAAAGCACTTTAAAAATCCAAGCATATAAACCTTTGGTCATTTGGCTGATGCTGTTTACCATTCTTACAGGATAATTTATACAGCGATTGATTAAAGTATATCATATGTAACTTTTATTTTATCCTTACTCTTTTTTTACCTTTTCTCATGGGTCCCCCGGCATGCCTTTTTCCATTTAAAAAAAAACCTGATCTAAAGAATGTTTGGCTGGTTAACGTAAGTTAAATCTATCAGCATAGCTGCCAAACAGTTTGTGGTCAGTGGTTTGAGAGTTGCATGAACTTCTTGCAACAAAACAAGTAGTTATATTCATGTGTTATGTCTTGGTGGCTTTAGAGCTGCATAGGTGCTGTTGATTTGGCTCGACCGAATATTTCTACGCAGCTTGGAAAAATCCACCTCAGCGTACTGAAAGAACAATGAATAAAACAATATAAACTCTAGCTGTCCATGGACCGAAATTAATGTTTTAATTAATCCAACAATAGGATACTGTTTGATTAAAAGGTCAGCAGGAATCCTAAATTATTATCAAGACCCACATTAATGATTTTTTACCTGTAATTGGTCCTGATTTTGTTCTGTAACTTGTGTCTGTTGTAGATCAGTGTTAAGTTGTTGTGATTGTTTTGGAGACCTTCTGTTTCCAACAACGAAAAACTTTACTAGTCCTAAAAATAGAATAGCAAATTTAGATTAAGTATATACTAAAGGTTGTATTTTTATTTCTTATTTAGATAAGTCAACTAAAATACCAAAATTATAGGCAAAAGACTAAATAAAGAAATTACCGATCACCACAATGATCAAAAGCCCGTTCATCAGACCAGATATGATGATGATAATAAACTGCCATTGTGTCTGATGCTGCTCAATATTATTCACTGTTGTATGATTGTGACATTCAGTTAGTTGAGCTGATTCTGTAAAGAAAATGTCCACATTATGTTACTGTAACAGCTGCTGACATCTGGAGCACAATGACTGTAATTGTGTAGAAGTAAAGTAAATATCTATTTTATTCAACTTTGTGTAGAGATGTTTTATGGGGTTCAAAAAAACTGAAGAAGTGAATTACAAAAACTTATGAATAAATAAGAGGAAATATTCATAGTGACCATGAAAATGTTTAAGCAAATGAACTCACCATTGAAGTATAGTCTGGTGCTGTTGCTGAGTTTTGGAGGTGTTTCTGTGTTCATACAGTAATAAACTCCTAATTCATCAGCAGTCACATTATTAATAACCAGACGATGTTTAAACTGCACTGAATATTTCTTTCTGAATGTTTTATTATGGTAAAAAGGTGATTTTGGTGTTGAGAATGATCGTAGAATCACTGTTGGAGGATCTGCTGTTTTCAGTAAAATCCAATAAACCTCATTTTCATCAAGATCACAGTTCATGATCACATTTGATCCCAGATCAGTTAATAGATCTGACACTGCAGCTTGACAACAGATTAATACATCTGCAAGATAAAAATAAATACATAAGAAAACATCATAATTAAGACTAGCCTCTTAAAAGCACTGCACTGCAAAACAATTTATGACAAAGCGCATGTAAATACATTCATAACATATAATGAACTTACAGAGCTGAATCTGAATGATCTTCATTTTCTTGCTTGATTAAAACCGTTGAATCTAATGAAGCCTGGTTCCCTCCACACAACATTTAAAATAAAGTCTACTGCAGCTCTCAAGTAGAAACCAGAGGAAGTCAAGTTTGCTCTGACCACACTGTAGACAGTTTTTTTTTTTCAACAACTAACACCCACCATTATAATCATTGCATTGATTAGGTTAAACATGACAGTAAATTCCCAGATATTTGCAGTGCCATTAGCAATAACAACTCATAATAATTTGTACAGAATGTTAAATCATATGATATTATATAACTGACCAAACAATCTTAGGTTTTTCCTGTTACAATTATGGTCAGTTTTAAGTTCGAATTTGTAAGATTTCACCTCATAATCTTGTACAAATTATTTTGAATTCTCGTGAGATTGGGTTGCTGTGTCTAGTCACACTGTGAAACACAAAGAAGAGCTAACAGTTTCTGCCAAGTGACTTTAGCCTTTGTTGGTAGACCATAGAGGTCTTAGCGCCACCATTTTGGTACTGCATGCCGTGAGGTAAAGTAAAAACTCACCAACATGACCTAGTACATCAAACAATGATATACAAAGAAAAAATAATGGCTGTAAATATAAATGAGCACAATACAACAGTTTAAAACATTTAGAATATGAGATGAGTTATGTGAGATTATTTGAAAGCATTGCAAACTGAATGTTTACGAAACATGTTGAGGTTGCAGCTTGGTCTTTAAGGTTTAGTATCATGCACATTTTGCCATTTAAGAAACTAATGCTCATGAAGCTTCTTGAGGGCAGCAGAAGATATAGCCTAGCCTAATATGTAAATAACATTACATGGCATCTGCAGTCTAATTAAGAAGAAGCAAAGTTAACATGTCTGTATATCTCTGTCCACTATCAGAATGGACTTCAGTCATTTGGTCTATATAATGCATTAATATAATAGAACAAGGCTTATACAAAACACTCTGCTTTTGTACGCCTTTTTGCAACACATTTATTTCTGTAAGACATTAAAACACAGATCGGCAGAACTCTCCATAACATGTAGGCCTACACATTATATTTACATTTACATTTACATTTATGCATTTAGCAGACGCTTTTATCCAAAGCGACTTACATTGCATTCAAGTTACAGTTTTACATTTGATCAGCTCTTGCTTTCCCTGGGAATCGAACCCATGATCTTGGCGTTGCTAGCGCCATGCTCTACCATTTGAGCTACAGGAAAGCTCATGAATATTATCATGTAAACTCACTTATCGTACTGAATGCTATTATTTACACTCTTCTAGCGTCAGCGACCAACCCTTGGCCTAGTGTACAGCTTAGGGTGCCCTCTACTGGTGAAGTTGACGTTGAAAAGAATAACACACATCGCAACAGTATTATCATTAGATGTTACAGTTTCCATATTTCAGAACTCAGTCATTACCCAGTTCAAAATTTAAAGGGTAAGTGTTTATCAATCTATCTCATTCAAGTTGTCAATAAACCTTATAAGGTACCATTAGTGAAACTTGGGTTGCAAAAAAATAAAAAATAAAACGGTCAACTTAAAGAACCTTAAGGCTGTCATTAAGTATTCCATCTTGATTATTTAAGTGTTCCTTTTAAGGGTTGCTACAAAGTCCTTCGTAATCATTTTACATTAATACATTTAAGGGACCAGAACAGCTCCCTCATCTTAAAATCACACATGATGAAGTCATGGCTGAAGTCATGTTATTTGAAGAGGAGAAAGTATCAAGGCACAGTTTTAATTATAAGTACTTATTTAAAATCGGTTTAACCATCAGTAAATCATTCGTCTCACCACAGTCCAGTTTGGTTTATGTTTATTTTTAATTTTTTTTGTGATGGTATTCTCCATAACGCAAATATATTAGTACAACTGCAGTTGTAGCAAAGGTTAGGTTTGTGGTTTGTTATGTTTTGTTTATTGTGAGATGTAGGTAGTACTATAGCAACCACGGCGTTCATTGCCATTTGTTGCTGGAAACTAATAATAGTAAACACTTAGGTAAGGGTGACAGTTATGACGTTTGTTGCAAAGCTCTTAAAGAAATCCATTGCGTCAGCGATTTTTTTTTTCTTCCCCCTCAGCTCAGGGATACTCCTAAGTCAAAGTAGCTTCATGCAACCGGGCACTGGGCTACACATAAATAACCATGTGCATAATGTGAAAGGCAATGCATGTTTTTCTTCTGGGTGTTTCAGTTTCTCTGCGGTTCATGAATGAGGGTGGCAATGGAAACTCTACATTCATGTCATTCTCTTGATGATAATGCAGTCACATTGACAGCAGGAATGTGTCAGGTATAATTCAGAAAACTTCAGTGTTTAAATAACATTTATACCATGTGTGTACTATTATTATTTTGTTCATTTTAGAGACTCTGGGAACAGGAACCACTGTGATTTGATTCTTACTAAACACATGATCTGCCCACTTATTAAACACTTGCTCATCAGGTTCATCAACCAGTAAGTTAAAGTCTCTCCACCCATCAGGTTGTCAGGGAATGTTTCACTATAATTTCATAGATATTTATGAGCAATATAGTCAAATAAAACATATATTGATAATACTGGGCTACCACGATGAACAGGTACGTTTGATGAGTTCAGAATGAAACGCTGTTTGGACAAACACGTATTCTGATGTAACGTGTTTGTCGCTCGTATTTGTGTTCGGCCTGCTGTGTTTAGGTTGTCAAATGCTTCATTTAATCTAGAATTAAAAGGGAAACATTTTAAACATTGTGAAAACATTAAACATAAATTATTATAAACCTAAATATCAGGTCGTATTGTAACTATTATTTTGATTTAGTTGTTAGCAATTAGCATTTTGTATCATCATCTTTTGTGTCTCATGTTTTTGTTTCATTTGTAGTTAGTTTTATTTAATAGTAGTTTGATTTGCCCAGTTTTACAGTGAAATCAAGGTTTTACCAGTAGGGTAAGATTGGTGAAGACTTTCTTTCAAGAACATTCACTGCCAAAATATAACAATATAGCATGTATTGACTTGGGAGAGACACGCTACTCTATCTTACCTTTATTATGTGTGTTATGTGGGAACAGTGGCGTGCACAGGCCTCCGGAGGGGCAGGGGCGAAATGGTGTTATGAGGGCACAATCGTGGGGGGGGCTTCCCCCTCGACTAGGGGTATCACGATTGATTTACGATTTTATCACGATTCTTGTCATGTTGTTTTTTGTAGTTTGCAAGCTGTTTGAGCAGTACAGACAAACTAAATTCCCTATTATAAAGACAAAGCCTGTCAGGGTTCTGTCACTTCAGTGTTATTCATGGTTTTGTGACAGAGCCCTGACACTCCCTTCATGTCCTGTTTTTATGTGAGTGCGCGGCTTCGAGTGTGCTCGAGCCGCGCGCTCTCTCATCTGCCTGCCTTGTTTTGTGTTGGAGCGTGGTGTTCGGATCCCGGCACTCATGTCTTGAGTTTTGGTTTCGTGTCGGGGTTCGGACACTCGTGCTCCATGTTCTGTCTCACTGTGTGAGCGTGCGGCTCGAGTTCGCTCGGCCGCGCGCTCTCTTGTCCACGTGTGTTGTGTGTGTGTGTGGTGTTGCACGCAGTTCATGTTTTTATCGGCTGCGTGCATTCATGTTATGTCGTGTGCTGTGTGGCACGCAGCTTGTGTTTTTCATTGGCTGCGTGCTTTCATGTTGTCGTGTCTTGTGTGAACACGCGGCTTATGAGTATTCTCATTAGCTGCGTGTTTGTGTCCTGTTTTGCACATGGCTGGTGATTTGTTTTGCTGGCCATGTGCTTGTGTTTTTGTTTTGTGTGAGCACATGGCTTTTGTCTTAGTTTTCTGTGTGCCATGTGCTCTCATGTCAATTGTCTTGACCCCACCCATCTTGTTACCTGATTATTGGTTAATTTGCCCCACCTGTGTTTTTCTCATTACCCTTCTCATTTGCTCCCTTTATAATCTCCTTGTGTTTGCAGTCCCGTGCCAGTTCGTTGTCGATGTTACCCTGGTCCTGTCCTGTCCTGTCCTGTCCTGTCCTGTCCTGTCCTGTCCTGTCCTGTCCTGTCCTGTCCTGTCCTGTCCTGTCCTGTCCTGTCCTGTCCTGTCCTGTCCTGTCCTGTCCTGTCCTGTCCTGTCCTGTCCTGTCCTGTCCTCACGGGGTAGTTTTAGTTTGTTTGTTTTGTTATTTTTTATTAATAAAAGCCCATCTCCTGCACCATTGAGTCCTCGCTCCATCCTTCACCCCAAAACCCTGACAAAGCCTTTCAAGGTAACAAAATATAAAAAAGTATGGCAGATATTTATGCCAAAGTGGGTGAAGATAAAAATCTTTGTCATTATTTTATCTTTGTTATTAAAATTTGTAATGTTTGATACACATAATATACAAATAAAATAAACAGTGTTTTATTTCCAGGTCAATATGTGTATTTAGCAGGAGCATTCAAGAAATTGAATGAACAAATATAAAAATAAAACTTTATGTAGATTGATTCCTATTAAAGGAACTGTATTAAAGTTTTTCAGTCAAGAGTAGTGATTGATTTTTCTTTGTGTTTGGTGTTTTATTAACATTAAAGGAATAATTCACCCAATAATTAAAATAGGCTAGTGTTTAATTTTTATACCTTCATTTACTCACTCAAAAGTAGTTTTAAACCTGAGTTTCCTTCTTCTGCTGAACATACAGAAAAACAGTTTTTAGAAGGTATAAAACCAAACAGTTGCGGGTCCACAGTGACTTCCATGGTACAATCTTTTTCCTACTGTCAAAGTCAATGTGGACCAGCAGCTGTTTGGTTACCCAGATTCTTCAAAATATCTTCTTACTGATGTGAATGTATGTGGCGCTGTACAGTATATTGATACGGCGGCGCCAGAACTGCAGCTGATAGAATGTGCGCTGTAGCACGATACTACGATATTTCTTCAAAAGCAGATCGTGGAGACATTTTTATCAGGGCCGCTGCTGGTCAAATGTTGTTGTGCCCCCTCCCTTAAATATTATGGAAGTAAAAAAAACCACCTACCATTAGGGGTCAAAATAGAACTTTAATAAAATATAAAAGTAAATAAATAAATTGTAATTAAATTGTATTATTTACAAATGACAACTGTATCTCTAGACAGTTACCTATGGCAGTAATACAGTTGTCTGATTGATTTTATGGTCTCAAGCATTCAGAAATCACGCGAAAGATAATTAAGCAGTTTTACCACGAAAACATGGTTCATTTTTTTAAGGGTTGTGATGTCCACATGTTTTTTTTTTGTTGAAGAAATTATAGAGGCTGTGTCATCTAAATATAGCAAAAAGTTGGCCAAAAAAATAAAGATTAAGTGGATATTTGAATGAAATGTTTGGTCAATAGCCTATTAAACAAGGATATGATCGTACTGTAAGTACAACAGCAGCAATGACCAGGCCTTTGGCTCCCTTTACAGGCATTTATAACATGTAATGTTGAAAAAAACAATAGACACCATCACAAAATTAGTCATTGTTTTACTGGTTATAATGGGACTTGTATTGGTTTTAATGGAAACGTAATGGACCCTGTTGGTCTCTACTGGTAATTGGTCACCTTCTATTGGTGGCTTGTTAAAACCAATAAATCCTAATGGAATATGTCCCAAAACACACTACAGAAAATCAATTTTTTAATGTTTAAAAGTTTATGGTTTGTAATGGCATTTGTGATTCATTTGTGATGGTGTTAGAATTTTATGTGATGGTTCTATTGTTGTTTTCAGCAGGGTTGCCTCGTTTTTATATAATGCATTTTAAGTCATTTTAAAGGCTATTGTTGGCTTAGGTCTGTTTTTATAACCACACAAAAAGATAATATATTATCTTAATACTTACCTACCTGAAAGTGACGTGCAGGCTTCGTATTCATCTTTTTATTTTAATTTTTTTTGCTTATGTCTTTTCACGGGCATATTTGTCCATCAATTATGATCAAACTGTGAGGGTCTTTAGACCCTTCTCCTGAAAGAGCACCCTAAAGGGCTCAGTTACCAGGGAAACCATCTGATAAGACTGTTTTATTGCTCAAAAGTATGTGAGATGTGAAGTGCAGTAAGAACATGCCCATAAAAACAGAACTTTCCTCATTTTCTTTTATAGACAAACCTTTCTACGAATGAACATGCATCCCAGGACATTGTGTGTATGATTTTAACTGTCTTGTATGGAATCTCTTGCATTATGCATGCTTTATGAGTGAAGTACTAGTTAATGTAACCCCACCTATATCGTGTCTCCTACCAAATTAATGCTCATTTGATGACGCACACTTTGGTGTACACCACCTTCTCATAGAATGCCATGTGTGTTTGTAATTTTTTTCTTCTTTTTTTTTTTTTTTAATTAATTAATTTAATTTTATATACCCTTTTACTTAACCACACTGTGACAGACAAGACCAGGGGACAGAGAAAACGAGAGAGAAAGAAGGAAAAAAAAAAAAAAAAAAAAAAAAGGTTGTGGGGAAAGTCAACAAAGAAGGGGAAGAGAGAGAGAGAAAAAAGGAGAATGGGGGATAGATAGAGAGAGAGAGAAAAAAAAAAAAAAAAAAAAACCAGACAATTTGCTTCAATACCTGCTGACAAAAAGAGAAAACAACCGAAGACACAACATCAAAGAGACTGCAGCAACAACCAACATCTGTATAAATCACAATAAACTCTAAATGTTAAATGTTACTGAGCAGCACACATAACTAATATTACAAAATAAGTTTTGAAGCAACAGCAGATCAAGACAATGTGTGTCTGTGAGCACCTGTTTTTACACCAATGTGAATGCTTGAGTGTACACCTGTGTGTGTGAGCGCGCTTGTGTTCATAAGGTTCCTCCATGTAAATGTTTAATAGTGTGTGTGGGGAACAACAGCCCCATCCCGCAAGGCATGAAGCAGGCACGGAAAAGACCCGGGCCCCAAACATCCGGAGGCCCCCCAGGGCACGGGACCCCCAGGAGAACCACCGCAGGGACAACCGCGGCCTCCACCCAAAAAAGGGCAGAGGAGAGCCCGAAGGCGGGACCTCCGACAGCCACAGTGTAGGCGCCCCAGGGTGCCGTGGCGGCAAGCCCGCAGGCTCCACCGGCAGCCGACCACACCAGGGCGGACCGGGCCCTGGGCCCGGAGACCCAAAGGCCCCCCACCCCACAATCGGGGCCCAGCAAGGCCAGTAGGGCCAGGCCCCGCCAATCGACCGCCGAGAGCGGGCCGGCGCTCGCCCGAGCATCCTGCCCCGGCGCGAGAAATCACCAACGCACCGGCGGCATCCTCCACCGGCAGGGCATGGTGGTGGGGTGGGGGTCGACTAAGATGATGAGTGAGGCGGAGTCTAAGGCCCGACCTGACACATAGACGTAGACGACAAGCACACATATACACAAGCATATGTTCCCACCCTCATGCACGCAAACGAATATTCACACCTTCGCCCCACATGTAGACACACAAAAATGGACAAGGTACCCACACTCACACTCCCCATATGCACTCTATACTCCTATGCACTCTATACTCCTATATATACTCCGTGTGTTTGTAATTTAATCAAAGTATAGACTGCCAGAGCCTTTCGAACCATGATCTCAGACAAAGGGTCATAAAACCCCCCAATATTTCCAGCCTCCCGCTTGGAAATTCAGCCTTTCTCATTGGCCAAGACCATCCTGAAAGGTGTGACTCTTCCCTGACTTTAAAGGGCTCACGCACAGGTCCGTCCTTCTGAAAAAATCTTCCGATTGCTGCCTGTGTGGTTGGACTCATGGAGTGCCTGAACCGGCGCGGGTGCGCCCGGCAGGCCTCAACCTAGAGCCGTGTGCGGTCTCCCCAGCCTGGGGAGATGGCTCCTGACCACTGGATTTTAATACCGCTGGAGTTCATCTTCACTCAACCCTGGAATTCACCATCATGGAAAGGCTCAGACATTTTTTTTTCTCCCCACTCTTTTCGTGGCACTTTTTCACGGTCAAGTGTGTTAAAGTAGAGGTTTTCAAGGGCCAATGTGAATAAATCTAGATTTAAATTAAAAGAGAAAAGATAGTCACCTCGTTTTGGATACGTTTTATTCGTATCCAAAACGATGTGAACTTCACGGAGCGCTGAACACTCTCATGCACTGTATGTTTAATTAATCCTCGAAGCCGGGGGCCGCTCTCGCGCAGAAAGTCCAAAACGGACTCATATGAGAAGTAATACTATCTTTTGACAGGCATCCCGCTGTAGCTAAGCTGAATAACAAGCATAAAACTTAATGGATGAAACGTGAAGACGATATGTGTTTTTCAAGTCTTCTCCAGGTAATAGGACCCTGGACCACAAAACCAGTCTTAAGTGTCAATTTTCCGAGATTGAGATTTATACATCATCTGAAAGCTGAATAATCATTGATGTATGGTTTGTTAGGATCAGACAATATTTGGCCGAGATACAACTAATTGAAAATCTTGAATCTGAGGATGCAAAAAAAAATCGCCTTTAAAGTTGTCCAAATGAAGTTCTTAGCAATGCATATAATCAAAAATGAAGTTTTGATATATTTACAGTAATACATTTACAAAATATCTTCATGGAAGATGATATTTACTAAATATCCTAATGATGTTTGGCATAAAAGAAAAATTGATAATTTTGACCCATACAATGTATTACAGTGGTAATTGACAAATGTTATAAATTACAGTACAGAAGCTATACAATATATTTTCTGCCTTATTTTGTGATAAAAATGGAAAATGTGTTTGCAGTATATACAGTATATACTGATTGTACAATCATAACCATAAAATTGACATTAGTAAAATATTTATCAAAAATATTATATTAGACAAATTATTGGTTATTGTCCAGCAGAGTATTTTATTTCTTAGCCAATTAAACGTAAGATTTTTTTTTTTGTCAATTATACATACATAAATAATTATTATTATTATTATTATTACTACATTTGACATTTCTGTCCCTCTCACTTCTGAAATGATTGCTACTTCCCTGCATGCCCTGTAACATAACTGAATATAAAACTTTAACTATATGCCGTGTTATCTTTATTTGGGCATCAAATATTTTGTGGCTCCACATGAATTTTATTCGGTGGGAAAGGGGCCAAAATGTCTCTTTGGACGTTGAAGGTTGCAGACCCCTGGGTTAGGGGATAGAAAATGGTGTTTGGTCAGTATAAAAACAATAGAAGTCTATGGAAAGTCCCCACAATTCACAGAAACCTGTGTGTGTGAGTGTTAAGCCTGTGTTATACTTTCTGTGTGCGCGAGTCCGCTATGGTCCGCGTGAAGTAAAAATCGTCATCGGAGGGTGTGCGCGGAGGCTCTGTGCGGACATTCGCGTGCTTCTCATTTTTTGTGACCACGCATCAGTAGGCTACAAAAGCACCAACTGCGCATGCGCAGGCTGTGTGAAGAAGCCCGTTGCTTCTCGAACCTGTACAATCTGTCGATAAAACAATATAAAGACAGCCAGATGTGCAATAACTCTGGGCAATTGTTTGTTCACATGTTTGTTTACTGTTCAAGCCGATCTACTGCACATGTATGGAACATGTCCACGGAGCGGACCACCAGCGATTTAATTTTCCAGCAGGACTTGGCACCTGCCCACACTGCCAAATGTACCAAAAGCTGGTTCAATGACCATGGTGTTACTGTGCTTGATTGGCCAGCAAACTCACCTGACCTGAACCCCATAGAGAATCTATCGGGTATTGTCAAGAGGAAGATGAGAGACACCAGACCCAACAATGCAGATGACCTGAAGGCCACTGTCAAAGAAACCTGGGCTTCCATACCACCTCAGCAGTGCCACAAACTGATCACCTCCATGCCACGCCGAATTGAGGCAGTAATTAAAGCAAGAGGAGCCCCTAACAAGTATTGAGTACATATACAGTAAATGAACATACTTTCCAGAAGGCCAACAATTCACTAAAAATGTTTTTTTTATTGGTCTTATGAAGTATTCTAATTTGTTGAGATAGTGAATTGGTGGGTTTTTGTTAAATGTGAACCTAAATCATCACAATTAAAAGAACCAAAGACTTAAACTACTTCAGTCTGTGTGCATTGAATTTATTTAATACACGAGTTTCACAATTTGAGTTGAATTACTGAAATAAATGAACTTTTCCACGACATTCTAATTTATTGAGATGCACCTGTACTTGTATATAATAACATTCTTATTGCACTTTTATTTTGTTGAACTAGCTAACCTAGCTAAGCTTAATTGCTAGAATAGAATATGTCAACAACAAGCTAGCTAATAGTACTGGACATGTTTCTCTTTCTCACTAATCATGGATTTCAAGGTCAAGGTAACCTTGGCCTAACATTCAAATATTAGATCCAGTTATCTTTCACAATATATCAAATATTTTCTCTGGTAATAAATTCTAAAATAAGACTTACATGCATCAAATACACAAAAGCAGCCATGTTGAGTTGTGAAATGTGGGGCAGCTGAATAGTTTTCTGTGGTAAATATGTTCCTACTTGCAAACAAATGATCAAATATCAAAGGTTTCTATATGGGTCATTTTTGACCCATCTGTGTAAAATTGATGTAGAAATACAGAAACTGCGTTTGTTCATAAAGTAAAAAAGGGAAAAATAAACATAATGATTTGTGGAAATAAAAAACAAGATATTTAATAAATATCTGGAATAATAAATGATAAAATGCATTTCTTTCAGAGATTCAGCAAAGAAACATGCGGCCATGATTGAAATAACATAGGAAATGAATACAGGTCATTTTAAATTGATGTATAGAAATACAAAAACTGTGTTTATTTATAAAGTAAAAAGGTAAAATAAACATCATACTTTATGGAAATCAAAAACAAGATATTTAATGAATACCTGAAATACCAACACATGATAAAATGCATTTCATCCAAAGGTTGAGCAAAGAAACACTCAATCATGATTGAAATAACATAGGAAATTAATACGGGTTTTAGGCCCATGTTTTGCATTAGAGTGTAGTAGTAGTAGTAGCCCTTTATTGTCACTAGTCACAAGTACCAGCGAAATTATCCATCGACCTGTCCATACACAACATACATATATGACAATGGGGTAGACAGGACAGGAAGACAGGGAATTGAAGAAAATACAGCAAACAAGAGGAATGTATGTAAGGAGAAAAAAATAACCCCCAGACTATGCTCCTTGGGGAGTACAGTGTGAGAACAGGAAAAACACCTCAGCAACAAAAGCACATAATACACCATAGACACACGACTTTGCAACAGGGGAAGTAATCCAGCTCTGGCAATCAGCCATCTGGTCCTGCAGCCAGATTAGCGCTGGTCCAGACCCGCTTGTCAGGCTGGCGGTTCAAAGCGACGGAGGCGAGTGATCGGGGTTGGGGAGGTGTATCTGTAATTTTGTGTGTATGTGTGTGTGTGTGTGTAATCAGCAGCTGTCTTTAGAATTGGGGGAGGAACGCAGAGAGCGTCACACTGCAGTGCTCTTTCCAGGATGATTTTCCAGCAGCAGCCTTGGCCGAGGCCAGTGCTGGTTCAGGGGAGCCAAAAGATAAGATTGCAGTTGTTTAGTCTTGGGGCGAGTAACCGCATTCCAATTCCACGGCTACTCTCTTTGTCCAATTCTGATCTCCATGATCAAATTTCCTTTGCAAAGCCGTGAGCTTCTCCATGATAGAATCCATATTGCAGTTAATAGTCTCAGTCTCAATGCTGACCGCTCTTCCCACTGCTTCAATCATGACGGGCAGCCTTGTGAGGCTTTGGACAGCTGTTCCCGTTTTCTGAATTCTTCGATAACCCAGGGCAAAGCCTAATCCAATCAGCAGAAGACCTGTTATCATGGTTCCGAATAGGTAGATATACTTGATGGTGTCAATTGCGTAGAGAGACCAGTTGATCAAATCCATAATTTTCCAGTTTGGTGAGCATTGCAGAGAGAGTCTCTCAATAGATACAGATAGACGAGACGAGAGAGCAAGCAGGGAAAATAAGGGAGAGGACGGGGAGGAAAAAATGCGACCGCCTCCGTTGAGTGCCAAAGAAGAAGACTAGAGTGGTAGTGATACAAAAGATTTTTTATTAAAAAAGTAAGAAAGGAAAAATGAAAATAAGGAATTGTGATGATCAAAAACAATTTAATTGAGGAATTCCTTCCTAGAATACTGAATGATTAAAATATTGTTTTTGCAAAGATATAGAAAATATAAACTCAGTCGGGTCACTTTAGACCCATTTTGTGCATCAAAGTATTAAGGCTAAAATCAAGCAAATCTCTCTCTCTCTCTCTTTCTTTCTGGTTTTAATGGTGATTCGCAACCAACGTGTTCAGGTGTATACCGCCACCTACTGTACAACTTCAGGGCTTCATGTTGCCTACTTTACATGATCAAAAATAAAATTAAATAAAACATCTATATTCTGTGCTCTAACCCTGTATCTTTAAGAAAATTAATGACAGCCTTACTAAATTCCCACATTTTCTCATTTGTCCCCAAAATACTGGTACTGGAAATATCCATGGAGAAACGTTATCCCATACCGTATTTGGACCATACTCAAGTCTCTTTAAACCATAATCTTTGGCTACTGTATTAATATTTCAGCCAAATCCTTTACCTTTTCATTCTTGTGAATACTCCCAGCAATCACATAAGACCTGCAGAAGGTTGTTCTTTCCCAGATCCTTTTAACTTAACCCATGTGTTAGTGACAGCTTTACTCGTCTTTAGTTTCTACAAGTACTAGGAGTTGCTTCATTACTGACTTTCACTAGGGCATCTATTGTAGATCTACCTTTACGAAAACCACTTTGTTGAGAACTAATCAATCCTTTCTTTACTAAATAATATGACAGTCTATGAACTATTACCTTTTCCATCCATTTACACAGGTGAGATGTTAACACTACAGGCCTGTAATTCCCTGCATTGTCTGGGTTTTTACCAGGCTTACTAAAAGGAAATATCAAAGCATTTTTCCAATTATGAGTAAATTTGTCTTTCTCTCCATATCTTATTAAACAGCCTTCATATAATTCCCATAACTTCGTCTGGTAGTCAATTCTTGAATTTCATGTGTTGGATCCAGGAAAATGGGCATGCAAAAAAATCTGAATGACTTAGAGCCAAATAGTGATGGCTAGACAAATGGGTCAGAACATCACCAAAACAACAAGTCTTGGCTAGCAAGTCAAAGCCCATCTAGCCTGTCTGGTCTGATCACACAGATTAGCTAGCTGCAGAAAAACATAATACTGGCAATGGTAGAAAGGTGTCACAACACAGTGAACCACAGTTTGCTGCATAGCCACAAACAGGTCAGAGTGTCCATGAGACCCCGGCCCACTGCTTCCAGTGGGCACAGGAGCATCAGAACTAAATCATGTGCTCACAACAAAAGACAAAACAAAACAAAACATAGAGCATTAACATACAGATCCTGACATTAAACTGAAACCTAACCAAACACGAGTGTCAGGATCCAGATACCAGCCTTCAAACACACACAACACACAACATGATTGTCCTGAATAGATGAGAATTTGAGAATTTCAGACATAATATGAGAAATATAACAAAGTGACTATAATCTATAACATGATCAAATATCAAATGTGTTAAACTTAATGAAGTGTTGATGGTGAGGGGGAATTAGGTGTTGAGATCAGAGCAGATTTGACTTTGACTTCCTCTTGATGTGGAGTTTTTTTGTCTTCCTGTCTTTGCTTCAGAGCTGCAGTAGATTCATCTTCAGTGTTTTTTGGAGGGAAGCAGAATTCATACTTAGGTGTCTTAACTTCATCAGCAACATGAGAATCATCCAGCTTCAGCTCTGTGAGTTTTTACATGATATCAGTATATTTACATGCTTTATTACTATTAAATTTATAGTTTTATGCTATGCATGACACGGGTGTTTTTTTTTTTTTTTTTTATTTTACAGATGTATTAATCTGTTGTCAAACTGTGGCAGATCTAATAACTGATTTGGGATCAAATGTGATCATAAACTGTGATCTTGATGAAAATGAGGTTTATTGGATTTTACTGAAAACAGCAGATCCTCCAACAGTGATTCTACGATCAATGTCAACTTCATCTTTTTACCCTAACAAATCATTCAGAAAGAAATATTCAGTGCAGTTTAAACATCGTCTGGTTATTAATAATGTGACTGCTGATGAATTAGGAGTTTATTACTGTATGAACACGCACGCACCTCCAAAACTCAGCAACAGCACCAGAATATACTTCACTGGTGAGTTCATTTACTCCTTCAGTGATCAAGACATATTGATGACCACTGCTTACATACACACTAGTCATTACTTATATTTTTAAATACTCATTAAAAACAATTATATTTATACATTCCATAAAATATTATAATTATCTTAAGTGCTACAAATCTGTGGCCAGTAACATTTTTACAGTAACAGACTGTGGACACTTTTATTACAGAACCAACTGTTGTAACTGAGTGTCACAATCATACAGTGACTGATTATACCGAGCAAAATCAGACACAGTGGAAGATTATTACTATCATATCTGCTCTGATGAATGGACTTCTGATCATTGTACTGATCGGTGAGTTAATATTCAGCCATCTATAAAAATATGTTTTATCATTAATTTCTTTTTCGGCTTTTGATTACATTATGTACAACCATTTGTAAATACTGAATCTGAAAAACTGTTCCATTTCTAGGACTATTAAATGTTTTTGTTGGAATCAGAAGATCTTCAGAACAATCAGAACTCAACACTGATCTACAGCAGACACAAGTTACAGAACAGCATCAGGACTATTTACTCTTAAAAAACTGTGAATCCATCCTTATTACTAAAATTAATTTCTGTCTTGATAATAAATGAGGATTCTTGCTGACCCGTGGAATGGCTTTCTTCAGTTTGGTTCATTTTTGTTCAACTGCAGCTGAAAGTGCTAATATTGCTCTTTCAGTATGCAACGGTGTATGCAAACTGTGTAAAAATATTCAATCCAGCAGCACTTATACTGCTCTAAACCTGTTGAAGCCATTAACAAATGACTGTTTTATATTCATTTTGTTTACGTTTTCTTGATGTTTAACTCAGATCAGGGGTTTTCAAACTGGAAAAGTGGGAAAGTTCATAACTTACAAATAAAAATAAATAAACATACAAATAAGTAAAAAAAAAAATACTATATTTGATATTGTTCATATTTCATTCTGCTTTCTAAAGACTGGTTTGGAAACCATGAAAATGTTGTCATAATTATTTTATTTAACTGGCTTTTATATTTCTATTTAGGATTAACATATAATAAGTACTCTAATAATGTGTAGAAAATATTGCATCGAAAATATTTACTTTCTATTAAGTGGACGCTTGTTGTTCATTGTATAAATATTGTATTAATGTTTTACACATTAAAATATGTACCTGCCTTAGTGGGTCCTGGAGAGAATCATCATATTTTGGTGTCAGTGGCACTAAAATATTTGCAATCTCCTGCTTCAGATGAAATGTGTGTTTAGGAACTTTTCTTTACTAGTTGGTTTCATTGTCATTTGGAACAGTTTTGTTTTGGAATCATTGTCTTAATCAGTATCTGCTGAAATCTGTCTATCTGTGAGTGGTTATCGACATGGATATTACTTTTTCAACCACTTTGACCTTAGAATGGAGTGTGTGCATATTATTCATTATTTGTGTGAAGCCTGATCGGTTGTGTTTTCAGTGCTGTTGGACCAAGAACAGGTTACATTTGATACGATACAGATGACTGTTTATTTTGTCAAGATGGTTTAATATTTTGGAATTATTTTGTTATTGAAGCAAAATGCTGTTTAGCTATTATACAGGGACTGTAGTGATAACCAGCTATACATATTTCTCGTAGATTATCATAAGAGTGGCATACTGTCACGAATCCTGGCCATGAACTTTGCTTCATTCACCACCAGAGGTCACTCTCCCATCACATGGACTTTCACACAGTTACAGATCACTCATAGACAGGGCCGTGCAGAGACCTTTGGAGGGGCAGGTGCTCAAAGTATAAAAGGGGCACATGGGACACGGCTTTTAATAGGGCTGTGCTTCTTGCTGATATGTGTATTGAAATGGATGCTTCTGTATTGATACAGCAGCTAATGCCATGACGCAGGTTTGAAAAAGAAACAGAACAGAAAAGACCATTTTAAATTTAAATGTTAAAGACATTTTTTGCACCTCTTAATTACTCTGGAATGATTATTAATAAATTACTATTATTATTATTATTATCGTTGTTGTTGTTGTTATTGTGTTTACAGGGTATGGTGGTTTTGCTGTTGTAAACACTACTGTTGTTGTTGTAGAAAAAAAATATTCCTGTCTTATTTAAAATAGAATTCTATTCTAATTCTGTTCTGAATTTATAATTTTTTTGAATGATAATGATTAAAAACAGGATTGATAAGTATAATTCGGAGGACGAGAAAATCAGTATAAGCCTGTTTTACCAGTGTTGTGATAATTATTTTTAAGGCACTCTATGTTTTTTAAATAAATACTGTAATGATAATAGTTCAAAGTATGAATAGTTTTTGGTCAGATAACATAAAAAAGACAAAACCTCGACACGCTTTAAACGTTTCCCAATTAAACAGCAAGAACGAAAGAGAACAAGCACCTTTTTTATATTGCTGTGTGTAGAACTACATTAGCTGCATTTTTTATTTAACATTAATTTTAATAAAATGTAAATTCGTCCCCCGCACTTTATTCAAGCTTGAGCAGGTGTTTTCACATAGATGTTTCTAGATTTAAATTAAAAGAGACATGACCTGAAGTTTTATTCGTATCCAAAATGAGGAGATATGAATATCAGGAGAACTGAACACTATCATGCAGTGCACGTTTAATTCATACTCGAAGCCAGAGGGCGCTCTCGCAAACTCTTGACTTATGGACAAACTCACAGGGCTATCGCTGTAGCTGAGCTGAATAAAAAGCAGAAACGTTTTTACTGATGAAACGTGAAGACAATAAACACACGATTGCGAAAATATATGGTTTATGTGTGTTTTTCCAAGTTATCTTCAGGTAATAAATAAATAAACTATATGAAAAATGCAGTACTGATTGACATATCATTTAGTATAGAAACTATAAAATATATTTCCTGAATTATTCTGTGATAAAAATGGGAAAAGGGTGTTCGTAGTAGCCTTTATAAACCAATCATAAAATTGTCATAAGGAAAACACTGAACAAAAATATTGTTGCCCCTTGCTCAGGGCTGGACTGGGTTCCACATGCTGCACACAGCAATATAAACAACAGCTGCGCATGATCTCTTCATGACGTTCTCGTAAAATAATAATAATTCAATAATATAAGTTTACAAGCACACCGCTCCGCTGAGAACTCCACTTACCGGCAGCTGCGGACGTTATTGAAGGCATCCTAAAGCCATGTCTGAACATGAACATGAGGGATCTTCCCTGATGAGATCATCAGGTGAAAGGTCATCATGTGGATAATTTAATTTACGGCAAAACTATTATTAATTCATTTTACTAATAGTTAGATTGGGCAGGCCTTCACAAAAGGGCGTTTAATTACAAAAATAATAATAATAATTGCCTTGACAAAAGGGCACTTTGGGCATCAAGGGGAAAAGGGGCAGGTGCTCAAGCACCCACCGCCCCCCCCTCTGCACGTGCCTGCTCATAGACTACATCTCCCATCATTCACTGCACCCACACAGCTGTTCACAATCATCACGCTTACACCTGCAAACAATCTCACTTCACCATCACCCAATTACACACACTACACAACCCTGGACTTTCTCTCACACCCTGCCGAGTATTGTTAGCCCCACTGCATACAAAGCGTTTTCCTAGTATCCCGAGTTTGATTTCCTGTGTTCTGATTCCTGCCCGTGTTCCTGGTTTAGTCTCTCCGCCTAGCCCTCTGGATATAGTTCGCCGATCGCCGACCCTCGCTTGCCCTTGGATTATTCTTGTGTCTTGCCCATGCCATACCTGTTTGCTACTGCCCGACCCTGCCTGTATTGACCATGTATTATAATAAAAGCTTGCAGATGGATCCGCCTGTCTCACGTCTCGTCAGCTCCATAACACATACTCAAACACACACAAAAACATACACATGAAAATGTGTGTATTCATAAAGAAGCAACTTTATAATAAACATATTTTAAAAAAAATCGCTTCATTATGAATTCTAGGTTATAACAACTGAAATGTGTTCTTAGAATAAGGATGTTTTTCATAAATGTCAAGTATGTGAGTTTTAAATATTATTTTATTTTTATTATGTACTATTTACATATTGAGAAGCTATTGTTTCTGGAAGGTATTAAAGGCAGTCATATCAATATCTTTTCAAGCATGAATCTGAAATAAATACATTTAAAATATAAAGATACGTTTTTCTTTTCATCTAGAATATATTTCAGTCATTAATTTATTAGCACATTTAATTTTTTTTAAATGTATTAATTATTTAATTAATCTTTATTCCTATATACAAATAGATGTTTTCTCAAAATAAAACATTTTGAAAACCCCAGCAGACCTGACTATACACATTTACACACAAAAACAACAACTGAGAGCTGAGTTAGAGAAAGGTAAACGCCACAACATTTCACTCTACAGACTTTATCATCTTGAGCATTTAACTCTTATTTAACTTATTATTATTATTTTAAATATTGGTTTTATTATAGGCATCAATTAAATAATGTCAATATTGAAGAATTTGGAGTTTATGACTGTGTAAAAAAATAAGCACTATTTACAGATTCGTTGTAAATAAATAATAATTAACAATAATAATAATAACACTACACAGTAACTAAACTCAACTGATGAAGTGCTAAACCAAAACCAGAAACATCACTGGCTTTGACACTTGACAACCAACCACTCTTACCTTTGTCTAGAGTGGAGGTTTAACTGTGAAACGAGTGCAGAGTTAATACCTTTATTTTAATAAAGTTCTCACAGTCTTAACCACCAATGGAAGACGAGCAGCATTGCAGTACGTCTGCTAAAAATCTCCTTTACTGTTCTACTGAAGAAAAAAAAGCCACCTACATCTTTGATGGCCCGAGGGTGAATAAATTAACAGCAAACTTTCATTTGTGGGTGAACTAGGCCTTTAACATTTTCTTTAATTGACTTATAGTTATGGTAAATTTTAAAACTTGTGCACATATACATTTTAATCAAAAATGTAAAACACAAACAATTCAGCATGTGATTTTTTTTTCTGCCGTTTTTTTTTTTTCAACATAATATTTGTTAAAATACCCCATGTTTATTGTTAGTTCTTATAGGGATAGTTCTCCCAAAAATGAAAATTCTGTCATTAATATCGTGCATACTCTCCAAAACGGTGATATAGGGAAGAGACAAACTGTTGGATAGAGTCGTTATTTTTGTTTTATTTGAGCACAAAACGTATTCTCGTACCTTCGTAAAATTGCGGTTGAACCCCTGATGTCACATGGACCATTTTAACCATCTCCTTACAACGGTTCTGAGCCTTGATCATGTTAGGATCCTTGCTGTCTGTGGAGGGTCAGAGAGCTCTCGGAACTCATCAAAAAAATCTTAATTTGTGTTCTGAAGATTTATAGGTTTATAACGACATGAAGATGAGTAATTAATGGCAGAGTTTTCATTTTTGGGTGAACTATCTCTTTAATGTCACCATGATTAGTTCAAAATCATTGAACTAGTCGTAAATTAAATAATTTTAATTATTAAAACAAAGAAAGGTTGGTAGCCTGTAGCTTACTATACACCAGAGTTCTTCAACCCTGTTCCTGGGGACCCACTATCCTGAAGAGTTTAGCTACAACACCTGAAGAGGCCAATCAAGCTCCTCAAGACTGCTTGCAAATTGCAGACAGATGAGCTGAAGATGGTTGGAAATAATCTTTCCAGGAGAGTGGGCCCCCAGGAGCAGAGTTGAAGACCTGTGCTATACTCTATTTATTCACTGTCTGATTGTCTCACAACAAAGATGTTCACCTCAGAGAAGACAGTATACATATACTGCTACGGTTTGTGTTTTCTGTCATTATTCATCTTGGTTTCTGAAAATAATTAGTTTGTGTGCTTTCCTGTGCAGCCACAAACTGCATACTTGCATGAATGTACACAGGGGTGCAATGACTGAATATTTTTGCTGGACAATAGATTACATTTGCAGTTTGCATAAGATCATGCAGCTTTAGAACAACATCAGTTTGACTAATTATTTACTGAATTCACACTATCCCATAAACAGGTTGTGAAGAGTAATAAAACAAACTATGAGAGAGAGCGACAGCATGATAAGGGTTACAAAAGTAAAAGAGCACATAGTTGGTGTGTTGGGGCCCCATAACTGCAATTTGTACACGTTTAATGAAATGATGATGCCCTTCGTTATTGAGGTCGTGGATCGTTGTGTGTTGAAAAGTGTAAAATGTGGTCAAACTTGACTTCCTCTTCTTCATGTGTATTTCTTTCTTGTCTTCTCCTGACTTCATCACACATTGTGAAGGGAAACAGATTTTATATTGAAGTGATCAAGAAACAACATGAAGATCATACAGCTTCAGATCTGTGAGTTTACATATTATGAATATTTTTAACATATATTATTTGCAGACTTGAAACTTTTATTAATTTAAAAATATATATATATTCTTCACACAGTGGTATTCATTTGTTGTCAAGCTGCAGTAGCAGATCTAATACCTGATCTGGGATCAAATGTGATCATAAACTGTGATCTTGATGAAAATGAGGTTTATTGGATTTTACTGAAAACAGCAGATCCTCCAACAGTGATTCTACGATCATTCCCAACACCAAAATCACCTTTTTACCCTAATAAAACATTCAGAAAGAAATATTCAGTGCAGTTTAAACATCGTCTGGTTATTAATAATGTGACTGCTGATGAATTAGGAGTTTATTACTGTATGAACACAGAAACACCTCCAAAACTCAGCAACAGCACCAGACTGCACTTCACTGGTGAGTTAATTTGCTTCTGTAATAATTAAAACAGTCTGATAATCAGTGTAATTATTTTTTACGTTTGTTATTTGTTATTTATAGAAAAACATAAGGCCTCTCATTGGTCACTCCACATAGAGATAAATAAGTTATCAATATTTAATTCAGTTCTACAAAACTGTATTATTGTCTTTGTGCTCCAGTAAAAGTCTGACAGTAACAGACTGAACTCTTTCATTACAGAATCAACTGAGTGTCACAATCATACAGTGGTGGAGTTTATTGAGCAGAATCAAACACAATATCAGATTATTTTCATCATATCTGCTCTGATGAACGGACTTCTGATCATTCTGCTGGTCGGTGAGTTATTCTTCTTAAATTAAATGAGCAAATTAAATAAACACTAGCGGTGCTGTCTGTGAAAATATCAATATGATGCTCTTCTGCAGTAAACAGGTGAAGATGTTTTTCATTATTAGTTTTTTGACTATAGTTTGGCATGTTTCTGTCTCCATATATTGTTACAGTTTAAAAAATAATGAATCTGAATTCTCTGTTTCTTAGTGTCTGCTGCTAGAAAAACAGAACGGATGGAAAAACACATTCATACTGATCTGCAGACAAAAGTTACATATCAGCTTCAAGATGCAAAACTATTACAAGTACAATAAGGTAAATATGTGAAACCATTTAAAATATTCAAAGCATTAATAAAAATCATTAATATTATTTTATAAAGGTTTTTATTTCCATAAGTACAACAAACTATAGTAGATTTGTGTTCAGATTAATTTTAGGTTAAGTGCAGCTGAAATGCTAATTGTTTTCATCATTACACTTTCAGTACGCCGAGGAGACTTTTCTATAAAAAATAATCAAGTTAACAGCATCTGTGTATGATTATATAACATGTTCTTGGATATGATGTGGATTTTCCTGAATAATAAATAGTTTTACAAAATCAAGCGTATTGGGGGAAACTGGGGCTAGTTGTCACACTTTTCCAGTAAAAACAAAATATTATTTAGAACATTGTATAAACATAAAACTTGATGACTTGCATACAAAAACTCTAAAACTAAATATTGAATATCTGAATAAAATGTAATATTTCCACCATTAGCAGCCAGAGAAAAGATACTGTTTAGGAGTTTACACAGATATGCATTAAGCATCATTGTCAGACTAATTGGTAAATATTACTTTAGTTGACAAGTCTGATGTGATTTTTTTTATCAAGTTCATTTGCATTTAGCCTTTAAAATGTTTTTGTATCAAACAAATTAACAATAAGTTAAAGAGGTCAAAGGCTGCTAGATGTTGTTATATTAATGGCTAATACTTATTATTATACGTTGAATGCTGTTATTTGTTAAAAGGGAAAATTTTCTTTTGTGGGAATTTTTTTTTTCATGCATGAAATTTTCTCATAAAAAATAGTTATTCTAAACATCCAATACACTTCTCCTTCATATTACTTCGCTTTGCTAACTGTTTCGGATATTAAAATATATTTTTACTGTTTATAATTTTGTGTTCAATAGAAGAAAAATATTGTGACAGATTTAAAAAATATTCAGGTCTCAATGCTAAAGAGTACTTTTACCGGCCCGGTCGGGTCAATGCTTAAAAAAATGTCTTTGTCCTGCCACCATTTTCACTGGCCCTTGCACTAAATAACTAAATAAATACATAGTTGTTTTCTTTGTTTTTAATATAGGGATATGACACCAAATTCTTTTAATACCATTTTAATTTTACAATTCTCAATTACAATTTTGGTACCACAGCAAAAAAATACTAGCCTAACAAATATAAAGTTAAAATATTATTAAAGGCAAGTGAATGGTCAGTTAAAAATAAGAACAAATATACAAATTACAAGCAATAGCACAAATAATGAAATAGAACAAAGACACCAATTAAACAATGCTTTATGTTTTTCAGTTTTGTTCAGATGTGGAAATTGAATAAGGTTACAGATAAACTGAACTGAAATGCTAAACCAAAACCATAAATGTGTTGCACTGGTTTGATCACTTGATCGTTTGACTGCATCTGTCACCTTTGTCTCGAGAGCTATTCTAAAACATTTATACTTGTATCTCAGTTTATGAAGCTCAAATAGAAACACTGCTGTACTTCATGATATGATGCTTATTGTTTGTGTATAGATATACATATTTAACAACATGTAAAGCAACTTCTTACTTGATACGGAAGTTTATATTTCTGTGAATGTGCAACAGTTAAAATACTGTTTAAATAACCATTACATGTTTTGTATCACATTTTCTTTCATTTATAATTCTAAAAGAAAGTTCAATCGTATTACATATTTTTAGTCTAAAAGTAAGAAACAATGAAAGATCCACATGATGTTCAATGCAAAACATTCAATTAAACAGCCTTTGAATATTAATGTCCACTGTTTTCTTTATTGATCTTTATTGAGTTAAGGTTTTGAATAGAGCTCTGTGTCTGTCAGTCTTGGGTCTGGTCTCTTGTCTCTAAGTGTTGTTGTTCAGTGAAAAATCAAAAAGTGATTTTACAGGAATTATTTAATCACATGGTTTATTTAGATCTAAAGTGCTGCTCAAAAATTATTCAGATTATTTGACTGAATATTATTTATGTGGTGAGTGCAAACAGGGAAGCATATGCAGTTTTTTTTTATATTGCAGTCCCAAAATGTATTTGATTTCTCAGCATTTTAAGACATTTGGATAACAATTATGCTAGTTTAAAAAACCCTGTCAGTGAGTTGTGTGAATTTTGTAAAGCGAGGCCTATTTCAGTTTAGAATGGCAGAATTAGACAACATTTATTAATTTGCAATTAACATTTCTATCGTAAAGCAGCTGTCAAATAATTATGTTCAGTTTAGTTTAGCTCGCAGTTACAGTGTTATGCAATATTCTTCTAGCACCAAAGAAGCGTTAATATTATGCAGTTATTTTCACCTTTTATTACCGGGGAACTCACTGGTGGATACATGCAAGAAAACATCTCTTACTGTTACTGAAAACATGTTTAAAAGAAACCTCAACCTTTTTTTGTGTGTGAGATAATATTATTTTAAAATACAGTAGCCTATAATCAAAACAATTATGACAAAGCTACGAATCCCCTTTCACTTTTGTTAATATCAGCGTTATTTTATTGATGCTTTAAATGTATAGCCTATAGCCTACTACTGACACAAGGCAACAATATTCAGCACAGCAGCTGCTTCTGCTCGTTTGATATTGATTAATAAACTCTGCATATGGATGCTGCTTATTTTCATAACACTGATAGATCAAATTACTTCTGTAAACGCATTTAACTTGATATTTTTGGACACTAGAAAAATATGTTTGTATCAGTGCTCCTCTGCTGCCCTCTGCAGGTCATTCATGATAAACAAACAGGTTAACTTGGATGTAATAACTACAGGTGCATCTCAATAAATTAGAATGTTGTGGAAAAGTTCATTTATTTCAGTAATTCAACTCAAATTGTGAAACTCGTGTATTAAATAAATTCAATGCACACAGACTGATGTAGTTTAAGTCTTTGGTTATTTTAATTGTGATGATTTAGGCTCACATTTAACAAAAACCCTCCAATTCACTCTCTCAACAAATTAGAATATGGTGACATGCCAATCAGCTAATCAACTCAAAACACCTGCAAAGGTTTCCTGAGCCTTCAAAATGGTCTCTCAGTTTGGTTCACTAGGCTACACAATCATGGGGAAGACTGCTGATCTGACAGTTGTCCAGAAGACAATCATTGACACCCTTCGCAAGGAGGGTAAGCCACAAACATTCATTGCCAAAGAAGCTGGCTGTTCACAGAGTGCTGTATCCAAGCATGTTAACAGAAAGTTGAGTGCAAGGAAAAAGTGGAAGAAAAAGATGCACAACCAACCAAGAGAACCACAGCCTTATGAGGATTGTCAAGCAAAATCGATTCAAGAATTTGGGTGAACTTCACAAGGAATGGACTGAGGCTGGGGTCAAGGCATCAAGAGCCACCAATCACAGACGTGTCAAGGAATTTGGCTACAGTTGTCATATTCCTCTTGTTAAGCCACTCCTGAACCACAGACAACGTCAGAGGCATCTTGCCTGGGCTAAGGAGAAGAAGAACTGGACTGTTGCCCAGTGGTCCAAAGTCCTCTTTTCAGATGAGAGCAAGTTTTGTATTTCATTTGGAAACCAAGGTCCTAGGTGCATGAAGTCCAGTGTTAAGTTTCCACAGTCTGTGATGATTTGGGGTTCAATGTCATCTGCTGGTGTTGGTCACTGCACCCGTTTACCAAGAAATTTTGGAGCACTTCATGCTTCCTTCTGCTGACCAGCTTTTTAAAGATGCTGATTTCATTTTCCAGCAGGACTTGGCACCTGCCCACACTGCCAAAAGCACCAAAAGTTGGTTCAATGACCATGGTGTTGGTGTGCTTGACTGGCCAGCAAACTCGCCTGACCTGAACCCCATAGAGAATCTATGGGCTATTGTCAAGAGGAAGATGAGAGACACCAGACCCAACAATGCAGATGACCTGAAGGCCACTGTCAAAGCAACCTGGGCTTCCATACCACCTCAGCAGTGCCACAAACTGATCACCTCCATGCCACGCCGAATTGAAGCAGTAATTAAAGCAAAAGGAGCCCCTACCAAGTATTGAGTACATATACAGTAAATGAACATACTTTCCAGAAGGCCAACAATTCACTAAAAATGTTTTTTTATTGGTCTTATGAAGTATTCTAATTTGTTGTAATTGTGAATTGGTGGGTTTTTGTTAAATGTGAGCCTAAAGCATCACAATTAAAAGAACCAAAGACTTAAACTACTTCAGTCTGTGTGCATTGAATTTATTTAATACACGAGTTTCACAATTTGAGTTGAATTACTGAAATAAATGAACTTTTCCACGACATTATAATTTATTGAGATGCACCTGTAAGTTAACCAACATTTCATTGATCATCCAGAATTACGAGAAAGATAATAGTCAGTGACTAAGTCAAGTCCACCAGCTAAACGAAGACCATACCAGTATACAAAGAGCTAAAAAGGCTTGGCCAACTTCTTTTTTCAGCAGGTTCCTAGACATTCTTTCATATTATGATCATGTTAATCACATTATTTCAGATTTGTTATACAAGAAATGCCTTTTGAGCACGAGCTGAGCCTTTTGTATTGTATTTGTTTTTTTTGTATTCTGCTATTATGTGGTCAGATTGCTTTTGGAGTCTGTTCTCGTCAGGCTGGTTCTTAACCACATACAGTAGATTCAGTTTTCAGAGGTGGAACCTGATGGCATTATATGATGTTTTATATTTACTGTAAGGAGTGGTGTTGACAAGAATAAATAATTACTCTGTCTCCTATTTTGTCTTTTCCTTATAGAATGGTCAGATTTGTCTGTAAGCATATTTTGGCATCTTTGTAAACCAAGTCTCACCCAACACAATGCTGTTGTTTTTTTAAATATACAATTTTAACTTGTGATAAAATCTTTGTGGATTTTATCTTTGTGGTTTATAGATTTCAGCCTATATGCAGCTATTGAGTACTACAGCCATATAGTGACTTGATATTTTTATTAATTTGATATTTATATACCATCATGTGCCACCAGATGTCACCAAAATCACCAGAAGTTTAGGTTTTGGCTGTTTGGAACATTTTTACATTTACATTTACATTTAGCAGACGCTTTTATCCAAAGCGACTTACAGTGCATTCAGGCTATACATGTTTTATCACTACATGTGGAACACGTAGTGTCTGGGAATCGAACCCACAACCTTTTGCGCTGCTAACGCAATGCTCTACCACTGAGCCACAGGAACATACTATACTGAAGTAAAATAAATATTAAATATAACATCAAAATAAGCATATTTTACATAAAATATGGTACTTTTAGAGGTAAATACATTTTTAAAAACACCAAAATCACAATAAAATGCATACATTTATATTTTTTATTTTATTTTATCAAAGACTGGTATGACATTTATTATTATTATTATTTTAATTTTAATTTGGATCACACCTGAGACCTTTGTAAGGACAAATTAAGGCCTGCTATACGAAGGATGCTTGAGGGGTTATTTTTTTTGTTTTGTTTTTTAGTTCACTAGTGTGTGAAAGATTAATTAAACGAAGAAAGTAAAAAAAATATAGTAATAATAATAATAAAAAAAGTTCACTAGTAATGCTCCAGTCTCAATGAGGCTGTTTATAATTTATAGATGGATATAAAACCAGATAATAAAAAGTATTTTATGGCTAGGGAATGTTAATTATATATATATATATATATATATACAGTATATATATATATATATATACGTATATTAGATTAGTGTAATAATGCTTAAGGAAACTGCTAGAAAGTTCATTCTTGTTATGTATGCTTAATCAATTTAAACAGAGAAATAATAAAAACTAAAATAGACAAAACTGTCTGAAAATGATCTCAAAATTAACTCAAGTATGAGATGACATGGTATTTATTAATTCACATGCTGTCATATGACCTCACTCTGTTTTAGGTGATCTTGCAGCACTGTTTTCTTGATGCTGTATGAACTGACAGACTCACAAGACACAGTTTTACAGGCACATCCAAAGTGAGAAATTCATCCTGGTGATCACCTTCGGCCTGATCTGGCTTCCTCTCCACACCATGAATATGGTGGAGCTGTATATTATGCTTTTCATCAATGAAAACAAAGAGGGTTTTTGTTGTTTTTATATCTGCCTCATAGTTCCTCTCTCTCATTTTTATTCTGACAAATGTTCCAGTGCTGTGAAGAGACATAGATTGTGATATTCTCAATCTGCTGGGGGCAGAAGAGTGCGTGAGTAGTCTGGTATGATGTGAACACACTGTCTTGTCATTAGTTTTGTTTGTCGTCAATGTAAGAACATGAAAGGAATGCAGAAATTCCAGTTACATCCTCATTCATGCAGAGAAAAACAGAAGTCCCAAACATGCAGCATGGTCATGAATTCTCCATTCAAACATTACTGTTGAGCAAACAAGGAGTTGTGCGTTGCTTGTTTGATTTCATTCAGTTGGATTCTTCTGAACTCTTTTATTATTATTACTGTTATTATTATCTATTCTTGTTCATTGTTATCATGTTATGATAATGCTAATATTTGCCTTCATTTTAACATAATATTCATCCAAGAAATAACATGAATGCAAGTATTTTGTATTGTATGCATTACATCATTGGGTCCCACTTTATCTTAGGTGGCTTAACTACTATGTACTTACATCAAAATATAAGTACAATGTACTTATTGTGTTCATATTGTATTGCAAAACAGTTTTACTGCTATTGAGGTGGGATGTAATGAATGTGGAATGTAATTACATATAGGTATGTTTAAAACATAAGCACAATGTAAGAACATGTATGTACACAATAAGTGCATTGTATCAAATGATTAATTTAAATGCAAGTACATCGTAGGTAAGGTCACCTAATATAAAGTGAGACCCAGCATTGTATTGTGTTTTTGTATTATATAGACTGATATGGTCTGTGTGTGTGTGTGTGTGGGGGGGGGGGGGTTATGAGGACACAAATTTGTATAATGACATGGGTATGACAGAGGTATTACAATTTGAAGATGTTTTATGAGGACACTGCCTATGTCCCCGTAATTCAAAAGGCTTAAAAAACATACTAAATGGTGTTTTTTTGAAAATCTAAAAATGCACACAGTCTCCTGTGAGGGCTAAGTTTAGGTGTAGGGTTGGTGTAGGGCAATAGCACACACAGTTTGTTCAGTATAAAAACCATTACGCCTATGGAGAGTACCCATAAACCACAAAAACCAACGTGTGTGTGTGTGTGTGTGTGGTTCAGGTATACCCTACATTATGGGGACAAACTGTCCCCACAAAGATGGCAATATCCATAATCTGTTGTTCGTCCTCATGAGGTAACAAGCTTCCTGCCTCCAATAGGCTGTATGTGATATTCTTCCACATCTAAATTAGGTCAATACCTACTAGAGATACTGTTAAAAATAAACATTTAAATAAACTGTATATTCTGAGTCTACAATTAAGTTTTTATTTTTTCTTTGTTTTTTTTTTTTAAAACTATAAGCATGTAAGAGGGAATATACCTAATACGATTTGCTTGGCTAAGAAAACCACCGATAAGATTATTTAACATAAGGCATTATTCGTCCAAGAAATACCTTCCATGCAAAATCAGAACATTTGTATTGCATGCATTATATCATTATATCATCACAAGTCAAAAGATGGTTGGAGAACATTGCTATTGAGTGACTATGTTGTATTGCAATAGGTAGCACTTTAATGTTAATGTTGGATTAAGAGAGAGAGAGAGAGAGAGAGAGAGAGAGAAACCCAAGAAGAGGGCCCCAGCAAAGAAAAAACAGAGCAACAGTTACAATCTTCTTTTATCCCTTCCTTGACCATGTGACTAAAAACCAAATGTGATATATTCAAACTGACCAATCAGCAGATTACAGATTTCTCCACCGTGACAATTAGCAGACTTCCAACATACACACATCTTGGCCTACAGGCCTTAATCACAATCAGCCCCTCTGTGCCTTGAGGTAATCCAAATGGCCCTTTTGTTTCTGAAGATAGGTTTGGGACAGGAAAGCAGAAGTTATCCCTAAAGAACCAATAGGGATCTTGCCCATAGGGTGCCAAGGTCAGAGATGTTAAAGAGAAACCTTAAAGAAGTTTCTCTACATTATTAAGCAGGTCACAGTTATCATGCAATATGCAGATGACGAATCTTTCTGAAGATGACTAGTGCAATGTCTTGCAAAAGGCATGAAAACAACTAATGTTTCACCAAAACTAAATAGATATTATAGATTTGTGATGACTCACAACACAGAAGAACTTGGTCAGACATATTACGAAAACTTTCTGTCAGACAAATCAATGGTGTTGAAAGGGCAGCTACATAAAAGACACAGTTGAGCAGCACACAGGTGTCTGGAGTCTCAAGAGCCTCCTGATGTAAGATCCACCAGAAGCTGACAGTTGTGCATAAAACTGCATTTCAGACCCCTCAACCAAACAAGAGAAAAAGAGAAACGTTTTCAGTGGGCTCAGAAATAATAATTTTCAAACAGTTTTATTCACAGACGAATGCTGTGCTACACTGATGATCCAGATGGATGTAGTTCTGGATGGTTGTTAAATGGACACCTGTTCCAACAAGACTGCAACATCAGTAAAGAGGCAGCGGGTGATGATTTGGGCTGGAATATTGGGAAGTGAGATGAAATGTCCCTTTAAAAGTGAGCTGTACTGAACCGTACCGTGCCGTACAGTGTAGTGGAAAAGCGCCATTAGAGTCGCCGAGGGTATCAAAATGATCTCTGCTAGATATGTAGAGTTCATAACTGACCATTTTCTGTTATGGTGTAATAAGAAGAATTGTGCCTTCTGAAAGACAATGATTTTCATGCAGGACAATGTACAATCCAGTGCTGCAATCCTATTGAGAACCTGTGACATCCTTAAAAGGAAGATCTATGAGGGGGTGGACGGCAGTATACCTTGAAACAGTAGCTCTGGGAGGCAATACTGGCCTCAAGTTCATATGAACAGAGAGTTGTTTACTCAAACTAAATAGTTTTGTTGTTGTTTTATTATTTTTTTTATAATCTGTTTCTACAACATATGACAGATTTCAGTTTTGAGTTCATTATAACCTATTAAACATTTTGAAACTGCATTCTGCATATTTTGCACAATATATTTTTGTTGTTTTCAAAATGTCAATAAAGGTGTTGTCATTATCAATTCTTTTTAACATCCATATTGTAATATGATTGTTGAGAATAAACTATAGTTTGTTTCAGTTATTTTTCTTGGTTTACCAGAAACCATGTGACAGTCATATGAACAAGAAGTAATTACAATGGAATTGTTTGACAGAGATATTTATGAGAAATGTTGCTTTGCTTAGAAATGTTCAATTCAGTTCAATTCAAGTTTATTTGTATAGCGCTTTTCACAATACAAATCGTTGCAAAGCAGCTTTACAAAAAAAAGTTTCTACATATATTATATTTAGGAGTAGGTTATTAGTGGTACAATGAAAATCATGCAGTTAGTTATATTACATGTGATCAAACAGAGGGTGAACACTAACTGCAAGGATTATAGGTTCCGATCAAACTTATAGCAACATTTTGTAGTTGTGTATGTTGTCAGAGGGTTGGCATCATCTCATCTCAGGTCTTCGTAAGGGTCAGATCAGGATTGAAGCTTGGATAGTTGGATGTGAGTCCCATTGCAGAAACAGAAACTGTCTACTAAAATAATAAATAAATGTAATACGATTTTAGTAGGTGCCATTTCATTTAAACATTTTATTGGGTCTTAAAGTGTACAATCAGTATACAATGAAACACTATGCTATGTAAATACTTGAGAATATTGAAGTAGAAGATAAAACATTTTCAGTATGAATATGTTCACTACATATTAACATACAGTATATACAGGTGCTGGTCATATAATTAGAATATCATCAACAAGTTGATTTATTTCACTAATTCCATTCAAAAAGTGAAACTTGTATAATGTATACATTCATTCCACACAGACTGATATATTTCAAGTGTTTATTTCTTTTAATTTTGATGATTATAAGTGACAACTAATGAAAACCCCAAATTCAGTATCTCAGAAAATTAGAATATTGTGAAAAGGTTCAATATTGAAGACACCTAGTGCCCCACTCTAATCAGGTAATTAACTCAAAACACCTGCAAAGGCCTTAAAATGGTCTCTCAGTCTAGTTCTGTAGGCTACACAATCATGGGGAAGACTGCTGACTTGACAGTTGTCCAAAAGACGACCATTGACACCTTGCACAAGGAGGGCAAGACACAAAAGGTCATTGCAAAAGAGGCTGGCTGTTCACAGAGCTCTGTGTCCAAGCACATTAATAGAGAGGCGAAGGGAAGGAAAAGATGTGGTAGAAAAAAGTGTACAAGCAATAGGGATAACCGCACCCTGGAGAGGATTGTGAAACAAAACCCATTCAAAGATGTGGGGGAGATTCACAAAGAGTGGACTGCAGCTGGAGTCAGTGCTTCAAGAGCCACTACGCACAGACGTATGCAAGACATGGGTTTCAGCTGTCGCATTCCTTGTGTCAAGCCACTCTTGAACAACAGACAGCGTCAGAAGCGTCTCGCCTGGGCTAAAGACAAAAAGGACTGGACTGCTGCTGAGTGGTCCAAAGTTATGTTCTCTGATGAAAGTAAATTTTGCATTTCCTTTGGAAATCAGGGTCCCAGAGTCTGGAGGAAGAGAGGAGAGACACAGAATCCACGTTGCTTGAGGTCCAGTGTAAAGTTTCCACAGTCAGTGATGGTTTGGGGTGCCATGTCATCTGCTGGTGTTGGTCCACTGTGTTTTCTGAGGTCCAAGGTCAACACAGCCGTATACCAGGAAGTTTTAGAGCACTTCATGCTTCCTGCTGCTGACCAACTTTATGGAGATGCAGATTTCATTTTCCAACAGGACTTGGCACCTGCACACAGTGCCAAAGCTACCAGTACCTGGTTTAAGGACCATGGTATCCCTGTTCTTAATTGGCCAGCAAACTCGCCTGACCTTAACCCCATAGAAAATCTATGGGGTATTGTGAAGAGGAAGATGCGATATGCCAGACCCAACAATGCAGAAGAGCTGAAGGCCACTATCAGAGCAACCTGGGCTCTCATAACACCTGAGCAGTGCCACAGACTGATCGACTCCATTCCACGCCGCATTGCTGCAGTAATTCAGGCAAAAGGAGCCCCAACTAAGTATTGAGTGCTGTACATGCTCATACTTTTCATGTTCATACTTTTCAGTTGGCCAAGATTTCTAAAAATCCTTTCTTTGTATTGGTCTTAAGTAATATTCTAATTTTCTGAGATACTGAATTTGGGGTTTTCATTAGTTGTCAGTTATAATCATCAAAATTAAAATAAATAAACACTTGAAATATATCAGTCTGTGTGGAATGAATGTATACATTATACAAGTTTCACTTTTTGAATGGAATTAGTGAAATAAATCAACTTTTTGATGATATTCTAATTATATGACCAGCACCTGTACATATATAACACTTGCAGTACAGAACTGTTAAGGCAGCAAGATATTGACAGGCTCATTTTCTTTTAACTTCAGCTAAAAATGTTCCCGTTTCCTTTTTTCTCCTTGTTTGGCGTGAAAGCTCATGCAATTGCTGTCGGTGCGCCAAGCTGCACATCTGTGTCATTTACCTGCAACTTCATCAATCATCAGCAGTTACTGATGTATAACATGGGACAGGGCACACAACCTCATAAGCATCTGAACTCAGGCCATGTTCACCTGACATAAGGCAGCTTGGGATCTTTCTTTTATTTTTATGCTTGATGTGGCAACACTCAGAACTAGGATGTTTGTCATTGTTACGATCCTTAAAGTTCCAGGGGTATGGAACGTAACATTTAGTTTATTAATATTGCGGTAAGAGTGAAGATATAGAAAGAACCAAGCACACCTGAGCATATATCCCAATTAAATGGTTTATTAATGTCCTTAAGACGAAGCCACTAACAATGGGTGAGCTATATAGGCCTACAATGCATAGTTTGTAAAAAACAAAAATAAGATACATTAAGGGAAACAAAGGTGGCGCCAAATCAACAAAAGAAATGATAAACAAAAATAGCTCTTAACTAAATCCTCTAACCTAACTAACCAAAGAAAAATGTAGAAACAAACCCGAAACCTTCAGCGTAGGCCTATACGATGCCTTAAACTACACTAACAACTAAAAGGAAAAATACAAAGGAAGCGCTCACCCCTTACCTAGTGTGTCTAACGCCTGTTTCACACATACTCCGTTTGCAGTGCGTTTGCGGTGCGTATTTTTTCCCACACCCATGTTAACGGATCAGAGCGTTCACACTGCACGCGGTTGCGGTCCGGCAGTGCTTTCCAGGAGCGGTGCGGCTGCAGCAGTGCAGAGATCGTTTCCGCACCGAGTCTATTTTTGCTGTGCTGCACGCGCTGAATTAAATTGACAGCGCTTTGTTCACGGTACAAATGAACATGGATTGACATGGAAATGTAGTAATTTCCCAATACATATATAATTAAAGTCTACTGTGTTTCACAGGCTTTTTGGCTAGGTTTAAAACAAAGAAAAGTGTACTTTTAGACAAACAAGGCAACATATGTGTCTTGTGGAGGTTGAAAAACAAAGTACACTCGCGGGACTGTTTGTAATAAAGCTTTAAATGTAAAAGGCACGAGAGGCGACTGTTTCTGTCAGTGGTAAGTTTTAATTTAAAATATTTGTGAAAAGTAGGCTGTAGGCCTGCTGTGTTTAAATGTGTTTCCACTTGCTTGAGCAACTTAATATACAAATATAGAAGCCAAATGCATGTAATAGGCTACGTTGTTTATTAATTGAGTTTAAAGTGAATAGCATATGTCTATGAAAGATTGTGCAACTGTACTGTGATAAAAGAGGATCACAATGCTGAAAAAGCACGTTCAGTAGGCCTATAGGCTAATAACGTCTGGATTTGAAATCAAAATGAGCGATTTTGCTTTAAGACCAGCAGACTGTTTGTAATAGATTTAAATGCAAGAGACAAGAGCCGAGTGTTTCGGCCAGTGGTTTTCATTTAAAATATTTGTGATAACACAAGGCTATGCTGTGTTTAAATGAGTGTCCTTGCTTGAGCAACTTAATTTACAAATCTATCAACAAATGCATTTAATACGTTGTTTATATTAATTGAGTTTAAACGTGAATATGTCCATGAAAGATTGTGTAACTGTATCTTGATAAAAGAGGATCACAATGCTGAAAAAGCACTTTCAGTAGGCCTATAGGCTAACAACGTTTGGTTTTGAAATCAAAATAATGGATAAATGTTGTGTTTGTGGTAAAGCCGCGGATCAGGACCCGACGTGTCTTGTGTGAAAGCAAAATGAGTCCGTGCTGCTTCTGCACGGCATACGTAACGCACACGGACTGCAAACGCACTGTAGACGGAGCATGTGTGAAACAGGCGTACTTGTTAGCTAACGTTACTTGCCGTATGTGTCTTGAGTTGCGCTATACACTAATATGTTCCCCTTTTTTCCCAGTACAAAAAGAGAACAGTAAACTCTCATCAGGCGCTCGGCTCAGAATCTAAATCACCAAAACCAACAAGCATTAGGTTCACACATTCACAATAAAACAAACAAATACTAACCAAAATTCCAACTCAAAACACCTGAGCCCACACACTGAGCTCATAACGCCGAGAGCTTTAACTAGCACGGCGACACTGGATTGGCTGCAGAGACAACGCCCTTAATGATGATTAGCAGCCGCCTCCTCCAACCAGCAGAGACCTGATGGACAGATTGACAACCTGGAGAGCAGATTGTTAGCGACAAGAGAGGGAGGGAAGAAAAAGCAACAACAAAACACACATGGAATGTAACAGGTGCCACAAATGGGAAGGGCCTCGTGTTTTTATAGTATGTGTTAGACCTAAATTTATTAAACAATAACTATTTGTGAAACCCAAGTGAAGCCCTCACTACTCAGGTGTTACCTCGTCGCTCCTCAGACACTAGGAATCTGGACCATTATTTAAAGTATAAATACAAATTTCAGTGGTCAGATCACTAGTAGTTCACACAGTGTAACTAGGTTTCAAACATGGTTCATAGGAATATCAGCACATATGTTTGGTGTATTGCTAGTTTTAATAAATGTAAATGCAAAACATTTGGTTTCAGCAATAAGTATGTGAATTCAGGTTGATTGGGACAGTTTTCCCAGTCATTTCAATGGCTAAAAAGTGTCCCAATCAACCTGAAATCACATATTACAAATATCCAAACAACTTTGACACATTCAGTTTTATTTACTCAATTTTATTAACTCAATTTACTGGGTCTTGAACATAAAGAGCTTATTTACAAATGAAACACAGTGGTCCTCGTTTTCAGTATATATACCTGAGCACACTGAAGTACATTTAAATAAATATACAAAGATGCAAATGTTTCCTAATATAGAATCGTTAAGGCAGCAACATATTAACATGCTTATCTGTCTATAACTTCAGCCAAAAATGTACCTGTTTCAAGATCACAGTAAAAATGCAGTGCATAAGGCAAGGATGTAACAGTATAAAACATCAGAAAGCTGTAAACATTCAGCTAAAAAAGCAACTTTTTTAACTTACAAAGTCAAGAAACAAGGTAGTTATTTAAATAGCACACTTCATACACACTAGTAATTAAAAGCACTTTACATAAAAACAGAAATGACAAAGGATACAATATAAATGGAAAATATAAAAATAGTTATTACAATTTTTAACGTTGTAACTTTTTTCTTATAAGGCAGAAACTGAACCTGTGGTTAAAGGTGATTGTCTTATCAGTGCAAATGTTGCTAACAACATTAAAACATCTAACAATCCTAAAAACATAAATTGATAAATAACGAAATAAAGATGGATATTCATGAAATGTCTTATGACCAGGTAAGTAGTTTATATGGCGCTGTTATTTTGAGGCTATTTATGAAATGTTACTAACATCAACATTGTTTTGTGAACCTCAATACACAGCAAATGTGATGCTATGCGAACTAAACATTTTTGAAAAGCCAAGCCAATAATGATTCATGATTTACTAGTTACATTTGTTTTCCCTTTGTGCTAGGACATTCTTATCAGTTCATGGTCATTTGTGGCGGCTTCGAGCTACAAAAACTTCTACTGACCTTCTCTCTTTTATTTACAGATATAACACGCATGAAAGAATGATGGAAATGTTTGCCGTTCTCTGCAAAAACAGCTGTACAATATAATTATTATAGGCTTACAACAGTGATTTTTGAATGAGTAGAGCACCTTGAGAGCTCTTGATAATGTTTGGGGTATTGAAATCCAAAACCACAAACAACCACGTCACATGTCACTTTAGACTGCTACGTAGCCTTATAGTGTGCACATAAGGAAGATACAGAAACACTCATTCATTCGAGCTGTTTTCTGTTCTTCAAACAAATGCTTTGCTTACTCGTCTTTTTATTTATTTTTCTATCCAAAGCTGCAGCAGCAACAATGAAAGCACTAACCTCCTCCTCTGACTCCATGTTTAATGCAAAAGCTCATGCAGTTGCTGCAGGAAAGTACAGTTTTTCATTTACCAACTGTTTCGTCACGATTATCAGTCTCTACCGGATCATATTGTGTAGGGCTCACAACCTCATGAGTGGCTGAACCCACGCCGTTTTCAGTTGCCCTGTGGCTGATTGAGCACTTTTTTCTCCAGAAAACTAAAATGAAAATAATAACCATAACTAGCATCACAGATAATATAATACAAACCAAGAGCAAAGGCCCCATTCCCTCCTGTTCTGTTTCTCCTTGGTTTTCTTGTTTAGTGGACATTGATCCTGAAAGGAAAAAAAGTTTGAAAGAAAACATCACCTCACTGTGGAAAAAAGCAACATATCGATCTATAATTTACAAATAGCAGCATTCAGACTGGAACATTACTGGTGAACTTAAGTTCATAAATCACTTCAGTATTTACACTTTAAAGCAAACAACTTTATTTCAATTAAAAAGTTCATGCACTAATCAACTATTTTCACATACCGTTGATGATCAGCTCTACAGTCTGAAGTTCATCTGAGTGTGTGATGTAGCAGATGTACTGTCCTGCATCAGTGTGTTGAAGATTGTTGAGTGTGATGGAGAAGTTTCCTTTCAGATACTCCTGAGGGAACGTTTTAGTTCGGTTCTTGTACTCTGGGTCCTGTGTCACTGGTGAAGTACTGTGTGGAATTATATCATACACAATCTTGCTGCCATTGTGTCTCCAGCTCACATCAATGTCTTGAAGTTTAAAATCATGTTCAGCTGAGGAACACGGCAGGACAACAGAACCACCAATAACAGCCTCTACTGTAACCTGCAGACACACTGAAATCACACAAACTCATTGTAAACACAAAGTCTGGCGTTTATTAATTTTTAAATGTAGTTTCTGTTCTTACCTTTGTTTATCAGCACTGCAAACACACAGATGAAGCAGCAACTGCAGAAACAGAAAAAGATTCTTAAACTTCCTCAACTTGAATAGCATGGTTTAAGCAACAATACTGATAATACAAGATGCTAACTGTTTTTTTTTTAATCAACAGTTTTATAATCATTCATGTTTGATTTATTAATGATGCTTAAACATGTCCTCTTCTTTCTAGTTAAATAAAGTATTTGACAACCCAAACACAGCAGACAAAGTGCTCATATAAGCACAAAAACAACATCAGACCTTCATGAACTTCCTTCAACTACTTTCAGCTCAGCTCGAATAGCATGCTTCAAACAACACCAACGTAATGGGTTTGATTCCCACATAACACACATAATAAAGGTAAGATAGATTAGAGTGTCTCTCCCAAGCAGTGTTGGGCAGTAACTAAGTAACTAGTCAAACTACTAATTACTCAAACTAAAATCAAACTACTATTAAATAAAACTAACTACAAATGAAACAAAAACACGAGACACAAAAGATGATGATACAAAATGCTAATTGCTAACAACGAAATCAAAATAATAGTTACAATACGACCTGATAATTAGGTTTATAATAATTTATGTTTAATGTTTTCACAATGTTTAAAATGTTTCCCTTTTAATTCTAGATTAAATGAAGCATTTGACAACCTAAACACAGCAGGCCGAACACAAATACGAGCGACAAACACGTTACATCAGAATACGTGTTTGTCCAAACAGCGTTTCATTCTGAACTCATCAAACGTACCTGTTCATCGTGGTGGCCCAGTATTATCAATATATGTTTTATTTGACTATATTGCTCATAAATATCTATGAAATTATAGTGAAATACTACTTTTTCAACTCTTCTGGTACAATGTGCCATGCGTCGTCCTACAGATGACGTCAGACGTAAGCGACGTCAACAGTTACCAGATGAAATGATCTGAAATTCACTCTAGATTAAAGATGTACCCTTTAAAATATTTAAAAAATTACCTATGTAATTAGTCATTATCAAAATTCACTTTTGTACCGTAGGAAGACTGGTCTGATGTTCTTTTTTATTTGCCCAATAAATGTTATTTAGCCTACAAGCTGTCTCTAAAAGTTGTTATATAGCTATTCTTCCTCACACAATGCAAAATGTTGAGTATGTCGTCGTAAACAACCATATTTTGAATGGTAAATATCCAACCCCCCCCCCCCCCCCCCAAAAAAAAAAAAACTACTCTAATTGTAAATTATTATTAGGTTATAGAAACGGAGACATTGAGAAAATATCAGTCAAATCAATAAGAATGATACCTTGTTAAACTTTATGGTGAAATTCTTTGCAAGATAAGGTCCTCGCTACTGCCAGAAAAAAAGGAAGAAATATTTGATTGTTGTTAATAGGCCAATTCCTTTCTTATTTTCTGTTTTATTTATTCATTTGCTTATTTTCTTCTATATGCTATCTGGTATATTAATGTGTCTCTTTTAAAGTTATTCACCCCTGTATATCTGTAGAAACATGTTTTTGTTCCATTAATTCATTAATTCATTTTAAAAACGAAAGAAAGAACTGCACTAGAAAAAAACACTTTTTATTCAGGACTCTTGACACACAAGTTGACTATCACAAGCTTTTTATATGAACTCTGATCTGAATTTTCACCATGAACGTGTCTGAGTTGTGTCTCCGATAATCTGTCTGATCTTTAGTTCATCAATAAAAGAAATGACAAAAGCTTAAGATTTTTTTTATTTTTGTCTTCATTGGTTACTGTGGAATTGTTATTGCAATTGTGCAATTGTTCACAGAACAATAATTAATTTTGATATATAATAATGAAAATAAGCTGATACACCAACAGATGCAGCTGAACAAACAGAAAAACAGATACTCTCTACTGAAGAGAATTGAGAGATATAGATACCTGCATTGAGGTTTTTGGTTGTCATTTCTGGGCTCAATCCAGAAAGATTTGTCTCATAGTTCCTCTCTCTTATCTTCATCCTGACAGACTGAACAAGTGCTGTGAAGAGACTGTAACATTCCCTGACAACCTGATGGGTGGAGAGACTTTGACTTACTGGTTGTTGAACCTGATGAGCAAGTGTTTAATAAGTGGGCAGATCATGTGTTTAGTAAGAAACAAATCACAGTGGTTCCTGTTCCCAGAGTCTCTAAAATTAACAAAATAATAGTACACACATGGTATAAATGTTATTTAAACGCTGAAGTTTTCTGGATGAATTATGCCCCTGGCTTCCTGGATGCGCCCGTGCGCCCCATCTCTCCCCGGATTCGCGGTGGAGTTAACCACGGCGCTCTCCATCTACTGAACAATTTTTTGGGTAACATTTGGGTGATTGGGACACAACGTTTGGGTGATTGGGTGTATGTGTGACCATTAGTTGATCTTCAGGTGAAAAATATAATTCTGGAAGAACAAAACAATATATGTTAAAGGAGTTGGCAGTGAGACAATGGAATATTATCATTTTTTACAAATATTTAGAGATGGCTCAAAAGATCCAGCATTGAGTAGAACAGCTTCAGCTGTTGTCGTTCTGGAGTTAAATTATACATAAAGTAAAAGGATCACAGATCATTTATTAGTTTATATAGCAGAGATGATTGCAATGTTAGCAGTTCAGTGAATGGAGAACTTGAATCATAAAAATGTGGTAATATGCTCAGACTCATATTCTGTGTTAACAAGTATTATGTATGGCAAATCCACATCAAGACAGGACATACTAATATAAATCCTTCAGTCAACATAGATTACAAAGTCAAGGAACAATTATTTATTTTGTATGTGTACCGGCTCATGTTGGGGTGGAAGGAAACGAAAAAGCAGATAAGAAGAGCTTAAAAAAATACAGAAACAGGACTAAGTATTCCATTAAGCAAATTTGAAGTTAAAGGAATAATCAAAAGAGCAATAAAAGGTTTCTGGCAAGAGAGGTGGGATAAGGACGGAAAGGAAACTTGTACAGAACTCAAAGAGAAGTAGGTCATAAAAGAGAAGTTTGAGGAAACAAAGGGAAGACGTGGTTATGTCACGTCTCCGTATACTCTCAACCATTCTTTAAGTATTATGAATCATGAGTCAGGTTTATGTAATAATTGTAAAAAAACCAGAGACAATAGAGCATGTTCTGTTAGAATGCACCAGATGTAAAAATGAAAGGTTAATACTAGAAAATCAAATCAAGTCAATAGGTAGGCTATAAGTGGTTTGTCAATTCAGAATTTATTAAGAAATTCATCACAAGTTTTCAAGATAATATTAGAATTTATAGAGGTCACAAATTTAATTAAAATAATTTAGTTTATTTTCTTCCCCTTCTTCAATTCTTATTTTATTACCTGTATTACACTACTCATTGACGCTCCACACTCCAACTCAGTAGGTGGCGGAAATGCACTGTTTGCAGGGCTAGTATTGCAGTATCATCACGGTGTTTAATTATGCAATTGTTCTAACTTACCTGCTCGTCATATTATTTTTTTTTAATGTTTGTCTTTCATTCATTATTTATTGATTTAGTTATTTTTATGAGTGTTTGATGTTTTGATGTCATTAGTGTCATTGCACTGCTAAAAAGATCGCCTATAACCAAGGGCTCAAGGTGTAGACCCTTTTACACCACATTAAAAATAATAATAATAATAATTTCATAATTATGAGATTAAAAAGTTTAAACTATGAGGTAAAAAAGTAATTTATAGTCCAAATTGAGATAAAAAAATAGAAAGTAAGCTATAAGAAGTAAAAACGGACAAAGTCTTATTACTGAAAAAAAACTGAATTATGTCAGTCTAAACTTTTGTCAATTTTATTGTCATGTCATACTTTTGACATTTTATGTCAGAATTTCGACTTTGTCATAGTTGTGATATGATAGCTTTTAGTGTAAATGGGCTTCTGTAGCTCAGTGATGCAGCTCAAACCATTAATCTGTGCATAATAACGGAGCCAAAGCACAAAGCGCATAATTACCAAAACTTAAATGTTCCTGCAAGTTACATATTGCAGCTTTAATAACTAGTTTTATATTTTGTACTGGTTGATTACTTTTTACCACTTATGTAAAGTGCTTTTAAACACCAGTGTATATGAAATGTTGCCTTGCCTCTCCACTTTGGAAAGTAGCTTTTAGCTGATTTTTTACAGCGTTCTGGTGCAAAATAAACGTGTGCTGTTACTGTATATTATTGCATTATTCACTTCATTCTTATTGCATAACAGAATGAGATCTTGAAACATGGAAACGAGAACATTTTCTGCTGAAGTTGAAGGAAAATGAGCCTGTCAATATGTTGCTGCCTTAACAGTTCTGTACTGCAAGTGTTTGTGCATTTTAATTATATATTTTGTATTGGACCATATGTTAGTGAACATATTCATACTGAAAGCGTTTTATTTTGTTAACTACTTCAATATTCTCTGGTATTTACAGAGCATTGTGTTTCATTGTATACTGATGTAAACTTTAAGACTAAATAAAATGTTTAAATGAAATGGCATCTGTCAGAGTTTTTTTTTTACACTTTTTACTAAAATCATATATTACATTTATTTATTCATTTAGAAGACAGTATGCAAAGCAGCGTTTCTCATAAATGTCTCAACCAAATAATTCCATTGTGTTTACTTATTGTTCATATGACTGTCACATGGTTTCTGGTAAACCAAAAAAAAAAAAAAGATTGTTTATTCTCAGCAATCATATTACAATGGATATTATTACATGTAAAAATAATTGAATAATGACAACAGCTTTATTGATATTCTGAAAACAACAAAATATGTTGTGCAAAATATGCAGAATGCAGTTTCAAAACATTTAATGGGTTGTAATGAACTCAAAACAGAAATCTGTCATGTGTTGTATAAACAGATAAAAAAAATTAATAAAACAACAAAACGATTTACAGTTTAAGTTAACAACTGAACTTGTAAGTCCATAGTTTCTGTATTTCATTTGAGGTTGCCAGTATTGCCTCCCAGAGCTACTGCTCCACCACATAGATCTTCCTTTTAAGGATGTCACAGGTTCTCAATAGGATTGAGGTCAGGGGGTGATGGTGGCATCACCATGATTTTTTATTTTTTATTGTTATTATGCCTATTGCATCCAGGGAGTCAATCATTGTCTTTAAGAAGGCATGATTCCTCTTATTACATCATAGCAGAAAATGGTCAGTTTTGAACATATCTAGCAGAGATAATTTTGACACCCTCAGATACTCTAAAGGGACATTTCATCTCACTTCCCAATATTCCAGCCCAAATCATCACCCGCTGCTTCTTTGCTGACATTGCAGTCTTGTTGGAACAGGTGGCCATTCAACAACCATCCAGCACAGCATTCGTCAACTGTTTGAAAATCAGTTTCTGAGCCCACTGAAAATGTTTCTCCTGCTGAGTTTTGGTTGAGGGGTCTGAAATGCAGCTTTATGCACAACTAACAGCTTCTGGTTCTCATTGCATGGGAACTATGACCTGCTTAGTAATGAAGTGCAATCTCTTTAAGGTTTCACTTTGACCATCCCTATCATTTTGGTACACAAGTGAGATCCCCATTGGCGCCCCCTTCCCGGTCTCACAACTTAAACATTCAAAACTTAACTCTTAATAAGCATTTAAATTATTTACTAACGCAGTGGCTGAACTAGAGTTGGATCCATAGGCCATGAAAAAAGGTGTGTAACTCAAACCCGGCATCAAAAACAGCCTGGATTGAATCCTATTACTGAATATAACTATGAGTTTTTATGTTAGTTACAAACAAACTAAAGGATGTTGTGTAAATGCGAGGTAATACAAGAGTATTATAATATAAGAGTGCTTTCACTACAGTGGTTCAGGCGCAGAATTGCAGAATGACTAAAGAAACCTTATCAGCATGATGGTGCAAAATAACAGTATAGTTAGACTTGTAACATGGTGAGTGAAAAAAAAAATACTATAGACATGGTGTTGGGCTCTTTATATGCAGGCCTTGATGGCTCCTGGGAGCCCAAGCCATATCACAGCAGCAGAAATCTGGAGAGAAATGGGTTTGGGATCTTTTGACCTGTGTCAGTGTTTATATCGTCAGCATCCTGGTGCAGAGAGTCACCACAGTAACTCCATACCTCAGTGAATGTGAAACATCAAACACTGGCATCAGCTGACATGCCATTGCAAACTAAATGATACGTATATATGTTTTTAACAACCAGTCTGATCACTATCAGAACAGTCTTCAGTGTCATTATGTCTATTTAATACAGAAACACAACAATGATATAACACATACAATGCAAATGTTGCACGCAAGGTATTTCTTGGAAGAATAATGTTTATGTTAAATAATGTTATTGGTGGTTCTATATTCCTGTCATGTTTTTCCACTCAACATGATCTTAAACTTCAAGACATTCACTGATGTGAGCTGGAGACACAATGACAGTAAGCTTGTATGTAATAAAAGTATCATTTACTACAGAACCTGTCTCACATTTCTTTCTAATTACCATTGTGTATGAAATGTGGTATATATGAATATACTTGCCTTAAGTTAAAAGTTACTCTGAGCTGAATTAGTTTAGTATTCATTGACTCTTTCTGGTGCAGGATACACTGTTTTGTGTTGTTATGCTCTTGCTGTTTTACAGATAAAGAGAAACGATGTGTGCGGTTTGTTTTATCGTATAACAGAATGAGAATTAATATCTTGCTATAGTTTAAGGACTAAGCAGATCAGTATATTCTTCTGTACTGCAAGTGTTTGTGCAAGTGAAAACTGAGTTGTTTGGATCTTTCTAATGTTATATGTTTTACTGAAACTAAATGTATTCTCATAACCAACTCAAACAAATGATTCAGGTATACTAAAAATAAATAAATAAATAAAAAACTTCCTTGTAGAATATACAGTTAATGTAAAGGTTTATTTTGAAAAGTACCTCTAGTAGGTATTCACCCAGTTTAGATGTGGAAAAACTCACTTAGCCTCTTGAAGGCAGCAAAGTAAACTGCAGTATCTCATCTACAGAGTATGATGTTTTGCTGTGATTTGGCAACATAGACATTCACCTTAACCATTCTTTTGAAATATTTATGGAGTTGTAATGGTCAGAAAACAAACCAAGCTTGCAAGAATCTTAAACTGTGTAAAACAAAAGCAAAAGATAGAGGTGGGCTATTGAGGCAGTGCATTGGAACTCTTTAAGGGCCATAAGGGCCCCAATCATATCTTGTTATGGGGACATCATTGACAAACAGGGCTGGGCTCCTTTTACTTGTGGCAGTGCGTGTGACAAACATCCTGGTGAAGAAGGTGCACACACACACACACACACACACACACACACACACACAATATCAATATACTGTATAAGCATATGCTGTCCCAATATCAGTCTGTATAATACAAAAACACTTATTTGCATTCATTATATTTCGTGTACTAATAATATGTCATCAAATATGATAACAATGAACAAGAAGATGATAGCAAAAAAGTTCAGAAGAATCCAACTGAATGAAAACAAACAAGCGACACAGAACCACCTGTTTGCTTAAAAGTAGGATTTATAAAAGGAAAATTCATGACAAGGCTATGTTGGGGACTTTTGTTGTCTCTGTCTCTTTAAAAAGATTGTTCTTATTCATCTGTATGAATGAGGATATAACAGTAATCTCTGCATTCTTTTTATGTTCTTACTTTGACAAAACAAAACCAGTGGCATGACAGTGTGTTCACATCATACCAGCCCACTCACTTGCTCTTCTAGTTTGATAACAATCCTCCTGAGTCTCTCCTCTCAACAGATTGAGAATATTACAGTCTCTTCACAGCACTTGAACAGTTTGTCAGAATAAAATAGAGAGAGATAATCTATGAGACAGATCTCGCTGAATTGAGCAAAGATATGAAGACAAACAAACAAAAAAATACTGTTGTCATCTGTTTGTTTTCATTGATGAAAACCATTCTGGAAGGCAAGTTCATGTATGTCAAATGAGGGTATGTATAATTGGACGCTCTGCATTCTTGTCGCTCTTACAGTAACAAACTGAAGTCAGCTCATGACATTATATTGTAAACACAATGACAGCCAGAATGTGTGGGAGACACAATTTGGAAAACCTCACAATGTATAGAGCCATAATGTACAGAGAGAACATCTCAGGTTACTTATGTAACCATGGTTCCCTGAGAAGGGAACGAGACACTGTGTCCTCTAGAGGTCGCTTCGGGGAACGCCTTCAGCATGACTGGTGTCTGACGCATACATCTAAACATGACAATAACATTGGCCAGCGAAAGCCTATGACGTCATTACCTGGCGCGACCACAGTATAAAAGGGCGAACAGGTTAACCGCTTCTTCATCTGAAGCTTGCGTTCAAAGCATGGCAAGGGAACTAGAGGACGCAGTGTCTCGTTCCCTTCTCGTGGAACCATGGTTATATACGTAACCTGAGACGTTCCCTTCCAAGGGAACTTTGAACTGCGCCCTCTAAAGGTTACTTTGGGGAACGGTTTACCCACGCCTCCATGCTGAGGGGAGTGCCTGCCAGAAACCACAGCGAGCACTAAGTACAAACTCTACCATTGACATGGAAGGTGCCCCTATCCCCTGGCTGGGTGTTTGCGTCAATAAGCTGCCCTGGCCAGGGTGTGCCACCCATCTCTCACCCTGAGAGGTCTCCTGAGATTTAAGTCTTTCCTTTAACCGTCATGCACGTTCTCTGAGCTAGAACTCCTCTCTCGCTGAGGCATTGAGTGGCTTAACACTCCTTAATTCCACTCTGCAGTTCGATAGCCAGTCAGCATATTAGAATGATTTCTGAAGGATGATGTGACACTGAAGACTGGAGTAATGATGCTGAAAATTCATCTTTGATCACAGAAATAAATTAGATTTTAAAAGATATTCAAATAGAAAGCAGTTATTTTAAATAGTAAAAATATTTCACAATATTACTGCTTTTGCTATTTTTTGGATCAAATAAATGCAGGCTTGGTGAGCAGAAGAGAATTCTTTAAAAAAACATTCAAAATCTTACTGTTCAAAAACTGTTTTTTTTTTTTTTACTGGTAGTGTAGATATGTATCATGTATCATCAATCTAGTTGTTTTGGATAAGAATAAAAACGTCAGGTCCAATATCGTGTCTTTTCGAATTTAAATCTAGATTTATTCGCATTGGCCCATGGAAACCTCTATGAACACACTTGACTTGACTTGGCCAAAAAATCGCGGGGGACGAATTTACGTTTTATTAAAAAGTGTTTGCATATTCTACACTCGTGGCGCGCACACACATTAGGATAGGTTAGATGCCTGCCTCCGTTCCGAGTCCCGATCAAGCACTTTACCGATTTAACTGCTCTCCTCTCCTCCTCGGCTCTTTGGCCCGCATTGCTCACTGAGCAAGCCTGTTCTCGATAAAGCTGCTGTGAAAACGTGGGAAAAGCCGACGAGGAAGAAGTTGGGGTGAAGCGATCTTTATATAGGCGGAGCAAAATATGTCATCGCTCCGTCTATAGCGCATTGTGATTGGGTGGTTTATGACAAACCAATGGGCAACTGGCTGCACGTTAGCCCTGCGTGATGGTCCTTGGCGCAAATAAATAAATAAATAAATAAAAATAATTATGTTGGCCCCTTCAGTGCGTCGGCCCACCGGGAAAATACCCGGTATGCCCGATTACCAATCCAGCCCTGGACTCGGGTACGGTTTGCAGGTGCGCACCCGAGGTCGGAAGACAGCGTTCACATCATCGAAACGAACCGAAATCGCGGAAGAGAACCACTATTAATGACGTATTTTTTTATAAAAACATGTGTTTGTGTGTGTGCTTCACTCACTTTCCTGACAAGCGTGACTGACGTACTGCAAGCAGAAAGCTGTATGTCTCATTTCTGTTTGCTTTCAGCGTTCTTTAGAGCATTTGCAGTACATTCGTAAGACAGACGTAAGTGCTTTATGACTGCGGTCAAGCCAGCCGCGCTTTGAAATGCACGGTCAAGCCAGCCGCACTTTTTTTAATATGTGCGTCTAATCGTGCACTTACGGTACGGGTGCTGAGAGCTGTCTAAATGGATGTAAAGAAGCTGTCATTCCGGCGTTCCCTGTCGATACTCCACTCGTACTGCGTCTTGCTAAAGACGCATATGGGAAAAAGCCTTTTTTCTCCTGAACTGAAGTCTTATTCAATCACGCAGTGAAACTGCACGACTATTGGTTCGTGCAGTGGTAAATAATGAACCAATGGGTCAGCAGCGGAGCTGCACGAACCTATGGCGACGATTCCTGCCAGATCCCGCCAAAATGGGCGGGGCATCTGGCTATATAAGCGGTCATTTCGCCATAGGATCCTCAGATTTCTTCTCCTTCAGCGACGATGACTTCGTCTACACTGACCCAGAAGCCTACTCGCCGTTGACACGCCTCGCAGCTGGACCCAGCGACCTCGATCTGCTCGGCTGATCCACCTTTTCTACGCACCCCAGCATCGCAGCAGTTCCGGTCCTGTTCGCTGCCGCCATCCGGCGATTATCACGTAAGTCTCTAAAAGAGCAAATCGGCGTTCTAATGCCACGCCGTCACTGCGGCTCGTGCAGGTCTGCACGCCGATGACGGTCACAGCGAGTGTGTTTCCTGCTTGGGGAAATCCCATGCAGATGCCGCGCTCGCTGGCTCTGATTGTTCTCACTGCGAGAGCATCAGTCTCACCTCTCTGCGCTCGCGGATCGCATTCTTTTCAGAGAGCGACCCCGCCCTTCGCGCCCTCCCGTTTTCGTCCTCCCAGGGACCTGTGAGGAAAAAACAGCGGGGCAGAGGTTCTCAGCGCCCGGTTGAGAGCGAGCTCACGCCGGCTCAGATACCGCGTGCCTCGCTTTCGCCACACAGAGAGGTGTCTTCCGTCCTTCTTTCCCAACCTGACCTGCGTCCCTCTGCAAGCGTGAGTGATCTGGTCTCGTTCGGGGGAAGTGACGATGAGCTGGCCGATGACAGCATGTCACTGGTAGCTTCAGATGCTGAGGAGCTGTCGGGCTCAGTGACTGACCCCGCCCCCTCAGGTTTGCCTGCGCCCAGCGCTGCCAAAGCCGGGATGGATGCCGAACTTTTCCGTGTCCTCTCAAAAGCGGTTGAAGAGCTGGGTTTGGAGTGGTCTCCACCAGAGGAACCCTCTCGCAGCCGTCTGGATGAGTGGTTTCTGCCGGGGCGCCGTCAGGCCCCTTTAGCAACGACCATCGCCGTTCTTCCCTGAAGTTCACGACGAGCTCACGAGATCTTGGCGCTCCCCTTACTCTGCCCGCCTCCGTACTTCCGCTTCATCCGCCCTCACTACGATTGGCGGCGCTGAAGAAAAGGGATATGAGAGGATGCCTCAACTGGATGAGTCAGTGGCTGCACATCTCTGCCCACCCACTGCCATCGGCTGGAAGGCGAAGGCCAGTCACCCGTCCAAGCCATGCAGGACCACTTCAGCGCTCGCTGGATGCTCCTACGCTTCAGCTGGACAGGCGGCTTCGGCGCTCCACTCTATGGCGGTTCTCCAGGTCTATCAGGCCAAGCTCCTCTCTGCCGTAGATGAGTCTGAGCCTGATCCTGCGACTCTCAGGGAGCTGAGAAGCGCAACGGACCTGGCTTTGCGAGCCACCAAGACTACCGCCCAAGCCATAGGAAGGTCTATGGCCAGCCTGGTAGTGCTCGAGTGCCACCTGTGGCTCACGCTGACGGAGATCAAGGACGTGGACAGGGTCTCCTTCCTTGATGCTCCAATTTCCCCCAGCGGCCTCTTTGGACCTGCGGTGGAAGGATTCGCTGAGCGCTTCACAGAGGCACAGAAGGCGTCACAGGCTATGCGACACTTCCTGCCCAAGCGCTCCAGCCCAGCAGCTGCTCAGAGTCGCCCCTACTCAGCAGCCCGCGAAACCGAAGCACCAGGGCCCCCGACCCAAGATAGCGTTGGACCCTGCGCCCCCGGCGTCCTCCTGATCTGCAGGACAGGAAGAGGAGAGGGTCGAGCCCCGCCACGGCCGGACCGCCCACCAAAAAGCCTCTCGTGAGAAACCTCTTGGCACCCCGTTTTCTTCCGGGTGCAGAGGGAATTGTGTTTGTTGCTACAGGGTCCGTACAAGCGCCCGTGCAACCGTCCGCTGTGATAGTGGAACAAATAAAACACAAACATTCTCAAAAAGAGAGCAATTTTCCTCTTCCGTCCCTCACGAGTGCCCTGCCTCCGTGCAGCCGGCCACTCGAGTTTATCCAACCCCTTGCCATGCGGGCCGAGGCCTGGCAGGCCATCCCCGGAGTGTCAGAGTGGGTTATGGGGATAATAAAACAAGGTTATTCACTCCAATTCGCTCGAAGACCCCCGCGTTTCAGCAGCGTGGTCTCCACCTCGGTGCAGGGCGAGAACGCTCACGTTCTGCGCTCAGAGGTGATGACGTTGCTGGAAAAAGGAGCCATAGAAATGGTTCCTCCAGCTTTGAGCGAGTCAGGCTTTTACAGCCGTTACTTTCTCGTCCCCAAAAAGGATGGCGGCCTCCGGCCCATCCTCGACCTCAGACGCCTGAATCACGCCCTCATGAGACGGCCGTTCAGGATGTTCAGGATGATCACGCTGAAGCAGATCCTCTCGCAGATTCGCACAGGGGACTGGTTCTGTTCTCTGGACCTGAAAGACGCATACTTTCACATCCAGATAGCCCCCCATCACAGACGATTCTTGAGATTCGCCTTCGAGGGAGTGGCTTACCAGTACACGGTCCTACCCTTGGGCTGTCTCTGGCCCCCCATACTTTTACTAAGCGCATGGACGCGGCTCTTTCCCCTCTGAGACAGATGGGAATCCGCATTCTCAACTACCTCGACGACTGGCTCATTCTGGCCCAGTCAGAGGTGGAACTACTTTCACACAGAACCCTCATCCTCAGCCACTTAGAGCGCCTGGGGCTCAGGGTCAATTTCGCCAAGAGCGCACTGTCTCCCAGCCAACGAGTATCGTTCCTGGGTACAGTTCTGGACTCAGCTCGCATGAGAGTGGTGATAGCGCCAGAACGCGCTCTGGCCATTCAGAAACTCGCGGCCACCTTCAAGCGCGACACCGCTCGCCCACTCAAAGTGTTTCAGAGAATGCTGGGCCTTATGGCTGCAGCATCGCCAGTGTTACAGTTGGGCCTGCTCCGCATGCGCCCCCTTCAACGCTGGTTGAAACCACGGGTTCCACACAACGCATGGCATCACGGACGCTTGCATATCAGGGTGAATCTGGCCTGTGTGACAGCCCTGACCCCCTGGAAGAACCCACTGTGGATGAAGAAGGGCGTGGCCATGGGGTTGGTCCACACCAGGAAAGTTGTCATGACAGACGCCTCCAACACAGGTTGGGGGGTGCTGTGAAAAGGCAAACCGACCTTCGGCCATTGGTCGAAGGCGGAGAGCGGCTTCCACATCAACTGCTTGGAAATGCTAGCAGTTTGTCGAGCCTGCCAGTTTTTCCTGCCGGACCTAATAGGATGCCATGTGCTGATTCGCTCAGACAACATGTCCGTGGTGTCCTATATAAATCACCAAGGAGGTGTCTCCTCGAAGCACCTCTTTATTCTGGCAGAGCGCCTTCTGGAATGGGCTCAGCTCAACCTGCGCTCGCTGAGGGCAGCACACCTGCCGGGCAGACTGAACCAAGGAGCGGATATGTTATCTCGGAGCAATGTCCCCTCAGAGGAGTGGATGCTCCATCCGCAGGTGGTTCAGAAGATCTGGAAGACCTTTGGCAAGGCAGAAGTAGACCTTTTCGCCTCTCAAACTACAACTCTCACTGCCCAACTTATATTCGCAGGACATGGACGCGTTGGCCCACGACTGGCCCAACCTCCTCC